>WOXC01008073.1:0-549900 GCA_011680675.1 Gymnobelideus leadbeateri | reverse complement strand
AAGAATCTCAAAAGTTCACTGAGGAGATTCATTCCTTCAGAGTTAGACTGGAGCAAATGGAAGCTAATGACTTTATGAGAAATCAAGATGCTGTTAAGCAGATCCAAACAAATGAAAGATTAGAAGGCAATGTGAAATATCTCATGGGAAAAACCACTGACCTGGAGAATAGATCCAGGAGAGACAATTTAAAAATTATTGGACTACCTGAAAGCCATGATCAAGGAAAGAACCTAGAAATCACCCTTCAAGAAATTCTCAAGGAAAACTGCCCTGATGTTTTAGATCCAGAGGGCAAAATAGAGGTTGAAAGAATCCACAGATCACCTCCTGAAAAAGATCCCAAAAAGAAAACTCCCAAATATATAGCCAGGTTCCAGAATCCCAAGATCAAGGAGAAAATACTCAAGCACAGAAGAAACAATTTCAATATTGTGGAAACACAATCAGAATAGCCCAGGACCTGGCAGCTTCTACACTGAGGGATCGAAGGGCATGGAATATGATATTCCAGAGGGCAAAAGAACTGGGAATGAACCCAAGGGTCACCTACCCAGCAAAACTGAGTATTTTGTTTCAGGGGAAAATATGGTCATTCAGTGGAATAGAGGACTTTCAAGCATTCTTGAGGAAAAAACCAGAGTTGAATAGAAAATTTGACATCCAGACACAAGAAGTAAGAGATGCCTGAGAAGGTAATCAGGGAAAAGAAATCAAAAGGAACTTATCAAAGTTGAACTATTTAAATTCCTATATGGAAAAGCAATATCTGTGACTGATGATATCTTTCTCACTATGAAAATAATGGAAGAAGGGGGTGTGGTCATACGAATACATATGTGAATGTGTGTGTATGTGGTTACAGTTATATATGGACAGAGGGCATAGGTTGATTTTGTTGGGAAGGGAGAGTACTCAAGGGATGAAATTATGAGGTGAGAGAGGAAAGTGGCAAGAGGAGATGGGGAGAGACATGGTAGGGTAAACTATCTCATGTAGGGGAAGTGGGTGCAAAGGAGGGGGAGAATAAGGAAGGCTAAAAAGGCAAAACCACATTCACATTGAATTGGGTTCAGGGAGAAAATGACATACATACTAAATGGGATATCTCAACCTGCAGCAGGATAGGGGGAAGGGGGACGAGAGGAAGGATGATGGATGGGAGGGCATCCTTGGGGTGAGGGGAGGTTGGAAGTACCCACTATAGAAGAGGGACAGGATCATGTAGGGAATGGACCAGGTGGGGGGTGGGATGAGTGGGAGGGAATTATAAGCAGCCTTGTACAATATATCTACTATGATAATGTTTTGCATAGCTAGACATGTACAACATATACTGAATTACTTATCTCCCAAGAAGGAATGGGTGACAAGGGAGGAAGGAAATGGATCTGAAATTCAAGGTCGTAACATTAAATGTTTCAAATATATATATAAATACTATTATTAATACTCTTTTGCCTATAATTGGCAGATAAGATGTGCAGGCATTGGGACACAAAGATTCATCTTCCTCTAATGGAAAAGTCGATGGGGGTATGGGAGAAGGTATGGGAGAGAGCAGATTGGAGGAAGCGATATCTTGTGGGACTGCTATTCTGGGAGGTTATAGGGGAATAAGGGGGAAAATGATTTGTAACTCAAAATCTGGAAATGAATGATGTAAAACAGAAGTTAATAAAGTATTTGTTTAAAAAATTTGAGACAATAAATAAATTTGGCAAAGTTGCAGGATATAAAATAAACCCACATAAATCCACATTCCTGTACATCTCTAATAAACCCAACAGCAAGAGATAGAAAGAGAAATCCCATTTAAAGTCACTGTAGACATTATAAAATATTTGGGAATCTACTTGCCAAAACAAACCCAGAATCTATATGATCACAACTACAAAACACTTCTACACAAATAAGAAGATCTAAATAGTTGGAAAATATCAATTGCTCATTGCTGGTCAGAGCTAATATAATAAAAATGACAATTTTACCCAAACTAAATTATATATTTAGTGCCATTCCAATCAATTTACCAAAAACTACTTTTTAGACTTAGACAAAATGATAACAAAATTTATTTGGAAAAACAAACGGTCTAGAATATCAAGGGAATTAATGAAAAGAAATGCTAGGGAAGGTGGACTACCTATGCCAGATCTTAATCTGTATTATACAGCAGCAGTCATCAAAACTGCTTGGTACTGGCAGAGGTGTAGAGTAGTGGATCAATGGAATAGATTAGATGCAGGAGACCCAGCAGTTAATGAATATAGCAATCTATTGTTCGATAAACCCAAAGACCCCAGTTTTTGGGATAAGAATGCACTATTTGACAAAAACTGCTGGGAAAACTGGAATACAGAATGGCAGAAACTGGGCATAGATCACTATCTAACACCATATACCAAAATCAAGTCTAAATGGGTGCATGATCTAGGTGTAAAGGATGATACTGTAAGCAATTTGGGAAAGCAAGGAATAGTTTACCTGACAGATCTGTGGAGAGGGGAAGATTTTAGGACCAAACAAGAATTAAAGAGCATTATAAAATGCAAAATGGATAATTTTGATTACATCAAATGGAAAAGCTTCTGCACAAACAAAGCCAATGTAACCAAGATCAAGAGGGAGGTGGGAAATTGGGAAAGAATTTTTACAACTTGTGTCTCTGATAAAGGACTAATTTCTAAAATTTATAGAGAATTGAGCCAAATCTATATGAATACAAGTCACTCCCCAATTGATAAATGGTCAAAGGATATGAACAGGCAGTTTTCAGAGAAAGAAATTAAAGATATCTATAAGCATATGAAGAAATGCTCTAAATCACTATTAATTAGAGAAATGCAAATCAAAACAACTCTGAGATACTACATCTCTCCAGTCAGATTGGCTAAGATGACAAAACAAGAAGTGACAAATGCTGGAGAGGATGTGGGCAAATTGGAACGCTAATACATTGCTGGTGGAGTTGTGAACTTATCCAACCATTCTGGAGAGCAATCTGGAATTATGCCCAAAGGATTATAAATAATTTCATACCCTTTGACCCAGCAATACCACTTCTAGGGTTATATCCCAAAGAGATCATAGAAGTGTGAGGAAGACCCATATGTACAAAAATATTTTTAGCAGCCCTTTTTGTGGTTGCAAAGAATTGGAAACTAAAGGGGTGCCCATCAATTGGGGAATGGCTAAACAAGTTGTGGTATATGAATGTAATGGAATATTATTGTGCTATAAGAAACGAGGAGGTGACGGGTTTCATAATTACCTGGAGAGACTTATACAAACTGATGCTGAGCGAGAAGAGTAGAATCAGAAGAAATTTGTATACAATCACAGACATACCATATCTGTGACAACCAACTATGACAGACTGGACTCTTTTCAGCAATGCAGTGATATAAGTTAATCCCGAATGACTCAAGAAAGTGAGAAATGTGCCATCCAGAGATATAACTAGAAAGAACTGAGCCTGAATCCTGATGGAAGCAAACTAAATGATCTTGTTCTTCTCATTGTTTGGTTTTACTTCTTCCTTACCATCTTTCATCCCACCTAGTACAATATGCCTTTGTAATTGGAATAATGTTTAATATGAATGCATTTGCAGACCCTATACTGTACTATATGCTGTCATGAGGGGAGGGGGAGGGAAGTAAAGGAAATTTGAAAATCAAGGAACTATGGAATTGAATCTTGTTAACTGAAACTAAAATAATAAATTAATAAAAAAAATAAAATAAAATTGCCAAAAAAAGAGAGAAATGCATATCAAAACAACTCCAAGGTTTCATTTATCACCCTGAAAATTGACAAATGTGAACAAAAGCATCCATAGCCAATGTTGGAAAGTTCATGTTCATAGAGCTGGAAGTGGTCCAACCATTTTGTAAATCAGTTTGGAAGTATGCATGTAAAGTAGCTAAAGAGTCTGGAGCTTTTGAACAAGAGAATTCAGATTATTGGATTTATACCCCAAGGAAGTTATCTAGAGGAAGAAAATTTCCATAGGCCACAAATCATTTGCTGTAGCACTTTTGTGATTGTTAAGAATCAGAAACAAAATGGATGTACATTACATTGGCAATGATTAAACAAATTGTGGTGTATTATATAATGAAAAATGACTGTACTGTATGAAGTTATGTAAAATGAATAGAGAGAAGCATGGAAAGATTCATATGAACTGATGCAGAGTGAAATTAGCAGAGCCAAGAAAACAATATACACAGCAACTACAGCAATATAAATGTAAAGAACAGCTATATACTAAAAATCAAAAGTAAATTCACCAAAATTATAAAGACCAAATAGGTTTCAAATGAAGACATTTGAGAGGACATACCTGATCCATCATTTTGCAGAGGTGGGAGGTAGAGAGGTGTTACACATTGCACACGTTTTGGGATTTTTTTTCCAATGTATTAATCAGTTATGCTGATTTTCCCTCCTCTCTAAAAATACTATTTATTATATTGGATGGTTATCTTGGAGGGAAAGGAGAGGGATACTTGGGATAACCAGAATTATATAAGAAACAGAAAATATCAATAAAATATATTTATAAAATGAAACCTAAGGTAAGACTAAAGCAACGGGGCTAAAACCCTTAGGATATGATCAAGTTTCCTAGATCTATTCTATCTGGACCCCTTCACATGTGATGTTATTCCAGTTCCATGTATTTTTCTGCATTTAGCCTAAAATCTATGACTGATTGATACTTACTCTTACCTTGTTATCAAAGCATAATATTACTTTAAAATGGATAGAATAGGATGATTTAATTGAGTAAACCAAGTCAGATCACTCTTATGATTATTTTAGGCTCTTTTGTGGGGATATTCAAAATAATTTTCATGAGTTATATGTAAAAAGGCCTCTGAATGTTTCTACATCTTCCTGACCTATTTATCATCAACTAATGTGTGGAAAATTAATTTGGACATTTTGGGACCTTTGAACAGAAAATAAAAGTGGAGTGAATAGCCTAAGGACTTTTAATGTTATCTCTTACACATAGTCCATTTGTAATATTTGTTCTAGAATAACCTAGACACTATATTGAAAACTGTTGCGAAATTAATGATAATAGCTCATATTTGAAATGCCCTCGATGACTTCTTGATGACACCAGAGCTCCCCCCTTTTAAAAATACTGTTATTTTAATGCTGGTGTTGTATGACTGTGAGTCATGGAATTCTACAGTCTCCAAAGAATTAAGATTAAGTGTCCTTCAGAGGGCAATGGAGAGGTGCATAATGGGTATGAACAGTCAATAATATGCAACAAATAAGGAAATATGAATAACATGAATAAGATATAATTTAAAAAATATGATCGAAAATGAAGGTCAACTGGGCACTTGGCAAGAGTAATGGGAGCCTATGTGCTCTGCTGATATATTTGTGAAGTAAAGAGAAACCCCTTTGGGCATATTGGTTGTAAACTCCTGATTAAACTTAGAAGAGAGTATGGGCAACAGTCACGTCAGGTGGGCAGACCCTGATGGCCTGCAATCTCCACCATTGGAAGGAATATTCACATTGGTGAGCTCATAGATCCCATTGGAACATTTTAATCATCTCATTTATGTAGCTCTTTAAAGTTTGCAAATTGTTTCCTAGCTGTTTCCTAGCTGCCATCCCTGATTCCCATCACTCTCAGGCTGATTTTATATTTTTATAAGTCTGTTTTAACAATTGGATGTGAGAACTGAGAAGGGGGGCTGATAGTTCCCCCTTGGCAAAGCCTAAACTCCGTTGAGGACCTGAGTAATCCCCACCATGGTGCTCCCCACCCCTGGCCCTCGTGGCTGGGATGAGATGATATCAAGCCTCTCCTATGGTTGCAGGGGAGCAGACAAAACTGTGGGGAGTACTGACTGGTCTTGGGAAAGCTCATGGAAAATGAAGGGATGAGTAGTCCCTCTTTTTCCCTCTCTGAGGACTGGACTTTGACCTCTATTTACCCTGAGCTCCAAATAAATGTTAAGTCCATTAACTAGCAAGTGTTCCTCAACAATCAGCCCCTCAGAAAGGGATGCTGCTGTTCCTACTTTCTCCTGATGGATTATTTGTGTAACTGTGTAAGCCTATGTCCTCCCTAGCTGCTGTTGGCCCAAACAAAAGGTGCTTAAAAAAATTAAAAATCTAACACCCTTGGGAACTAGAGGGTTAAAAAAAGACAAACTCACTTTCCCATGTTTAACAGATGTGGGTTTGGAAACACTGAGAAGGCCAAAGGAAGGCAGTAGCTGACAGTTTCACTTAGATCCATCATTACGTGGTGGAGGGAATTACCAGTGTAGGTACCATCTAATTAGCTGATTGTTTCTGGACACCAAGCCAAGTAAAATGAACTTTTACACCCTGGAAAATGCTGTGGCGTGTGTTGGGCAGAGAGGAAGGTCTGTGCGTGTGTGGGAAAGCCACATGCATGAAGTTAACTTCATTCCCATCTTGCAACAAAACCCAAGATGTGGGTGGAGTCAGGTGATACTGTGTGTGATAGTAAAACTACCTCAATGTATGAAGTTAACTCAGCAATTGTCCCCAAACCCCCTCTTTTTTTCTTTTTTTGTTCCTTTTTCCTTTTTTCTTCTTTTTTTGGCTTGCTGATATTTTATATAAGAGAGAAAAACAAAAAAGCAAAAGAGGTAGGTATTAAAAGTATTATTATCTTTATTTTTTTCTTTTCTTTTTTTATACCGGTGAGGAAAGCGAATCTCAGAGAGATTAAGTACTTTTCTCAATGTCATACAGCAACCAAATGGTAGAAATATGATGTTAGTCTAGGTTCTTGGCTTCTAAATTCAACCCTCTTTCCATTACTACACCTTGCATCTCCATATAAATAATTGCCCCCATTTATATATAGCTTATTATTCAATGTCTTTCACATATACATACACATCAACATTAATATGACATGCAATTAACATACAATTAATATATAATATAATTAAATATATTATGATATATCACTTCTATCTTCATTGCTCTATGAGGCATTTAGTGCAGATGTCATAATACCCATTTTATAGATGAGGAAATAGCCCCTGAGAAGTTAAATCAATTATCCAAGATGACATATTAGTGACAGATCTTATGACTCCTAACTAGTTTTCTTTCCAAGAGAACCTGACGCATTCTAATAGATTCTAAACTCCTTTGTAGTAATTATTAAAAAAATTAAAGAAATTCGACAGCAATGTTTCTCAACATTTTCACAACTATGGATTACTTTTGTGAGGCAAAAATATTGGAGAATCTCACTTTCAGTTTTCTACCACATGAAATTCAATTCCCAGAGTGTGAAGGTAGAGACAACTTCATCTGATAAGTATAAGATAATGGCTAATATTTACATCGCACCTAAAGGTTTGCAAAGGATGTTGCTTGGTCTGACTTTTTTGGGTCTAATTTTGTAATTTAATTGAATTTGCTTAAATATTTATTAGACTCTTGTTGTGTACAGAACACCATGCTAAGTAATGGGAGTAATAGAAAGTTTATTTAAAGCACAGTTCTTGCCTTTTAGCTTAAAGTGTAGTAGAGAGCTATAGCATAGAAGTAGATAACTAGAATGTACACTAATATATACAGTTCATAACTCATTAATTCATGATGGCACCTATAATATAATCAACAATCTAATATGTAATCAGTATATGGATTTCCAATAATCCTTATACTATATTTTTTAGACATATTGTACTTGTGATTATGGACACCTCAATACTCTCAATACAGATCTAATGCCAATCTCTAACCTTTGACAATTTAGGATATTATTTTTAATAATTACTATGACCAAAAACATCAGCACCCTAAGGCAAACTGCCTATGAGCTTTTCAATTTAGCAAGCCTAGGTCTTTGGGTAGAAGACAAAAAGTCAGTCCCATTACTCATGCTTGAAACCTTTCCCTCTTGGTAAGACCAATTTTATGCTTTCCTGGAATACTCTTTGTGAACCCAGGGTCACTTTTGTGTGACAAGAAAGCATCAGAGAAGTATTTTGGTGAATCTATAGCTCTATCTATGAATCTATCTATGTATCTATGTGCCTATGCAATGTATCTGATCTCTCTCCCTCCCTTTTTCTCTCTCTCACCTATCATTTATCTCTCTCTCATCTGTCATTTATTTATTAATATACCTGACCCAATTTACATTACTATGTAAATAAATATGCCTATATGTGCACATGTATAAATGATCAAATGTCATTTTTTTTTTAAGGATGAGAATAGAGCTTGGAAATGATTGGCCAGAGTTTGCACTGTGCTGTTTAACATTTTTTATTTTTCTTAACATTTTAAAATTTTATTGTCTTTCTTTTTGTTACCTTTCTTTCCCCTCCACTGCCTGCCTGCCCAGTAAGCTTTCTCTTAAAACAAAGAGAGAGAGAATATAAAAGTGGTGAAGAAAACTAAATAACACATCAGTTGGGTTTCATGAGGGGTTGAATTAGCCTATGTAGGTCATTCCAGAGAGCATTTGCCTGGAGCTCCCCCAAAACTTTTTTTTTTGCCTTTTGGACTGCAGTTAGGGTTAAGCGACTTGCCCAAGTTCACATGGCTAGTTTTGTGTTAGGTGTCTGAGGCCCGATTTGAATGTAGGTCATTCTGACTCCAGGTCTGGTGCTCTATTCACTGCACCACCTAGCTGCCCCTACCCTAAGACTTCTGAAGACTCCAAGGATATGGCAACTCAGTACTTGAGCCCTGTTGATGTGAAGAACTTTCTGGTTGCTTTTGGTCATGTGGTCACTCAGAGATAACAAGACTCTTTGCAATGATGAGGCATTCAGTCCCCTTCCTAGAGACTGAACAAGAGGACGGACGACTCAAGTGGACATTTAAAGGGGACTGACTCTACTCTCAGCTGTCTCTTCTGTTTTGGTTTTAAATTCTGTCAGGACTGTCTTACACTATTTCCTGTGAGGTGCGGAGAAGATGCAGCTTGACCTATCTTGACCTCCCATGCAGTGATGAACAGATGGCAGATAAAACATATGTCCTGCCTGGATAAATCTGCATTTTGGACTGCCCATCTTGTGTTTGCTATTTCCTCTCCTTAGGGGAATGGGTTTTTATCTTGAGATAGATGTGACCGTGCTTGGGGACAACCTTGTGAGTTCAAGAGGCCCGGAGGTCATGGGTTCCTTAGGTCAGAACTGACATACAGCCTTAAAAGAGGTTCCTGCCAACTATTTAAGTTCTCTTGACTGAAGGATGGGCCCTAGAAATGGATTTCCTTGTCAGAAGACATGGATTTTGGGGGGGGGGGGGAATAGAGCAGGGCCCAGGTGAAATGCAAATGCCTGATGAGCAGTCTTGCAAACTGCTTTATTTTCTGATGGCCTCCTGAAAACTTCTCAGAGTACTTATAAGCTAACTTATTGATTCCTTAAATCATGTTAATGCTCACCATATTTCTTTTTTTTGCGTAGGAAACAAATACATATTCCATTTCTGATTTACATTGTATACTGAGTACCTTTCTACTTCCTTCCTTTTGAAAAGTTCCTAGACAAAAGTAAAAACCTTAGCCTTAGGCAATCTGTCCCCAAATTTCACGTGAGCCAAAGAGTATGAGAAAGGGAGCTTGGATTCCTCTAAGTAGAAGTCAGGTTTCCCTAGGACTGAACCCAGTCTGGCCTGTATGTGTTTGACTTTAGGTTCCTTGCTGAATAAGGGAGTAGCTTGTCCATTAAGTGGTTCCACCCTGTAGGGCCAGGCAGAGATTCTCTGTGTTAGACAAGTTAATAGAATATATAATATTCTTTACTCACATTGTTTCACCTCTGTGAATAATGGAGGGAGGAGCAGTTTCTCATCTCTTCTTCAGGTCCAAGCTTGATCATTATGACTACATGGCATTCAATTTAGTTTTATTGTGTTTTTGCTTTTGTTGGAGGGGGGAAGGCAGGGCAATTGGGATTAAGTGACTTGCTGAAGGTCACACAGCTAGTAAGTGTTAAGTGTCTGAGGCCAGATTTGAACTCAGGTCCTCCTGACTCCAGGGCCAATGCTCTATTCACTGTGCCACCTAGCTACTCCTATTGTTATTCTTTACATCTAATTTGTTAGAATTACTGCACATATTGTTTTCCTGGTTTACTCACTCCATTCCGCATTAGTTCTATAAATCTTCCCATGTCTTTATGAATTTATTGCTTATGGTGTTATAATACTTCTACTGCATTCATGTTCCACAATTTGTTTAGTCATTCTTTAAGTGATGAACATCTATCTTGTTTCCAGTTCTTTGCTAATGTAAAAAAAATGTTGCTGTGAATAATTATTGGTATATGGTATATATCTTTCTGGTTTTGACCTCTTTGGGGGTATGTGCTTAGGATATCTGAGTCATTTTCTTAGTAATTTTCTTAGTTTATCAGTCAATTGACAAGCTTTCATTAAGGACAGAAATATGTCTCAGGCATTGTGTTGTATCAAGAGCACAAACACAGAATAAGAGACATCTAACAGAGGAAAAAGGAAGTGGTGGCCAGGAAAAGGAATTGTAGTCTGAGTCATCAAGGGGATGGTGAATTGATATAGAGGACAGTCAATTAACAGCCTCTTTCCAGAAGCAATGGTACTATTGATGTGATTATTGAGCCCATAATTCCAAATTGCTTTCCAGAACAGTTGGACCAATTTATAGCTGTGTAATCTGTTTAACATTTGTTTTTATTAATGACTTGTATAAAGTCATAAAGGGTATGATTAATTAAATTTAAAGATAACACAAAAGATAGCACAGTCAGGATAAAAAGTATTGTAACATTAGGTCAAATCTAAGATGATGACATTTGATAGAGTTAAATATAAAATCTTATAGTTGGGTTCAAAACATCAACTTCATATGAACAAGGTGGGGAAGGTATAGAGAGAAGCTTGTCTGAAAAAAGATATAATGTTTTTAGTGGACTCTAACCTCAAGAGGAATCAGTCTTGTCACTTGGCACCCCAGAAAGTTAATGTCAGCTTCCCAAAGAAGATGGTGATAGTCTCACTGTATTCTGTCTTGGTCAGATCTCATCTGGATCACAGTATTCAGGTGCTGAAGCTGACAAAGGACATTGATAAGCTGCAGAACATCCAGACAAAGACCTCCAGAATGGTGGAGAGAGAATCATGTGTCCCTGGATGAGGATTAGTCAAGGGGACTGGGGTTATCTTACCTGGAGAAGCAGCTATTCCATGATGCTGTAGTAGCTATATTCAAGTATTTAAAGTTATAAAGTGGGAGGGGTAGTAGATTTGTTCTGTCTAGCACCAATGAACAGAACCAAGAGCAATGCATGTAAGCTTCAGAGGCAAATTTAGACTTTGTGTAAAGAAACAACAAAACAAAATAAAAACTTCCTAGCGTTAGACTGAATTTGGAAGTATGATGGCTAATTTAGAAAGTGTTGGGTTTCCCTTCCCAGGAGGTTTTTAAGCAGGGGTTGAATTCATCATTTATATGTCACGTTGTAGGGAGATTCTTTTTCTGATAATGACTCCTGAGGTCCATTAATATCTAAAATTATGAGATTCTGTAATTCATTTTCTTAAACTGAGCAACTGTTAAATATTTTAAACTGCTTTAATTCCATCATGTTTTAGAAAATCATTAGCTTTCTTTCATTCAATTAGCATTTATTAAGTGCCTGCTACATCTATCAATATCATCATCATCCTCATTCTCCCCTTCATCATCTATCATCTATCTCTAACCATCTATCATGTATCTATCTTGATTTATCCATCTATATATCATCTATCTAAATATAAATATGCATTCCTTTTTTCTATTGTGTAATTTATATACTGAAGTTAATTTTGAAGATGGAAAACTGATTTCTGTATTCATGCAGTGTTCAATTTAAATTATTTCCATCTCAGCCCAAGGTGGTATGGGCAATCTGTATTTCTCAGCATAGACTCCAGCATAATATTTAACAAAATAGAAATGGGAGAACAAATAAAGGCGCCAAATGTGGATTGTAGCTAGAAGGCTTTGACAGAAATAATAGCATGACTACTTCTTTCCAGCACTTGATTCAGTGACATTGTAACTG
The DNA here is from genome assembly GCA_011680675.1 of Gymnobelideus leadbeateri. Classification (NCBI taxonomy): domain Eukaryota; kingdom Metazoa; phylum Chordata; class Mammalia; order Diprotodontia; family Petauridae; genus Gymnobelideus; species Gymnobelideus leadbeateri. Next base: position 537,814 of record WOXC01008073.1, on the reverse strand, counting down.
ACAGGGTTTCTGCTTTGAGCATTTAATTCTGTAATTTAAAGTACAATTCAATACAACATAAAAAGGAGAAATGTCCAGTTCAATCCTTATACACATAAATCCAAAAGTATGAAGTGACATATATCCCAGTGAATTCAATCTTAATTTGATTCTGATTAGTTCAGAGGTAGCATCCCACCCTCCCCCCGCCCAATTCCTTCACTTACCCAGATGGAGGAAGATCTGGGAAAACTTAGATGGTAATGATTATTACTTATTACAAATGCATACTATATTGACAAAATGCTAGTCAGAACTTACAATTTTCTAGATATGTATAGATACTTATACACATACAATACACATATGCAGACCACATGTATGTACCCACATATATGTATGTGTATACACATAGTTTATGCACGTGTATGCATGTACACATACATAGAGGCATAGCAAAAAAATCCTGGTGTATTTTATACATATGAAGCAGCATGTAATTGTGGCAGGGGAACCAACCTTGAACTTGGGGAGATCTGGGTGACTCTACAAGTTACCTCACCTCTTAGTACCCCAGCCAACTCTGTAAGACTTTAACTGCTGACTTTCACTAGCAGAGAGAATGTAGTCACCAACAGCTTTCTACAATAATGAAATCACAGGCCCTACCACTTTTCCATCTCACTCCCACAAATATAAAGGAGAGAGAGAGAGAGAGAGAGAGAGAGAGAGAGAGAGAGAGAGAGAGAGAGTTCTTTGTCCTCCATCCTCAAAGAGGACAATAACATCAGGAAAGTGATGCCATGACATGAAAGTGAATTGGATTTAAGCAAGGCAGGGCTGTGCAAAGTCACCAGCCTCACTTTCTCCTCCAGAACCATCTGTGTCCAGTGTTGAAATATAGATCAAGACAATCGGAAATAGTTTAGCAGGGGAGGGTGAGCCAGAGCCAGAGATAGAGACAGACAGAGACATAGCAAAGAGGTAGAGAGAGATAGTGAAAGACAGAGACAGAGAGAAATAGAGTCCATAAAAAAAACTGAAATAGAACTCCAAATGCTTATGACAAGGCATTTAAATATTTATAAACAAGCAGTACTTAGAAATTAAAAAATCAACAACTGGCAAACGCACTGATTTCCTTACCAAAGCCATATTTCCACCATAGCCAAAATCAGTAAGCAGGAGTAAATACCTGACTGAATGTAAGTGAAATGGGCCAAACCAAAAAATTCAGCTGGTAAGATTTACTGTGACTTATCTGTTATAGTGGAGCTGCCTGCAAAATGGAGATCAGGAAATAGTAGCCTCCATTACTTAAGAAAACCTTAGATGAATTAGAATGAATCAATTTGAAGTCCCTAAGATGTCAGGAGGTAAAGTGATTTGCCCAGGGGTGTACTTTAGAGGTAGGATTTGAACACCTTTCCTCTGACCCCAAAGTCAGTGCTTTTTCCAATTTGTGACTATGTCTGCAAAATAGCCCAACTGATTTCTAACATGAAATACAATAACCATTAGGAAGCACAGGAAGAGATTACGGCGGGGGCTGGGGGAGACAAAAACAGAGAATTTGGAACATTTTGATCATGGATACCCATTTTTTTCTTTCCTCTTTTGTCTAAACTCCCATGTCTGTGACACAGTTAGAAAGGACAAAACCTCCATAGACTAGATGGGGCAGTTAGGGTGGGGCAGTGGATAGAGAAAGCATCAGGCCTGGAGTCATGAAGACTCATCTTCCTGAGTTTGAATCTGGCTTCAGGAACTTACTAGCTGCGTTAACCAGGTTACCCTGTTTGCCTCAGTTTCTTTTTTTGTTAATTCTTTCTTTTTTATTTATTTTTTAAACAAATGCTTTATTAATTTCTGTTTTACATCATTCATTTCCGCCAGATTTTGAGTTACAATCATTTTCCCCCCATTATTCCCCTACCCAACCTCCCAGAACAGTAATCCCACAAGATATCGCTTCCTCCAATCTGCTCTCTCCCATACCTTCTCCCATACCCCCATCGACTTTTCCATTAGAGGAAGGTGAATCTTTGTGTCCCAATGCCTGCACATCTTATCTCCCAATTATAAGCAAAAGAGTATTAATAATAGTATTTATATATATTTGAAACATTTAATGTTAAGACCTCGAATTTCAGATCCATTTCCTTCCTCCCTTGTCACCCATTCCCTCTGGGGAGATAAGTAATTCAGTATATGTTGTACATGTCTAGCTATGCAAAACATTATCATAGTAGATATATTGTACAAGGCTGCTTATAATTCCCTCCCACTCATCCCACCTCCCACCTGGTCCATTCCCTACATGATCCTGTCCCTCTTCTATAGTGGGTACTTCCAACCTCCCCTCCCCCCAAGGATGCCCTCCCATCCATCATCCCTCCTCTCATCCCCCTTCCCTCTATCCTGCTGCAGGTTGAGATATCCCATTATGTCATTCTCTCCCTGAACCAAATTCAATGACAATGCTCTTTTGCCTTCCTATTCTCCCCCTCCCTTGCAACCAATTCCCCTTGCTTCTTCTACATGAGATAGTTTACCCTACCCTGTCTCTCCCCATCTCCTCTTGCCACTTTCCTCTCTCACCTCATAATTTCATCCCATGAGTATTCTCCCTTCCCAACAAATTCAACCTATGCCCTCTATCCATATATAACTGTAACCATATACACACACATTCACATATGTATTCATATGACCACACCCCCTTCTTCCATTATTTTCATAGTGAGAAAGATATCATCAGTCACAGTTATTGCTTTTTCCATATAGGAATGTAAATAGTTCAACTTTGATAAGTTCCTTTTGATTTCTTTCCCTGATTACCTTCTCAGGCATCTCTTCCTTCTTGTGTCTGGGTGTCAAATTTTCTATTCAATTCTGGTTTTTTCCTCAAGAATGCTTGAAAGTCCTCTATTCCACTGAATGACCATATTTTCCCCTGAAACAAAATACTCAGTTTTGCTGGGTAGGTGACCCTTGGGTTCATTCCAGTTCTTTTGCCCTCTGGAATATCATATTCCATGCCCTTCTCTCCCTCAGTGTAGAAGCTGCCAGGTCCTGGGCTATTCTGATTGTGTTTCCACAATATTGAAATTGTTTCTTCCTGGCTGCTTGTAGTATTTTCTCCTTGATCTGGGGATTCTGGAACCTGGCTATAATATTCCTGGGAGTTTCTTTTTGGGATCTTTTTCAGGAGGTGATCTGTGGATTCTTTCAACCTCTATTTTGCCCTCTGGATCTAAAACATCAGGGCAGTTTCCTTGAGAATTTCTTGAAGGGTGATTTCTAGGTTCTTTCTTTGATCATGGCTTTCAGGTAGTCCAATAATTTTTAAATTGTCTCTCCTGGATCTATTTTCCAGGTCAGTGGTTTTTCCCATGAGATATTTCACATTGCCTTCTAATCTTTCATTTGTTGGATCTGCTTAACAGCATCTTGATTTCTCATAAAGTCATTAGCTTCCATTTGCTCCAGTCTAACTCTGAAGGAATGAATCTCCTCAGGGAACTTTTGAGATTCTTTTTCCATCTGGCAAATTCGACTTTTTAAGGCATTCTTCTCCTCATTGCCCTTCTGGGCCTCCTTTGCCATTTGAGTTAGTCTATTTTTTAAGGTGTTGTTTTCCTCAGTCAGGCTGTTGACCCTCATTTCATACTTTTCCTGCATCCTTCTCATTTCTCTTTCCAATTTTTCCTCCACTTCTCTTATTTGATTTTTAAAGTCCTTCTTAAGGTCCTCTATGGCCTGCAACCCGCTCATGTTTTCCCCTGGGGCTTTTGGAGCAGGACTTCTGACCTCACAGTCCTTTTCCAGCTCTATGCCCCCAAAATAGGAGTCTAGGGTTGCATTTTTCTGTTTCCTTTGCCTTGGCATGTTGCCACTTAATTACTTGACTTTTGGGCTTGTTGCCACACTATGGCTTTAAGGCCAGCTAGAGGAATTTTCGTCCCGAACGTGTGGGAGGCAATTTCTGTTTCTGGCAAGCTGTAAGCCCACCCACGACTTCCACCCTAGATCACAATCTAGATCCAGGGAGGTTAAAGCAAGAGCGATTACCCCCCAAGACTGATCGCTGGATCTCCCTACAAATTTGCAGGCTGGGAGCGGGAGCTGCCCCTGAAAACTACAAAATGGCGTTTGTCCTCAGCGGCTTCTAGCCCCCAGGGAGGGAGCTGACGCATTCCCTAATACCAGTCCCAAAGACCATAGGACACTAACCTCTTACTTTGTCCCAGGCAAGTCTATGTTGATAATTCTGGAGTTGCCACAGCTACTGGTGTTCTGGGGTTCCTCCAGCTGGCTGCTGGCCCTGCCGCCCTGGGGCTAAAACCTCGGCTCATGTGGACCTGGGCTCGGCTCGGCTCAGCTCCTGTGCTCTGCGCGCTGCATGCTGCCAGGTCCCAGACCACTGCGCTGGTCCTTCCTGCAGGCCTGCTGGGCTGTCCTCAGTGGGAGGTTAGCTTCTCTGTGTCGTTCTGTGGGTGCTGGGGCTCCAGAAGTTGTTCAGAGTCCCCTTTTTCATCGTTTGAGGGGAATGTGGGGGCAGAGTGGCTTGGATGAGCTGTTTCTACTCCGCCATCTTGGCTCCGCCCCTTGCCTCAGTTTCTTGATCTGCAAAAAGAGCTAGAAAAGGAAATGCCAAACCACTCCAGTATCTTTGCCAAGTACAAAGTCAGACATGACTAAAACAACAACAGCAAACCACCATCACAAAAATAGACTAAATAGGGTATTCCCTGCATTTGGTGAACATAGTGTCAATTAGCAGAAGTTCAATAAATAACACATGTAGAAACCAAGCTTAAAAAGTCAGACATGACTGAATAATAAAGAAGTCAGGCTTAAAAAAGGAAATAATTTAGTAAACTATATTGAAACTAGGTTGGAAATCTGTAACCCTAAAGCAGTACATAAATGTGACTTATTGAATATCTGGATCAGGACAATAATGACCCCAGTGGAACACTGACTCATTGGTAGGGATTTTGGGGCCCCTTTTGGAGGTCTCTCCTGCTTCTCTATGTCTCATCCTCTTTCCCCATTCACCTACTTACATTTTACATGCCCCAGAACTCTCAGTTACTACAAAACCTTCTCATATGGCTCAAATCTGGCCTGAGTGAAAAAAAAGAATGAACTTAAAATTAGTCAGATCCCAAATCAAATGATCAATTCAGTGTAGACATTAAGACAACTTGCTATATGGCCAAATCAGCTTAATTTGTCTCTTTTCATTTAGATGTTTTATGTCCTATAGGCACAATTGTTTTTCTCTGGTGCTATTTGGAAGCATTGTTGCAAATTGAAGGACCCTATTCAGCACCCTACTTTTTAAAAAGATGAATTTGGACAGCTTCCCAGATTTTACATCTGGCTCTTTGCTTTCCACCTCAGAGGAGATGACAGACCAGGTGGATCATGAGATTGACTAACTTTAGTCTCTCGATGAGTAAACAATTCTAAGTCATTTTTTACTTAACTCTTTAGGTGACCTTCTTTTCTATCCTTTATCCCATGTACTTGTCATATATTTTATTGATTTATAGGATGACTTTAATTCAATATATTCAATAGGTATTTATTAAGGACCTACTACATATATAGTTCAGAGCTAGATGTTGAGGATAAAACAAAATTTATGAACGATGTTCATTTTTAAGTTAATTTGTTTATTTTTAGTTTTCAACATCTACTTCCATAAGTTTTAAATTTTCTTACCTTCCCTCTCCTCTCCCCTCCCCAAGAGGGCAGGCAATCTGATATATGCTCTGCATGTACATTCCTATTAAACATATTTTCACATTAATCATGTTGTATAGAAGAATTAGAATGAATGGGAGGAACCATGAATACAATACAAAACAAAACAAAAAAAGAAAATAGTCTGCTTCTCTCTGTATTCAAACTCCATAGTTCTTTCTCTGGATGTGGATGGCATTTTCCATTATGACTCTTTTGGAATTATTTTAGGCCCTTGCATTGCTGAGAAAGGCTAAGTCTATCAAAGTTAGTCATCGCATAATGTGGCTGTAACTGTGCACAATGTTCTCCTAGTTCTGTCCACCTCACTCAGCATCATTTCATATAAGCCCAGGTTTTTCTGAGGTCTGCTTGTTTATCATTCCTTTTTTATTTGTTTAAATGGGGAAGGCAAGGCTATCAGGGTTAAGTGACCTGCCCAAGGTCACACAGCTAATAAGTGTCAAGTGTCTGAGCCTGGATTTGAACTCAGCTCCTGAGTCCAGGGCCAGTGCTCTATTCATTGCACCACCTAACTGCCCCTTCATCATTTCTTATGGCACAATAGTATTCAATTACATTCATATATCACAGTTTGTTCAGCTATTCTGTAATTGATGGCCATCCCCTCAATTTCCAGCTCTTGGCCACCACAAAAAGAGCAGCTATAAATATTTTTGTACATGTAGGTCCCTTTTCCATTTTTATGATATCTTTGGGATATAACCCTAGAAATGGTACTGCTGAGTCAAGGGGTATGTACATTTTTATAGCCCTTTAGGTACAGTTCCAAATTTCTCCCCAGAATGGTTGGATCAGTTCAACTCCACCAACAATGAATTAATGTTCCAATTTTTCTGCATCTTCTACGACATTGTTTTCCTGTTTTGTCATGTTAGCCAACCTGATAGTTGTGATGTGGTACCTTGGAGTAGTTTTGATTTGTATTTCTCTAATCAATAGTGATTTAGAGCATTTTTTCATATATAGCTTTATTTTTTTCATAGGTAGCTTTATTTTCTCCCTCTGAAAACTGCCTGTTCATATCCTTTGACCATTTATCAATTGGGGAATGACTTGTATTCCTATAAATTTGAAACAGTTCTCTATATATTTTAGAAATGAAGCCTTTATCAGAGACATTGGCTGTAAAAATTCTTTCCCAGTTTTCTGCTTCCCTTCTAATCTTGGTCGCATTGTGCAAAAGTTTTGTGCAAAAACTTTTCAATTTAATGTAATAAAAATTATCCATTTTACATTTCATAATGTTCTCTATCTCTTGTTTGGTCATAAATTTTTCCATTCTCCATAAATCTGACAGATAAACTATTCCTTGCTCCCCTAATGTGCTTATAGTATCAGTCTTTGTATCTAAATTGTATACCTATTTGAACTTTATTTTGGTATACAGTGTCAGATGCCCAGTTTTTGCCATACTGTTTTCCATTTTTCCCAGAAGTTTTTGTTAAATAGTGATTTTTTATCCCAGAAGCTGGGGTCTTTGGGTTTATCAAACAGTAGGTTACTATATGTGCCTTGTATACTTAATTTATTCCAACCTATCCCTCTATTTCTTAGTCAGTACCAAGAAGTTTGGGTGATTGCTGCTTTATTATACAATTTAAGATCTGATATAGCTAGGCCACCATCCCTAGCATTTCTTTTCATTCATTCCATTGATATTCTGGAACTTTCATTCTTCTAGATTTTTTTTATTATTTTTTCTAGCTCTATAAAATAATTTTTTGGTAGTTTGATCATTATGGTACTGAATGACTAAATTAATTTAGGTGTCATCATTTTTATTATATTAGCTTGGTCTACCCGCAAGCAACTGATGTTTTTTCCAATTTAGTCCTGACTTTATTTGTATTAAAACTGTTTTATAATTGTGTTCATATAGTTCCTGGATTTGTTTTGGCAGGTAGACTACCAAATATTTTATAATGTCTACAGTGACTTTAAATGGAATTTCTTTTTCTATCTCTTGCTGTTGGGTTTTGTTAGAAATATAACAATGTTCATTTTCAAGGTGCTTACAATATAATAGGTGAGAAAGGACATGTACATAAATGAATATGAAACAAATTATAGTGTGATTTTTTACAAAAGGGAGAATTAGGGGGCTGTAGGAGGATAGAAATCTGACCTGAAAGTCAAGAATACCTGGGCTCAAGTTCTGCCTTTGGCGCATACTGTTGGGGCAGCTAGGTGGCACAGTGGGTAGAGGACTGGCTCTGAATTTCACACCTGAGTTAAAATCCAGCCTCATATACTTACTAGCTGTGTGACCCTGAGAAAGTCATATAACCCCAAGTGCTTCCAAAAAAAAAAGGTGAAAAAAAATAAAAAAACCAGGTAGTGTCTATGTGACTTTTGGCAATTCAACTAACCTCTAAGTGCCTTCAAGAAATTTTTAAAATGATAAATTGAAAAGCAGGTGTCCTGATAGAAGGAATTCCTTAATGAGAGGCCCCTCAGTCAATAAAATCACAGATTTGGTTTAAAAAATAAGTAAATAACAGTACAAAGAAAGAGGCAGCTTGAACTAGTGAATAGATGGTCATCCTTGGATGTCAGAACAATGTGGGTTCAAGTTCCACATCTCTCATCTACTGTCCATGGGATCCTAGGAAAATCATTTAATCTCCCCCAAACCCTCAGAATCTCTTCTAAGAATAAAAGTTGCAGAATACTTGCTGATCTGCCTGTGTAGAGGGAACTCTTTATATGCTCCTTGTTATAGCAATGATCTTTACAATAAGAAAAATCCAAAACAAGGCAAAAAACCAATCACTTTGTCAAACCAAACACACAACAAACACCCCCTTCCATCTCCCACCTCCCATACAGAGGACAAATATAAGCATCATCACAAACCACTTATTGATCATCAGCATTATGTAGTAAATCTAGTTAATAGATTGAATATTTTGTTAAATTATGAGCAGGACAATTAATAAACATGGTTTATTCTCAGTCACAAACAAATTGAATTCAGCACATTGAACTCTTTTTTTTTATTCTGACAATATGCTTTATTCCATACCCACAATCCTCCACTTCTGCAAAGACATTTTCTCATCACTTTACAGGCTGGATTTGATTGGTAATTATAATTGTGAAGAGTTGGGGCAGCTAGGTGGCACAGTGAATAGAGCACTGGCCCTGGAATCAGGAGGACCTGAGTTCAAATCTGACATCAGACACTTAACACTTACTAGCCATGTGACCTTGGGCAAGTAACTTAACCCCAATTACCTTGCCTTTCTCCCTCCAAATAGCAAAAAGAAAAAAACCTAATCACTTAAGTTAAATACTCTCATTCCTTCCTTCCTTTATTCCATTTTGTCTCTTTAAAGTCGCCAGTTTGCTCTCAGGCATTTTGTTTTGTTGGTACACATATGCATTACAATAAAAAACACATTTTTGATGTCAAGAACAATTTTGTGGTTAGATTCACCCACATGCATTACTTGATGGTCTTGCCTCTTTGGACTGGAAGTTGTAGAGTCTGAAAGAGGAGCCTGGGGGAGGATGGTATTTAATATCGATATGACTGAATTCTCTATTTTCAGTGAAAATGCTTGAGGTGGTATTATGGCTACTGGATCACTAGCTCCATCATTTTTTAACTTCAATAAAACTGTTTTGGAAGGTAATGTAGACATAGCCTAAGGAAGGAAATGGCTCCAATGGAACCAAAGGTATACATTTTGAGAAATTTAAGAAATGTATAATCAAATTCTTATCCTTCTTTATAGTTTCACTAAATAAAAGTGGGTGGAAACTGAAAACATGAAAAAATTGTAGTGAAAATGGTGTTACAGGAAGGCATTATTTCATTTGAAGAGCAAAATGGGATTGCAGAGTAAACCATGGCGATGTGTACCTAAGCTTGATCTGATCTACTTCTCTGATTCTTCATTCATTCATTCACTCGTTTTTGGATCATCATCATGTTTGATCCCTGAGTAATGAATCAGTCATGAGACATTTGATCTCATTAATCATGATCAGTCAAGTGATGGTGTAGAAATACATGCTTTGATCCCTTATATTACCAGGGTTTAAAGAAGCAGTGAAGTTCATGTTTCACCAACATTCCTTTATATGCATATGCACTGAGCCTCACCAAGGAGACTCAGGAGGCCAGAAGTAACTCTGGAAACCAAGTAGACTTTTACCCAGGGTTCACAGGATCTGTGGCATTGGTTTTGGTGTTGAAATTATTGGAGAATAGATGTAGAGAATCCATCTTGGTTGGGCATGCAGAGGGTTGGGCCTCCTGGGGGGGTCAGAATGACATGTATTATCCCTAGGTATTGACTCCTTAGAACTCTTGCTATTTGCTGTTGAAGATAATGGGTGACTGAGGACTGAGCTAAGAGACTTCCAAAAGCTGAGGAGTATGTTGGATAAGATAGAATGGGGGCAAGATGCTTTGCTTTCCCTCCTGCCAGTTAAAGAGGGCAAAGCCCAAAGCCCTTATTCCCATGGAACAGAGAAGGGAGGAGAGGAGAGAAGAGGAGAGAAAGAGAGACAGAGGGAGGCAGAGACACAGAGTGAGGTAGATGGAGACAGAGAAGGTTGCTAGCCACATTATAGCTGGTGTCTGAGATTTTGTTTCTGAATGATTACCTTTGAATTCTTATGCATTTTCTTTGAGGTAGTGTAAAACACTGGTGATCACTGACTCCATCTAGGTTGAAATGCTTTATTTTATGAAGGAGAGAGGAAATTTTGCCTTTAAAGAGATAGAAGAGATTATGATCATGCAGTGGAAGCGGAGGTGAAGGATGAGTCCTGGGATCCCCATAGGAGACAGAGTATCATCTTTATTGCTAGACTTAGAGAAACCTTTGAAGCAAAAACAAGCCATGGAGAGAAGACCTCTGGGGTGAGGAATGGGGAAGTAACATTGCTGTTGTAAACTGGTTCTAAGGCTATTGGATTTTGGTTTGCAGCAAATGGGCAATAACCAGGAAGGATTTCTAGCATCAAATCTGAGAACCCCTTTAGATCTAGCAAGTGGAGCAATATATATTTATTACATCTCCTACTATAATTTTTATTTTTGTTGTTTTACACAAGTAACCCCTTTACATGTGGATTCTGGCTCATATGTAATCCAAGCTTTATATATTTATGTCTTGCATGAAGGACTTCATTTACTGCCAGGATTTGGGAAGCTTTCCTTACAAGTAGATGGTTCTTTTCCTACATCATCCTCTCTATATAGAAGTCCATATAAATATGTAGAGATCTATTTGTTTATCTCTCTCTCTCTCTCTCTCTCTCTCTCTCTCTCTCTCTCTCTCTCTTATCTATCCTTATTTCTTTCATCTATTTCTCTCTTTCAATCTATTATCTCTATTTATATCTCTCTATTTTTGTATCTGTCTCTCATCTATCAAGATAGCATATCTTTACATGTATGTTCCACATGGGAACTCATATTCTATATTCTTGATTATATGATCTACATCTACTTACATGTTTGTAAGTGTTACTATATTTAATCTACATGTATAAGTAGTCTCCAACTTCCTAACAGGTTTTGTTCCCCATATTCCAATTTGGGGGGAGATTGGGAAACATGGAACAATGTTATAAAGATGGTTGGGTTCTTTGCCTAGCACACAAAAACCTACTTAATTTATAATGTACCTGAAGAACAGTATTGATTCAACTATCCATAAATTGAGATGCTATTTCAATAAGATTCTACATTACAAATTACAACTCAGTATACCAGGAACTCATCTTCCTTAGCTCCAGTAGTGGATGAAGTTGCTTTTCCCTTTTCTTCCCATTTAATTTCATTTCAATAAATATTTATTAAACATCTACTATGTATAAGAAGCTATGCTAGGTGCTATAGATAAAAAGATAAAAAATCTCCAAGTATCTGCCCAACAAGAGCCAAGGAGGCAACCTAAAAAAAGTCCTATAGAAAAGTTTGAGATGTAAGAGAACATATTCCCCTCACTTGGCTTTGGGGGCAGTAGCTCCAAGGGGATGACATGTGGTGTGTAGTGCTAGGACTAGTAAATCTATAAACTTTTAATATGTGCATTTAACCTATGGCCCAAGAACTGAGAGCTATGGTTTTGCATAAACCAAGTTCATTGTTGGGGGGAGCCTCTCAAGTCTTTCTTTAGCTCATGTCCCCATCCAGGGTTTCCCCTGGAAACATTTAAAACATCTAAGTTATTATAGGGAGAGCCTTTAGGTACCATGCTAGTACTTAGGCAAACAATACATTGAATAAAAGACTGAAGTTGTTTCATTCAAGAAAAAAACATAAAAACTCTTTCCTCAGCCCATAGACAGTCAAAACAATTCTCTTAGAATTTAAACAATTATCTAGCTACTTTATCCATCCCTCTAAAAGAGAAAAAAAATAAACCCTTAGGTTTTCTAGAATCAAACAGCTTTTGTCTATGATGAACCCCAACTGCCCCAAGGTCTTATGTACTCATCCTAATATAGTTCTGCCCTGGGTTTGAAGTCCTCCTGTCCTGGGGGTTGTACTCTAGTTTTAAGCTATTCAACCACTTTTGCCCAGTCTACATAACCCATGGTGCCAAAGAATTGTAACATTTTTTTTTCATATTGTAACTCCTCCCTTGATACTTTGTATATGGGTCTTGTTTGGCTCTCAAATTCCATTGTTTGGTACAAGGACTGTTCCTTCAGGAAGGGATTTCTTCATTCTAGAGATTGCTTCAGTGATCTACCACTGCTCTTTCACTGCTGATGGCTACAGTTCCTACTAGACTCAAGATCTCCTTGCTGTTCCATACCTGACATTTCTTGGGCCATGTAGTTTTTCTCTTCTCCTTTAGCAATGAGGCACCTCGATGCACATAGTCCTTGAAAGGTCAAGGGGGTACAGGGCTGCACAAGCTTCCTCTCAGAGAACTAGAATACTCTGTTCAATTAGATTCTCTATACCACCTTTAGTTTGCCATGTTTCTGTCTCTTCAGATTTCCAGTTTTTCTTTAGAGGTACAAATCCAACTAACTCAATCAGTCATCCTTAATATGGTCTTCAAAAGCTAACAATATCATCCAGGATTTGATCTGGTCAAGGGAATCTTATAAGAGGTTCCGTCATGTTCTCTAGGATGTCTAGTACTTAGGGTTCATCAGTGTAATCCCTTCATTTAGGGACATGGAGAGTTTAAGTGATTTGATCAATGGCACCTATGTAGTAAATGGTGGAATTGGGGTTCAAATCCAGGTTCTGTAACCATATCCAGATTTCTGGCCATTATACTTCTTCAGATTATCAGTCTTCAAGACTGTTTGTCTTATAAAAAGATACACGGGGGCGGAGCCAAGATGGTGGAGTAGAAACAGCTCATCCAAGCCACTCTGCCCCCAGATTTCCCCCAAACTATGTAAAAGGGGACTCTGAACAACTTCTGGAGCCCCAGCACCCACAGAACGACACAGAGAAGCTAACCTCCCACTGAGGACAGCCCAGCAGCCCTGCAGGAAGGACCAGCGCAGCAGTCTGGGAGCCGGCAGTGCACAGCGCACAGAGCGTGGGAAGCTGAGCCGAGCCGGAGCTGAGGTCCCCATGAGCCGAGGTTTTAGCCCCAGGGCACCAGGGCCAACAGCCGGCTGGAGGAACCCCAGAACACCAGTAGCTGTGGCGACTCCAGAATTATCAACATAGACATGCCTAGGACAAAGTAAGAGGTTAGTGTCCTATGGACTTTAGGATCTGTATTTGGGGAATGCATCAGCTTCCTCCCCTGGGGGCTAGAGGCCACTGAGGAGACACACCATTTTGTAGTTTTCAGAGGCAGCTCCAGCTCCTGGCCTGCTGAACCGTAGGGAGATCCAGCGATCAGTCTTGGGGGGTAATCGCTCTTGCTTTAACCTCCCTGGATCTAGATTGTGATCTAGGGTGGAAGTCGTGGGTGGGCTTACAGCTTGCCAGAAATGGAAGTTGCCCCCCCACACGTTCGGGACGAAAATTCCTCTAGCTGGCCTTAAAGCCATAGTGTGGCAACAAGCCCAAAAGTCAAGTAATTAAGTGGCAACATGCCAAGGCAAAGGAAACAGAAAAATGCAACCCTAGACTCCTATTTTGGGGGCATAGAGCGGGAAAAGGACTGTGAGGTCAGAAGTCCTGCTCCAAAAGCCCCAGGGGAAAACATGAGTGGGTTGCAGGCCATAGAGGACCTTAAGAAGGACTTTAAAAATCAAATAAGAGAAGTGGAGGAAAAATTGGAAAGAGAAATGAGAAGGATGCAGGAAAAGTATGAAATGAGGGTCAACAGCCTGACTGAGGAAAACAACACCTTAAAAAATAGACTAACTCAAATGGCAAAGGAGGCCCAAAAGGGCAATGAGGAGAAGAATGCCTTAAAAAGTCGAATTTGCCAGATGGAAAAAGAATCTCAAAAGTTCACTGAGGAGATTCATTCCTTCAGAGTTAGACTGGAGCAAATGGAAGCTAATGACTTTATGAGAAATCAAGATGCTGTTAAGCAGATCCAAACAAATGAAAGATTAGAAGGCAATGTGAAATATCTCATGGGAAAAACCACTGATCTGGAAAATAGATCCAGGAGAGACAATTTAAAAATTATTGGACTACCTGAAAGCCATGATCAAAGAAAGAACCTAGAAATCACCCTTCAAGAAATTCTCAAGGAAAATTGCCCTGAAGTTTTAGATCCAGAGGGCAAAATAGAGGTTGAAAGAATCCACCGATCACCTCCTGAAAAAGATCCCAAAAAGAAAACTCCCAGGAATATTATAGCCAGGTTCCAGAATCCCCAGATCAAGGAGAAAATACTACAAGCAGCCAGGAAGAAACAATTTCAATATTGTGGAAACACAATCAGAATAGCCCAGGACCTGGCAGCTTCTACACTGAGGGATCGAAGGGCATGGAATATGATATTCCAGAGGGCAAAAGAACTGGGAATGAACCCAAGGGTCACCTACCCAGCAAAACTGAGTATTTTGTTTCAGGGGAAAATATGGTCATTCAGTGGAATAGAGGACTTTCAAGCATTCCTGAGGAAAAAACCAGAATTGAATAGAAAATTTGACATCCAGACACAAGAAGGAAGAGATTCCTGAGAATTTAATCAGTGAAAAGAAATCAAAAGGAACTTATCAAAGTTGAACTATTTACATTCCTATATGGAAAAGCAATAACTGTGACTGATGATATCTTTCTTACTATGAAAATAATGGAAGAAGGCTGTGTGGTCATATGAGTACATATGTGAATGTGTGTGTAGATGGTTACAGTAATATATGGATAGAGGGCATAGGTTGAATTTGTTGGGAAGGGAGAGTACTCAAGGGATGAAATTATGAGGTGAGAGAGGAAAGTGGCAAGAGGAGATGTGGAGAGACAGCGTAGGGTAAACTATCTCATGTAGAAGAAGCAAGGCTAAGTGGTTACAAGGGAGAAGGAGAATAGGAAGGCAAAAAAGGCAAAACCACATTCTCATTGGATTTGGTTCAGGGAGAGAATGACATACATGCTAAATGGGATATCTCAACCTGCAGCAGAATAGGGTGAAAGGGGATGAGAGGAGGGGAGATGGATGGGAGGGCATCCTTGAGGGGAGGGGTGGTTGGAAGTACCCACTATAGAAGAGGGACAGGATCATGTGGGGAATGGACCAGGTGGGGGGTGGGATGCGTGGAAGGGAATTGTAAGCAGCCTTGTATAATATGTCTACTATGATAATGTTTTGCATAGCTAGACATGTACAACATATACTGAATTACTTATCTCCCCAGAGGGAATGGGTGACAAGGGAAGAAGGAAATGGATCTGAAAGTAGAGGTCTTAACATTAAATGTTTCAAATATATATAAATACTATTATTAATACTCTTTTGCTTATAATTGGGAGATAAGATGTGCAGGCATTGGGACACAAAGATTCACCTTCCTCTAATGGAAAAATCGAAGGGGGTATGGGAGAAGGTATGGGAGAGAGCAGATTGGAGGAAGCGATATCTTGTGGGACTGCTATTCTGGGAGGTTGGGTAGGGGAATAACGGGGGGAAAATGATTGTAATTCAAAATCTGGCGAAAATGAATGATGTAAAACAGAAGTTAATAAAGCATTTGTTTAATAATAAAAAAAAAAGAAAAAAAAGATACACACACACACACACAGGGGTGGCTAGGTGGCGCAGTGAATAGCGCATCAGCCCTGGAGTCAGGAGGACCTGAGTGCAAATCTGGCCTCGGACACTTAACATAAAAACTAGCCATGTGACCTTGGGCAAGTTACCTAACCCTAACTGCCCTCCAAAAAAGCAAAAAAAAAAAAAAAAAGCCATATATACAATGATCTCATGAAAGAATGCCCATAGACCTCATGAACAAAGGAGATGTATATTAGGAGTATATAAGAGAGGAAAAAGAACTATTTTTTGAAGCATACAAAATTTTGATATAAAAAATAGCAAAATGGTTGAAGAGAAAGAGATGGATGTATCCAAATGCGTATATCAAAGGAAAAAGATATTAGGAAGGAAAATAGATCTGCTTTTGAAATGAGGGGCATGAAATTAATGATGCTTCTAAAATGACTAAGAGACTGAGCTCAATTTAAAAAAATTTGTCTTTAACACAAAAAATGAAGAATAGAAATTTAGCCAATTAGGAAGCATTGAGGACCTTGCAAAAATAGCTATTTCCCAAGAGCAATCAAGCCAATATTTCAAAAAACTTTAAGACATCCAAATCAGTAAGTCTGAATCCTGGTTATTAGGGGATTTGGTCATTATTCTTATTGACCCACTTGTAATTAATTTTAAAAACTTGTAATAGATGCCAGAAGATTGGTAGGGTAGAAATAATTATATTTTATGTTGATAAACACGTGCATAGCACTTTTATGTCTTCAATGGACTTAATTATTTCTCATAGCCACTCAGTGAGAAAGGCCATTATTATTGTCCTTGCTGATTAGAATGCTTACAGTTTGGCAATGGGAGGTAGCAAATTGACAAAAATGAGGTGGTTGGTTCAGAAACTACCTTGAAGCCTTAATCTGGTTTTGTTTTTTTCAAGGCCTGTGGTCAGTCAATGTGCCTTTTTGAATACCTGATAAATGTAAGCTTTACTTTTTTCTACATAGGTACAAAATATAGAACAAAGTATTAAGTGTCAACATATGCACCGTAGGACACAAAGCTGCAAAGTACATTAGAAGTCACCCTCATTTTAGATATGAGGAAACCAGAGACCAGTGGCTTGGGGTGATGCCTAATGTCATTTTGGTAGCTAGAGGCAGAGCCAGGACCAGAAACTAGCAGTCTGTGTGCCAAAATAAAAAAAAAAAAATAGAAATAAGCTATGAGGGAAGGGGGGGGGATCATTGTTAGATAATAGTTAATTCAACAGAACCATTAAAATTATCTAAGGGAGAGGAAACAATACATTAAAACAGCTTGTTACTATAGATAAGCACATTCAATTCAATTTGGTAAACATCCAGTACACACCCACTGGGACAACTAGGTGAGGCAGTGGAGAGTGTCCAACTTAGAGTAAGTAATTTGTTGTTCAATTGTATTCTGTAGTATCCAGTCATGTCTAATTCTTTTGTAGCCCCTTTTGGTGTTTTCCTGGCATAGATATTGGAGTAGTTTGCCATTTCCTTCTTCAGCTCATTTTACAGATGAGGAAACTGAGGTAAACAGAATTAAGTGACTTGTCCAGGGTCATACAGCTAGTAAGTGTCTGAGGTCATATTTAAACTCAGGTCTTTCTTTAATTGAAGGATAGAGTTGACTATTTCTGCAAGCAAGTATTTATGAGAAATCTAAAGGGGGTTTCTTGATTGGAATGCTTATTTATGATTACAAGTGAGTTAGTTAAAAGTTCAGGGAGATCAATACTTAACTTTTATGCCTTAATAAGTTATCCTAATAGAGTAGGCTCTTCCCCTCTGCTTCTTTATGTCCTATTTCTTTTTTGTTTCCTACTTAAAGTCCTTCCTTCATTTTTTCAAGAAACCCTGGATTAGTTGAAGAGTAAGAAATTTCGTTCAGGTCCTTTACCATCTCCTCTATGAAGGAAACTAACTTATGTCATGTTCATACAAAAGTGTCATGTTCTGGCAGAAACACAAAAGTAGCTTGTGTTCTTTCTTATAGGCCATAGTAAAATTCTCCTTGCTACCATATTTCATTTTTTTAAAAATAACTCTTTCAGTTAACTAATATTTGTCTCTAACTACTTTGGAAGACTGCCAATTTGTAAGGCATAGACAAGATACTTAAGACAGAAATATAATGAGATCCATCTACCTCCTTTCACTTTAGCATTGTTTTCCCAATTCTTCCCTTTACTTTCTAGAATATTGGGCTCTTACATTGATTTCTCTTTTGATGTGACAAGTTTTCAGTTTTACCACATTAGCAGAATAACTCCAAATTCTGATAAGCTACAAATCATATCTACCGGGCCATTATTTTATGCCATATTGTTTAAAGTATTATAATGTCTCTTCAATTTTGTAGTGAACTATCAATGTAGAATTAATTAATCTATTATCCCCAAATTAACTAATTGCCCCCAAATAAGTTTGATAACTAGTTTATATTTAAGACAGAATGATTATGCTTTCATGCAAGCAAAGTCACATTTTTAACATTCAGAAATCCTAACAAGTTAGACAAATTTTAACCAAAATAGATGTTAATGTGCAATGTTTTAAATGGGCTAATAAGTTGGGCTGATCTTTGTGGCATATTGTTTGCTTAAATTTCACCAAAATTTTAACCCGACTGAACAAATGAGTAAAAGATACATTCAGGTTGAAGTGAAATATCACTTAGGTAAAAAGGGAAAATGGGAAAAATTCACTATTTCTGAATTCTATATTGGTCAAAACTTTTCTAGTTTCTGTCATAATAAAGCAGGGATAGGAATAAAAGCAAACTTGTACAAAACCTAATAGACTAGAGAGAAAATATGAAATAAACTAAATCTTGGCCAAGTTATTCTGGAAAATGAAATAAGGGGATCAGGTTGCCCACTACATAGAGAGAACAGCTTCTCACCTCTGAATTACTCTGGCATTTCCAACCAGTAAGGGTCCCAGTGGAAGCTTTGAAAAAAAATAGGTACCCTGACTAACTGATCTTTAGAGGAAATGTGTTTAGAAGTTGAAAATAGTTTGAAAAATAAAAATAGACCAAGGGCCAAATCTCTAGTTTCTGATGTGGCAGTAAGGGCCACTCTTCAAACCTTACCTGAGTATATTGTTGGATTCCTTTGAAATAGGGAGTCTAAAATTTTCATTTCAGCATATACATATTCCTCTGAATCTAGACTTGTGTTTGTCCCACAAAACTATCAGAGTTCACAGTTATCTTCCTCATATAACTCTGTATTTTTTTAAATCTTTCTACTTTGTGATGGGAGAAAGATCATTTGACAAGATTATATGAAAAAAATCCTTGTTGTGGCTTTATTTTTTAGGAATAAACAGGAGGTGGTTAAATCTGATTGTTTATCTGAAACTTTACACCAGCTTTGCCTTGGGCTAGTTAGGAAATCTTCTTTCCTGCCATCAGGCCTAGTGAAGGAACTTCCATTTGCAGAACCATATGTCCTAGTAACTCGTCCTTGGGGTCACCCTGGCAACCACATATTCCCAGCATTTCAAGTCACACTTGTGACTTGGTTAATGAAAAATGCAGAATAGAAGATAGTATATATAATCCTGAGAAAAAAGAGAAAGATGCAAAAACCTTAAAATTAAAACATGAGTAATTAGTTTTGCTAAATAGAAAAAAAAATACCACCCTGGAAAGATTTTGGGGAACTAGGCAAAAATGTTAAAAATTGGACTAAAACAGATCACTCCAGCCTGATGCAATTTAGAAAGCCAGATGTAAAAACTTCATAGTAAATACTCCACAATTTATAGATATTATTTCTCTAAAAGACCTTATTATCCAAAAAGGGGAAAGAACAAATGATTAAACAGTAAGAATTTATTTTCAATATTACATTTTCCCCCTTTTTGGCTTCAAATGGGAATACTAATTTAGAGAAGGGAGAGTCCATTTGAGCTAAAGGAGAAAATCTGACAGTCCTCAACCTGATGCTCCCCTACCTTCTTCCCACTACTCACTTTCATTTTTAAGTTCACAGGTCCTGAACAAGAAGAGTAGGATGGTGGTGGGGAGGGAGGCCTAGTACTTTTTGGTACTGGGAAAATCCAATTTTGCCAATAGAATCCCTCACCGAAGTTAGCTCCCAACCCATAATTTTGCTAGTTAATAATTGTAGTTGGAGGAAGGAATCTCTGTCAAAACTTATAGAGATGGGCTTCAGAGACTTATTTATACAACTAAGATTAAGTTATATTTCATAACTTCCAAAAGACTACTTGGGACATTGGTCACTAGAACCAAATAAAATAAACAAACAAAAGTTATAAAGATAGGGGCAGTATATTTTAAGAGCACAATTGGTCACTCTGGTTAAAGAGCAACCTCTTAATTACTTTCATCAGTAAAGCAGAAGTTAATTTAAGGCATATATACACTGAGATTTGGATCTGTCAGTTAAATGTTTATTTTAGAAAAGAAGGAACTAAAATATTTGTACCTACCAGGATGAAATCCGTACTCTTTCCATTACCCAAAAGTCCAGCAGTGTTCTGTCAGCAGTATATTTTAAAACACATGGGGCTGGTTTGTGTTATTTAGTAACATTTAAAAACTAAAATGATATTGCTGGTAATGTGCATGATAACAAATTGAATCTGAAAAAGATTGCATTTCAGAAACTTTTGCTCTGGCATTAATACCAGAAAGAAGTAAATCTTTTGCTAAATTGTTGTATAAACTAGCTAGCTATACTTTGGGCTAGGAGATAGGGTAACAGAAGATCCTGAGTGTTTTTCCCCTAGTGGCCCTAACCAATGCTGTCCAAGCAGAGGGCGTGTTCTCCCAACGTCTTCAGGTTTTGGGCAGGGAAAGAAGGTTAAAAAAAAAAGATAAAGAATGAAGAAAGGAAATAGGAGAGAATAAAGAAAGAAAAAAAAAAGAGAGGACAGAAGACGGTAGGAGGTTAAAAAAAAGATAAAGAATGAAGAAAGGAAATAGGAGAGAATAAAGAAAGAAAAAAAAGAGAGGACAGAATTGCAGGATTGGTTTTACATCTACCCAGAAGGAAAGGAGAATTATAGCTACATCAGATCTCCCTGGCTAACTCTCATCCCTATCTTTGCTGTACTTCCAAATGGGATAATGTTAAAAAAGTGCTTTGCAAGCCTTGAAATGCTGTATAAATGTCAGCCCCTATTAGTCTGTTTGGCAAAAGGAAAGAGAAAACAGAAATTTTGTGGGGTGCCACACAATTCATCTTTATTATTGACCTTGAAATGGGGGTCCATGTATAAGTCAGAAAAACTCACTAAACAATCTTCTGCAATAAATTCTTTGGCACTTGCCGCTGCAAATATTCTGGTCTTTTCCTTTTCAGAGAAACAGTGTTGGATCCCCAGCTGTCTGCCAATCATGGAAGGCTGTCTTAAGGATATGCCAGGTCAACTCTAGAAACCAAAGGATTATCCAAGGAAGTAATGATGGCAGCATCAAAGGCACGTGTGAATGAAAAGAGTTTTGAGATTTTTAAAAGTTCCTGTCACTGCTGCATGAGGCCTAGGAAGAAGAATGAGCAAAGAGTCTGAAATAGGGAAGGCAGAGTGAAGGAAGATGATCAGAGAATTGAAAGAATGCTAAGGAGAAATGTGGGTTATGGTTTTATGGTAGAAAGGTTCAATAATCTAAGGAGTTATAACACTGAACAGAAATATAAGTATGAATTTATGGCAAACATAACAGTACCTTGTAACATGACCAAATAATAACCTCACCTTTCCCCTGGAATTCCTCCTTCATCATAGACAAACTGCTTGATTCAGAAGCTATTACCAGCTTTTTCTCTTCTCCTGCTACTGTTTCTGCTGCTGCCTTGACTGCTTCCCAGCTTCCCTTTCTACATTAAGGCTCCTGTCAATCATGACTGATTCAGCATAGTTAAAAAGCATAGTAGTTGAGTCAACCAGAGTGTATAATTCTGACAGGGAAAAATGAATTAGATAAGGAGAAAATGAGAGGGGGTTGAAAGCAGGGACTACAGTTTTTAGCCTGCCTTCCAATTCTTCCCCCCACAACCACTCACCCCCATCTATGAAATTGTGTTAGATGGACTAGTGATTTGTCCTAATTGATCAAAAATAATTTCAATGAAATCAACTCCAACTATCACCTCTCTTTATATTTTTCAACTTATATATATTACACATTTACATATTTTATCAAATGAATAAGTTAATTTTAAGGTTTCTCCTGGCATACTACCCTTGCCTTTACCTGGAGGGGTAGAGGGAAACAAACAAAAACCCTTTTCTTTATGCTCTGAAAAAATTACAAAACTCAATGACTTTTCACTCTCTTTGTATTTAAGAAAACTTTCTACTAATGGAAGAATACAGTATTTATCACTTCCCTTCATTCCTTTGAGAATCAGTCATCTGGGTTGCTCAATATTAGTTGAGAATGAGGATGGATAATTGAAACAGCCTGATTTTTTCTATTTTTAATATAGAACATGCCTCTACAGGATGTCTTAATGTTCAGTAACTTAATGGCAGAATTGTCAACCAGATCCCTCCCAATCCAATAGCTATAGCACCTCCATTAAAAAAAAAAAAAAAGATTTGAAACAATCAAAGATTTGATTTGCATATCTAAACCTAATCAGTCATCCTTTTGGACTAAAATAGGTAACATAACATCGATAATAGAAAAAATCTTAAAACTATTCAAAATATCATTAATGGTGTCTGTCTTTAATTTCCTATATATAGCATCATAGTCTACTTAAAATATGAAAAAAAAAACTGAGATTATATTAGCAATGAAATCAAAGGGAAGTAGCTGTAGAAATGGAAAACCCATAATTTGCTTGAGATTTGAATATCTAGAGCTGAAAGGTACCTCAGAGATCATATAGACCAAACTCCTCATTTTATAAATGAGAATCCCAATCCTCTTCCTTGCTTCTTTATTCTTCTAGTCACCCAGGTTTGTAATCTCACTTCTGCTCCATCCTTGTTCTCCTTCAACCCACATTTGTAGTCAATGCCAAGCTTTGTCAGTTCTGCCACCACATCTTTCCTGTCTGTCTCCTCTATACTCACCCAGTCAGGCTCTCATCACCTTTTGAATGGACTCATGGTTTCCTTGCTTTGACTCTCCTATTTCTCATCTATCCTCCATACAACTGCTGAAGTAGGGTTTCTAAAACATACATCTGACCATAAGCACTCACTTCTCTGCTTAGAAAGCCCCAAGGGCTTCCCTATTGTCTTGAGAATAAAATTCAAACTCCTTTATTTGGTATTTCTAGCCCTTTAGCATGAGACACCAGGAATACTTTGCCAGGATTATCACACAATATTCACTTTTATATACTCTACTGTACAAGCAAACCGACCTTCTCGCTATTCCTCATGCATGATGTTTTATTTCATGTATCTGTATCTTTTCACCACTGTCCCCCATGCTTGGAATTCAGACTCGTTTCACCTCTAACTTTTTAGAATCCCTAGCTTCCTTTATACCTCTGCCTCTTACTTGAGATAGTTCCTGATTTGCCATACTGGTCAAATATTAATGCCTCCTCCTCTGTACTTTGTATCTGTTTTGCATACACTCCTATATGTATGTATTTCCTCCTAATAGAATGTAAGCTCCTCGAGGGAAAGTATTGTCTCATTAGTAGTGCTTGATATATACTTTCTGGGTAGCTAGGTAGAGCAGTGGATAGAGCACTGGGCTAGGAATCAGGAACACTCATCTTCATGAGTTGAAATCCATTCTCAGATACTGACTAGTTATGGCAAGTCACTTAGCCCTGTTTTCCTCAGTTTCTCTTCTGGAAAAGGAAATGGCAAACCACTCCAGTATCTTTGCCAACCCAAATGGATCACAAACAGTCAGATATGACTGAAATCAGAATCATATAATTGCTGATTCATAAATGTTTATTAATTGAGTGATTTTTACTTTCCTGAGGTCACATAAGCAATAAACATCAGAGGTATGGTTTAAACATGGATCATCTGACTTTGGAAGTAATGTTCCCACCTTTATAAACTTATGCCTACAATTACTTAAGTGCATGCTTGGAAAATTACAGGGTAAATTTAAGATTGTGCTAAAAGTTCATCTAAATAGTGAATTTCAGTGCCTCCCATCCTTCTCCCTTGGAAAGAATATGTCCTTTCCTGAATTATTTGGATATACTGTTAGGAAAGTCCCAGAATCACTGGAAAGTTGTGCAGCCCCCAGCTTTGGCTGTGTAGACTAACAAAAATAGAAATTTCTTTTTGTATTTACTGGATGTCAGTGACAATGGAGGCAGAGAGACAAAACACTTAATAACAAAGGCTGCAGATATCACTAGGCTAAGAAAAACAGGAGCATCTGCCTGCAGCCAAATATACTGTGAATTCCCCCACAAACACAGATTCACATAAAAACCTGACAAAAGGATGACTAGAAGGATGTGCAGATTTTAGTAAATGTTTTTCAGTCTGCTGTCTCTCCTTGGTTCTGAATTGACGGGAATTTCCCAATTGGAACGACTGTAGTACCTTCCTTGTGATAGTTGTCCTAAAAAAGACCACCCAGGTCATTAAAATTAATCACCATAGGTGACTTGATCTCAGTTGGGTTTATTTCCTGACTGCTTCTTTTCAAGAATTAAGGTTTCAGGAAAAAATAATACTTGTAACTAACCTCTTCTTTCTGAGGGAAACAAACCTAAATATACTCACGGGGGTAGTTTTTGTGTTTTTTTGTTTTTTTTTTTAAACAGGAGAACAGGGCTACCATGGAGATAGCATGGCATAGTAGAAAGAGCATTGGATTTGGAACTAGATGTCATGGGTTTTAGTCCCTACTCTATTCCATACTACCTACATGATCTTGGGCAAGTGAATTAATCTCTTTGGTCCTCAGTTTCCTTATCTGCAAAGAGGGCCTGTTGGACAACGTGTCCTTTAAGATTCCTTTAAGTGCTAAGTCTTAGGTTTCAGGAAAACATTTAAATTTAATTGGTCTGTTTTGTGTAAACAGAGAGGAGGCATAGCCCACTAATTTATTTGCAGATGTGCAAATGTAAATAATAAAATCTCAACAAGGGGACAATGAGAATCATATCCCTAAGTATGAGCAAAGCCTGTCTGTGCTTACTAGAAATTCCCAATTCAGTGGATCCAATGGTTCTAAAATACATAGGCTTTTCTTAATGGGGAAGGAAAGAGTAGGAAGCAAAGATTTTGCTTTTAACATTTTGTCTTCTTTTTTATTGGTCTTTTGTTTTCACTTCACATTTATGTTTTAATTTATCCCTACTCCCTCTCCTATTTAGAATGCCAATCCTTCTAACAAAATGAAAAAAGACCAAGAGAAAAGGAGTTTGGCAGAGTGTACAAATACTTCAACCCTATTTGACAATATATGCCATCTTCTACATTCATAGTTCTTTACTACTGCAATGCAGAGAAGTGAACTCATTTCCCCAACTTTTTTTCTGGGACCAATTTGTGGTTATTCTAGGTACACAGAGTAAAATGTCTTTGTGTGTGTGTGTGTGTGTGTGTGTGTGTGTGTGTGTGTGTTTGTGTGTGTGTTCTTTTGATTTACATTGTAGTCGTCATTTTGTAAAGTTTTTTCCTGGTTCTGCATACTTCATTCAGCATAAAGTCATAACTCTTCCCATGTTTCTCTGAATTCTTTATGTTTGTGATTTTTTTATAACAGTACAGTAACATCCCATTATGTTCATGTACCATGATTTGTTTAATTATTTTCTAAGCAATAGGTATCTACTTTATGTCTAATTTTTTGAGATCCCTGACTTGTTTGGGGTATAAGCCTATTAGTGAGATCTTTGGGTTTAAGGCTATGGGCATTTTCCTCTTCCTTCCTTCTTTCCTTCCTTCTTTCCTTCCTTCCTTCCTTCCTTCCTTCCTTCCTTCCTTCCTTCCTTCCTTCCTTCCTTCCTTCCTTCCTTCCTTCCTTCCTTCCTTCCTTTCTTCCTTCCTTCCTTTTCACAGCTGATTCTTAATTGCTTTATTGACCTGGGGGTGGCTGCAACAGGAGTACTCTTGTTAAGTAGCTAGCTTCAATCTGCAAATGATATGCTTTCTCCTGGTCTTTCATTCATTAGAAACCATGAAGATTAGACTGAAGTGGGAAAAGGATATCTTTGAGTAAATAAAACTGTACACATTGACACATCTGGTTTGTGGAGTATTGGACAGAATTTCAAAAGAGGCATTATACCAAGAGACAATATTACATGAGAAAAGGAAAAAAATAAGCACAATGAAGAGATTCTCCAGTCTCCTTTTATTAATTACTTTTAGTATTTTCTTATAGCAATTACTAAACATTTATTATGTGATAAGGCATTATATCATTAGATTTGCTAAAGAGCTTAAAGGTTTACAAAGGGCTTCCTTTATAATGGCCTGTGAACTAGGTTGGCAAGTACTATTATTATATCATATTATATGTGATAATATAATATAATAATATATGATAATAGAATATTATCATTTATCATATTATAGTTATAGTATACACTCATGCCTTCCTCAATGCAACTTTCCCTGTCATAGTTTTGATATATCATGGGTTGGCATAAGAAATTAAATGGGAATTTTTTAGGGACTTTTGCAAAAGCTGCATTCAACTTGCAAAGGCCAGCAGACGACACAGAAAAAGTTTAGAAACTCAGAAATGACATAAAATTTATGTACAGTATTGTATAATACAAACATATTTCTTTTAATGCCATAATTATTCAGACTTCCTCCTGGTACTATAAGGGAGGGTTAAATAATCTTATGGGGATTTTCCAGATCATGAGGGTTCCATGCCCCAGCACCACAAGAAAGAAATAAGTATAATGCTCTTAGATCTGAACTCAGCTCTTCTGACTTCATGTCTGGTGCTCTCTTCACTATATGATTCTCTCTCTTTTAGAATCAGATGCATTTATTCTAAGTTTTCCTCTTTTATGCTTCTTGCAGGCATTTCCAAGATTTATTTACTTCTAACAATGCATTTGAAGGAAGAAAAGTGGAAAGCTAAGGTAAATTACCATATTTCCTTGTGCTCTAAGGCTTTTGGTAGGAGGGGTAAAATGGCAACCTCCTCGTCCATTTTAGCGCTAAACTTGAATTGAACATTTCTTTACCTTCTGAAATGTTCAGTTCAGTGTTTTTACACTTCCATTTTCCAGCCTGGCCTGGGACCAGAAGTGCCAAAATGATATGAGAAAGGCTGTTTTTACTGTTTTTCTGGCTGGGAGTGGAAGGGGAAGTGCCAGCAATCGTGTGAGAAAGACTGTTCTCAAAAGATTTTGCAGCCCAGTTTGTAGAATCAAGACGTTTGGCTAGTTCAGATGAGCCTTGGCTAAAAGTCAGTGTATTCATCTGAACTGAACCCATCAGATAGAATTCTGAGGTCACCCCATCCTTAACTTGAAGTCACTTACTCAAACATTACTTGTGAAAATCAATCTCTCATATTAATTAATGATCCCATTTGTTCGTAACAGGTAAACTCTTAACGCCTAGGAAAGCACTGTCAAATTGGAAGGATGAGGTTCATCTCCACAGTTTAGTGCCAGATTTGGGTCAGATAACAACTAGAATAACAACAACAACCAGCAATAACAACAAACAACAATGCCGATAAGAATTCTATGGAATGTTTTCCATGAAAATTGCAATGTGTTTGACAATGTGTTATCTCATTTATCACAATTATGCCTTTGAGGTAGGAGTACATTTTAAAATATCCTCTTAAAGACTTTCAGAAAAGAAAAAATGGGTCCCAATTCACTTTATATTTAATCCCAATAGAACTCTAGAACTCTAGAGTTGGAATTGATCTTAGAAATAATATAGTGCCTTTTTTTGGCAGTTAGGGAAAGCAGAGTCCAGGGAAATTGAATGACTTCTTATAAGTCAAACAACTAGTTAGTGGAAAAACCAGATCTAGAACCTTAGGTATTCAGTAAACATTCTACTACACCATATAAACAGTCAATAATGTTTTACTTTTCAAAGTGTGAACTAATAAAAATACTAGTGGGATGTTCTTGACACTCATTCATTGATTCATTCATAGAATTCAGGTTTTTTTGTGCCTTTGTGATATATTTTTTTCTTTTTTGCTGTTTGGAGGAGGAAAGGTAGGGCAATTGGGGTTAAGTGACTTGCTCAAGGTCACATGGCTAGTTTTGTGTTAAATGTCTGAGGTCACATTTGAACTCAGGTCCTCCTGACTCCAGGGCCGTTGTTCTATTCACTGAGCCACTTAACCGCCCCTTGTGATATATTTCTCATTTATTGTATAGCTTAGTTATCTTTTTATCTAATTTCCTTCAAATATCCATAAAAACAGGAATTGGTGGCAACATTTTGTATATCTCTAGAGTCTGGGGAAATGTTTTGCTCATACTTAAGCACTTTAAAAATGTTGAATCCATTATTCAAATGCCTGCTCAATGCCTGTTATGGGTAAAACTCTGTCCTAGGTGTTTGGAAAAATGTTAAGATAATTGAAACATAATCTTTACCTTGATGGAGTTTCCAATCTAATTAACTCAGTATTGGTTATAATATAACCTACACACACACACACAAACACACTGTATATATTATAACTCAGTGTTAGTTATAGTGTAACATAAATAACAATAATTATAATGTAAAATAGAAAATAATAGAAAAATTATTGTGTGCAGATACAACAGAAGGCCACCATTAGGGATTCAGCTTTTGCTATAAAATTTGAATAATTTTTTCAGGCGTGTGACCATTTATTATATGGAAATGCCTTTCTATGTAATCTGAAGTGATATGAACATTGTAATCAATATTTTATTAGTACTTTTCATAAGGAATCAGTGCTTTGATTGTTCTGCAGTCTCACTTCTATAGATCCTCACTTTGCTGCTGTAGCTTACAACTGGTCCATGCCTTCCCAGTCTATCTGATTATCATCTATGTCCTCCCATAAATACTCCACAGAGGCACTATCTGCCACTGGTGGGGACTTCCTCTGTATCTCTTGACACTGAGTAAATACTAATGAATCACATAGTCTATCATTCCATACTCTTGCTATATGACTGGCGTGCCTCCTTTCCCAGTCTTTTTTCTCTCTGATAATTACCCTTGATGCTACTTTCCTTATATATTTCTTCATTAGCAAAATATGTTGAAGCTTACTCACACCCCATATATGCTTCTCCGTTGCCTTTTTTGGTGACCTGCCACTATAATTTTTCAAAGTAATTCATTACAGTACAATAAGAATACTGATGTTAAAAAGATGATTTTGAGAGCTTCAAAGAGAAACTTAGAGTCAATAAAATCACATCATTTTCTCAATAGCAAACAGATATACTTTCTTGTTCTTATTTAATTCTGGTCTCAGTTCATTGCCCATTTGATGTGGAAGGTATATGTATATGTATATATATATATATGTACACACACACACACACACACACACACATATATATGTGTACACACACACACACACACACACACACACACATATATATATATATACATGTATATATATATATATATATATATATATATACTGATATACCATCTCTGTGCATTGTTCAGCCCCCCTGCATATCATAATATAGATAATTTAAACAATATTCATCTATTTGATTTTTCTAGTGTAGACAGGTTGAGCTCTTTTGTGTGATTATGGATCTTAATCAACTTAGCACAGTACTTGGCACATAGAAGGAACTAAATAAATATTTGTTGATTTAACTTGACTCATTTACAATGCTCTGTAATATCCCGGGGTTTTATCAAATCAATACAATGTCATCTACAAATAGAAGCACCTGGAGGGCTTCGCCTCCCTCTTCTGTTAACTGTGTGCTGAACATTCTTCACTGAATGTTCTTGGGTTCTGCTCTGGATCTCCTTCATATGACTAGAGCAGACACCTTGGTTGAAGATTCATTTCTTTGCTTTATGGATGAATAGATGTTAATAATCAAAGGGGCATCAGACAAAGTCATCTCATGTCTATCAAAGAATGTGTATGATTCTGGCATATATTAGAGGAATCCCTCTTAGGCAGCATTTTGCTCTGCTGAGTTAAATGTCTTTTAAAATTAATAAACAATAAGCACAATGGAAGACTGTGTTTCATACCCCTTTTAGTAAATTTAGCTTGTGAATACGTATTCTGCTATAGGACATTTTTTATAAAAGCCTATCGGTTCTCTTCTCATATCTTTAATATGTGTAAATATCAGTCTTGTAAAGTTTTTGTAGAGATAGAAAAGTAGGCATATGGGCAAATAGTTATTGATTTTTCTTGGTTGCTTTATAATAAAATTTTCATAATGCACTGACATTTTTTCCCCAATTGAAAAATATGCATTTCTGGGATTTAATAGGAGACTAGTTTTCACTGGCATTTGAAACCCTCAGTAAAGGAGGAATCAAATTGATCTGACTATTCTAATTCTTATGATCTATTCTTGTGGTATATGGTATCCGACTGTGACACTACTGACCATAAATGATACCCCCATTTATCAGCTGGGGAGTCAGTTTGACAGAATTTCAGCTGTAATTGTGGGAGCAGAGACACCCTAGACAGACATGAGTGCTAGTCACTGAAAACCAGAAAAAGCTTCTAGAAGTGTAATCCCTGAGACAGAGAAGAAAGCCAAGGATGGAGTCAAGAAAGATCTAGTCTTGACAATGAACAGCTTGAGCAGAAAGGACTCTGAGGAAAGAAAGTACTTTTGATTTTTGTGTGACAAGAGAAACCACTGACCCATTGATTTATTATTGGCTAGTCTAATTCATACACTGATTACTAACACCTGGAAACTTTGTCTCTTGAGGTTTTCTTTTGTGACATTACCTTATTAGGCCTAATGTTCCATTCATGCTTCATATTAATCTTTTATCATCTTATTAGCTGCCTGCCGCAGCAGAGACCATTTCCTGGAGGTCTTAGTCCATTCATCTCAATACTCTTATCTTGGGACTCTGTTTGAAGAGAGTTTCACATATGACCAACTAGATTAGGCTGGCTTCTTTAACCATACTTACTTTTATTCCCTTACTGTCTTCTCCCAGGCAGTGTCCTTTGCAATTCCTCCACTCACTCCTCTTCCCTTTCCAGTTCTGGAGCCAGAATCAAACCAAAACTGACAATATAGATGTATAAATCTCCCGTGGCTCCACACTCACCATCTTATTTCAAACCAAAGTTATGAAATCAATACAATATCATCTACAAAGAGAAGCAGCTAGAAGATCTTGCCACCTATAGGGAATCACTTAACTCAATCCCTTAACTCTGTGCTGAACTCTTCATAACTCTTCATAACAGTAGAATCTTTTGTCTTTGGCTCTGCTCTGGATCTCCTTCATATGACTTGAACAGACGCCTTTGTTAAGGATTCATTGCTTTGGCCATTCCTTTCCTCTATGTGTTGTCTACTCATTAGAACCCTCCTTGGTGGCAGAAACTTTATTTTTTCCATTTATCTATTTATCCATCCATCCATTCAACTATCTATCTATCTATCTATCTATCTATCTATCTATCTGTCTGTCTGTCTGTCTGCCTGTCTGCTTGTCTATGTACCTATCATCTATCTATCTATCTATCTACCATATCTATATATCTATCATCTATCTATCTACCTATAACCTATTATCTATCTGTCTATCTATCTATCCATCTATCTATCTATCTATTTGTCTATTTATCTTTGCAAGTTCTACCACATGAAATCCTATTTGCCCTTTTAAAGTCTAACCAGAATGCTGCCTTATCCAGATTCTTCCCTGATTTCCCAGTTAGTAATTTTATTTCATCTCTTGGATCTTAAGTAGCACTTTGTGCATACTGCTTTTATATTTTTATCAAGTACCATTTTATATCATATTTATTTTTCTTTGTCTCAAACCCTCTACTAGACCATAAGCTCTAGGAGGGCAAGAACCCTATTTTAAATTAATTTGGTATTTTCTCTAGGGAATTGTACCATACTTTGCACATAGTAGGTGCTTGCCTTAGGGCATCTAGGTGGCTCAGTGGAGAGAGGACTAGGCCTGGAGTGAGGAAGACCTGAGTTTAAAATCTAGTCTCAGACACTTACTAGCTGTCTGACCTTGGGCAGGACACTTAACCTTGTTTACCTCACTTTTCTCATCTATAAAATGAGCTGGAGAAGGAAATGCCAAACCACTTTGTATCTTTGCCAAGAAAACCCCAAATAGGGTCACAAAGAGTTGGATATGATTGGAAAAAAAAGGACAACACCAACCACAAAAGTTGCTTACCTTGGGGGGCGGAGCCAAGACGGTGGAGTAGAAACAGCTCATCCAAGCCACTCTGCCCCCAGATTCCCCCCAAACTATGTAAAAGGGGACTCTGAACAACTTCTGGAGCCCCAGCACCCAAAGAACAACACAGAGAAGCTAACCTCCTGCTGAGGACAGCCCAGCAGCCCTGCAGGAAGGACCAGCACAGGGGTCTTGAAGCCGGCAGCGTGCAGCGGGCAGACCGTGGGGAGCCGAGCCAAGTGCCGAGGTTTTAGCCCCAGGGCGGCAGGGCCAGCAGCCAGCTGAAGGAACCCCAGAACACCAGCAGCTGTGGCGACTCCAGAATTATCAACATAGACATGCCTAGGACAAAGTGAGAGGTTAGTGTCCTATGGACTTTGGGACCAGTATTTGGGGAATGCGTCGGCTTCCTCCCCTGGGGGCTGGAAGCCACTGAGGAGACACACCATTTTGTAGTTTTCAGAGGCAGCTCCAGCTCCTGGCCTGAGAACTATAGGGAGATCCAGCAATCAGTCTTGGGGGGTAATCGCTCTTGCTTTAACCTCCCTGGATCTGGATTGTGATCTAGGGTGGAAGTCGTGGGCGGGTTTACAGCTTGCCAGAAACAGAAGTTGCCCCCCCACATGTTCTGGACGAAAATTCCCCTATCTGGTGGCAAAGGCATACTGTGGCAACAAACCCAAAAGTCAAGTAATTAAGTGGCAACATGCCAAGGCAACGGAAACAAATTAAACAGAAAAATGCAACCCTAGACTCCTACTTTGGGGGCAAAGAGGGTCGAAGCATAGGGGAAGAGGACTGTGAGGTCAGAAGTCCTGCTCCAAAAGCCCCAGGGGAAAACATGAGCAGGTTGCAGGCCATAGAGGAACTTAAGAAGGACTTTAAAAATCAAATAAGAGAAGTGGAGGAAAAATTGGAAAGGGAAATGAGAAGGATGCAGGAAAAGTATGAAATGAGGGTCAACAGCCTGACTGAGGAAAACAACACCTTAAAATAGACTAACTCAAATGGCAAAGGAGGCCCAAAAGGGCAATGAGGAGAAGAATGCCTTAAAAAGTCGAATTTGCCAGATGGAAAAAGAATCTCAAAAGTTCACTGAGGAGATTCATTCCTTCAGAGTTAGACTGGAGCAAATGGAAGCTAGTGACTTTATGAGAAATCAAGATGCTGTTAAGCATATCCAAACAAATGAAAGATTAGAAGGCAATGTGAAATATCTCATGGGCAAAACCACTGACCTGGAAAATAGA
Organism: Gymnobelideus leadbeateri; assembly: GCA_011680675.1. Lineage (NCBI taxonomy): Eukaryota > Metazoa > Chordata > Mammalia > Diprotodontia > Petauridae > Gymnobelideus > Gymnobelideus leadbeateri. The sequence goes on along the minus strand of WOXC01008073.1, from coordinate 504,361 downwards.
TCCAGGAGAGACAATTTAAAAATTATTGGACTACCTGAAAGCCATGATCAAGGAAAGAACCTAGAAATCACCCTTCAAGAAATTCTCAAGGAAAACTGCCCTGATGTTTTAGATCCAGAGGGCAAAATAGAGGTTGAAAGAATCCACAGATCACCTCCTGAAAAAGATCCCAAAAAGAAAACTCCCAGAATATTATAGCCAGGTTCCAGAATCCCCAGATCAAGGAGAAAATACTACAAGCAGCCAGGAAGAAACAATTTCAATATTGTGGAAACACAATCAGAATAGCCCAGGACCTGGCAGCTTCTACACTGAGGGATCGAAGGGCATGGAATATGATATTCCAGAGGGCAAAAGAACTGGGAATGAACCCAAGGGTCACCTACCCAGCAAAACTGAGTATTTTGTTTCAGGGGAAAATATGGTCATTCAGTGGAATAGAGGACTTTCAAGCATTCTTGAGGAAAAAACCAGAATTGAATAGAAAATTTGACATCCAGACACAGGAAGGAAGAGATGCCTGAGAAGGTAATCAGGGAAAAGAAATCAAAAGGAACTTATCAAAGTTGAACTATTTACATTCCTATATGGAAAAGCAATAACTGTGAATGATGATATCATTCTCACTATGAAAATAATGGAAGAAGGGTGTGTGGTCATATGAATACATATGTGAATGTGTATATATGGTTACAGTTATATATGGATAGAGGGCATAGGTTGAATTTGTTGGGAAGGGAGAATACTCAAGGGATGAAATCATGAGGTGAGAGAGGAAAGTGGCAAGAGGAGATGGGGAGAGACAGGGTAGGGTAAACTATCTCATGTAGAAGAAGCAAGGGGAAGTGGTTGCAAGGGAGGAGGAGAATAGGAAGGCAGAAAAGGCAAAACCACATTCTCATTGAATTTGGTTCAGGGAGAGAATGACATACATACTAAATGGGATATCTCAACCTGCAGCAGAATAGGGGGAAGGGGGATGAGAGGAGGGATGATGGATGGGAGGGCATCCTTGGGGTGAGGGGAGGTTGGAAGTACCCACTATAGAAGAGGGACAGGATCATGTAGGGAATGGACCAGATGGGGGGTGGGATGAGTGGGAGGGAATTATAAGCAGCCTTGTACAATATATCTACTATGATAATGTTTTGCATAGCTAGACCTGTACAACATATACTGAATTACTTATCTCCCCAGAGGGAATGGGTGACAAGGGAGGAAGGAAATGGATCTGAAATTCGAGGTCTTAACATTTGAATGTTTCAAATATATATAAATACTATTATTAACACTCTTTTACTTATAATTGGGAGATAAGATGTGCAGGCATTTGGACACAAAGATTCACCTTCCTCTAATGGAAAAGTAGAAGGGGGTATGGGAGAAGGTATGGGAGAGAGCAGATTGGAGGAAGCGATATCTTGTGGGACTGCTAGTCTGGGAGGTTGGGTAGGGGAATAACGGGGGGGAAATGATTGTAACTCAAAATCTGGCGGAAATGAATGATGTAAAACAGAAGTTAATAAAGCATTTGTTTAAAAAAATAGTTGCTTACCTTATCAAATGCTTATTGAATTATATGCAACATAACTGAAGTCAGATTTGCATTATGCATGCATTCACCCATCTGCAAAAGGGGTGAATTGCTAAATGACTGATCTCAGTCAGTTTTACTAAACTACTGGAACAACCCTGCCTGAAATACCTGAAATGCAATTAGCTGATTCAGTTAGTTTGGCTGCCTTAGTGACTGAATAGCATTCACTTTTCCCCTGCTATATTAGAACCTAAAACTCAAAAGAAAAACCAAACCAAACAAACAAAAACAAATTGAATTGGTTCACCACAGTATAGTGGAAAGAATCCTGGATTTGGTGTCAGAGACTTCAGTTTGAGTCTTGGCTTTGTGACTAGCTGTGTCATACCTGGGCAGGTTGGTTATTTCTTTCCTTTGAGCCTCTATTTTGCCATCTTTAAAGTGGGCATAGTACTTCTGGCACTACTTACTACCTAGGGACAAGGGGAAAGGACTTTATAAACCTTGAGGCAGTTTAAAAATGAGAGTTTTTATACTGTACTCATGCAGCCCTTATTTCTCAGGCATCCAGCCAGCATCAAGTATGCAAGAACATATATGTTAGCATAACAACAATATTATGGGATCTGGGAAGGAATGAATTCAAATTCTTTTCCAACCTGGTTGCATAACATTTTCTTAAGAAAGCAAGAAGATTATTTCTATGTAGCACACACACTGTAGAACTTGTATGTGGCATCATAGAATAGTTATAGTCCTATATTAGTAAACACTTTAAAATACATATGAAATGTGTTGTGAAGCAGGCAGGGGATGCTTTGTTGAGCACTGGAAATGGAGCCACAGAACCGCTAACATCATTAATTCTTTATCAGTGCAGCAACCATCGCCGCCTGCAGTAGATATGCTAGAAGTGTAAAGCAAACCTGTACTTTTTCTGTTTTCATGGCATCTTGTAATTTACTCCTGATAGTGTTTTTTAACATCCCATGTGACTTCTGGAATGAATCAAGTAGGCATAGTGACTTTATCTGTATACTATGAAAAGTTGTGCTATTCATATGGGGAGAGTAGCACAGTAGATTTTACTCATTTTATTTACTATCACTGATTTTATTTAACAGATGCCACAATTTAGGCAATTTCTATTAATAGGAATATTGAGTAGTTTAAAACTGGGCCTTAGAATAAACCAGCTGGTTGGGAACTGGTATTTATGTACACATGTGTTCTATGTGAAAATAAATCCAACACAAAATACATATTTTTAATACTATAAAAATCAAACTCATTCTCTATATTATACTCACGATTCACCCATTTGTATTTAAGGTTGAACAATTAAGATTTTATGTCCCTCTTATAGTATGTCATATCCCATTGAAGTCATTCTCCCATGGAGTGAAGGTGACCTTGGGTTCTCAAAAGATAATAGAGAAGAGTGTAAGCCCTTGCAGATTCTACAAAGCAGAAAGGTTTTCAATGTGGGGCTGGCAATGGACTCTTTCATCTTTTGCTAAACAGTATGGTTAAGTATGGTGAGGTTCATCACTTGAAGGTTGTTCATGAATTTCTTTTAGCTGTAGCAATTCATGAGGACTGATGTAGAAGAGTTGTGCTTGATGCTGATGGAGGGAGAAGCCAAACTGATGAAATTAATTCAGTTCAACTCAGTTTATCCAATTCATTCAATAAATATTTGTTAAATCAAGTCTATTGTACTAGGTTTTGGAGGAAATGAAAAATTAACCAAGGAAGCATCTTTGCTCTCAATGATCTTATAGTCTAGCAAAGGGTTAAGACAGCAACTTAGATAACTACACATGTTAGTACAGCATTCAGTTATATCTACTTTAGAGTGATGTAAAAGAAAGTTCTATGTGAGGACTGAGGGAGAAGGAATTTAAAAAGCCAAAAGAATCAAGGAAGAGGCATGTGAGCTGGGACCAGCAGAAATTCAGCAATTTAAGAAGAGGGAGGACATTCTAATCAGGGGAGGGCATATGAATATAATGTGTAGAGGAGAGTGGAAGCCATGTTTAGGTGGAAAGAATAGTCCAATTTGGCTGAAGCACAATGTACATAAACAAGAGTAATCTGAGATGAGTTTGAAAAGGTCCGGAGGTGGTAAATTGTGGTAGGCCTTAAATGACAAGCAAAAGAATATGAGCTTTCTTTGGTATATAACCAGAAGTCATTTAAGATTTTTAACAGAGGATATATGTATAAGAAAGGTTATTTTGGCAGTGATATTAAACATGGATTGAAGGAGGGTGAGAATGGAATTAGGAAAACATTTTAGGAGATAACTGCAGTATTCCAGGGGGTGGCCATGAGGGCATGTTACTAGGAGGCTCCCAAAGACAATAGATAGGAGGGGATCTACAGGACTTTGTAACTGATGTGATTTATTAGGTGAGAGAAAAAGAAGAGTAAAAAATCACCATGAGACTTTGAATATGAGGGACAGATGCCACAAATATTGACACAAATGAAGATGTCAGTGTGAGGTCCAAGATTAGGGGAGAGACAGAAGGTTGCTTTTGGACATGTTTAGTTTGATATGTAGTGAGAACATCAGGGTGGAGATATCCTATAATTAACTGGAGAGCCAAGTCAGAAAAGAGGTCAAGACTGTAGATAAAAGTTCAGGAGATATATGTGCATAGATTGCCAAAGAAAATAGTATATAGCAGGAACTCAATCTTTTTTTTTTTTGTGATGGCTTTCTTCACCAATCTGCTGAAGTTTATGGACCCTCTGTCAGAATGTTTATAAAATACATATTGTACAAAAATGATAGGAAAAAAGGAAAGGAGTCTATATGTTCTAAAATATTTATAGGAGCTCTTTTTGAAGTGGCAAAGAATTACAAATTGAGGGGATGTCCATCAATTGGGGAATGGCTGAAAAAGTTATGGCATATGATTGTGATGGAATACTACTATGCTGTAAGAAATGATGAGCTGGTTGCTTGTAGGAAAACACGGAAAGACTTGCATGAAATAATAAAGAATGAAATGAGCAGAACCAAGAGAACAGTGTATATAGTAACAGCAATATTGTTTCAAGAATGACTTTGAGAGAATAAGTCATTTTGACTATTGTAAATACTGAAATTAACTACAAAGGGCCTCTGCAGGAAGGTGTTATCTGCATTTAGGGAAAGAACTGAGAAATAGAAATAAGTATAGAATGATTTTTACATGCATATATACATGTATATATGTATATGTGTGTGTGTCTAATGGTAGCCATCTCTAAGGAGGAGGGAAGGAAAAATTAAAGGGAAAAAAAGAAATTTACATGATTATTATCTTTTAAAAGAAATAGAAAGTTGTACATAATAGACTTGCAGTTCCTTTTTATTATACTACATTATGGAAATCCTTGTTTGTTCCATAAATTAAAAATAAAATACGTACAAATGTAAAAAATATTAACATACATAGGATTACAATGGAAGTCAACTATATTTAAATAAAGATGTCTTTTTAGGGGGAGCCAAGATGGTGGAGTAGAAACAGTGTGTCCAAGTCACTCTGCCCCCAGATTACCTCCAAACTATGTAAAAGGGGACTCTGAACAACTTCTGGAGCCCCAGCACCCAAAAAACAACACAGAGAAGCTAACCTCCTGCTGAGGACAGCCCAGCAGCCCTGCAGGAAGGACCAGCACAGTGGTCGGGGAGGCAGCAGCGCAGCCCGCAGAGCATGGGGAGCCAAGCACAGGTCTGCCTGAGTTGTGGTTTTAGTCCCAGGGCGGCAGGGCCAGCAGCCAGCTGGAGGGACCCCAGAACACCAGCAACTGTGGTGACTCCAGAATTATCAACAGAGACATGCCTAGGACAAAGTGAGAGGTTAGTGCCCTATGGACTTTGGGACCAGTATTTGGGGAATGCGTCGGCTTCCTCCCCTGGGGGCTGGAAGCCGCTGAGGAGACACACCATTTTGTAGTTTTCAGAGGCAGCTCCAGCTCCTGGCCTGAGAACTATAGGGAGATCCAGCAATCAGTCCTGGGGGGTAATTGCTCTTGCTTTAACCTCCCTGGATCTGGATTGTGATCTGGGGTGGAGGTCATGGGTGGGTTTCCAGCTTCCAGAAATGGAAGTTGCCACCCCACATGTTCTGGACGAAAATTCCCCTATCTGGCGGGAAAAGCATACTGTGGCAACAAGCCCAAAAGTCAAGTAATTAAGTAGCAACATGCCAAGGCAACGGAAACAAATTAAACAGAAAAATGCAACCCTAGACTCCTACTTTGGGGGCAAAGAGGGTCGAAGCATAGGGGAAGAGGACTGTGAGGTCAGAAGTCCTGCTCCAAAAGCCCCAGGGGAAAACATGAGCGGGTTGCAGGCCATAGAGGAACTTAAGAAGGACTTTAAAAATCAAATAAGAGAAGTGGAGGAAAAATTGGAAAGAGAAATGAGAAGGATGCAGGAAAAGTATGAAATGAGGGTCAACAGCCTGACTGAGGAAAACAACACCTTAAAAAATAGACTAGCTCAAATGGCAAAGGAGGCCCAAAAGGGCATTGAGGAGAAGAATGCCTTAAAAAGTCGAATTTGCCAGATGGAAAAAGAATCTCAAAAGTTCACTGAGGAGATTCATTCCTTCAGAGTTAGACTGGAGCAAATGGAAGCTAGTGACTTTATGAGAAATCAAGATGCTGTTAAGCAGATCCAAACAAATGAAAGATTAGAAGGCAATGTGAAATATCTCATGGAAAAACCACTGACCTGGAAAATAGATCCAGGAGAGACAATTTAAAAATTATTGGACTACCTGAAAGCCATGATCAAAGAAAGAACCTAGAAATCACCCTTCAAGAAATTCTCAAGGAAAATTGCCCTGATGTTTTAGACCCAGAGGGCAAAATAGAGGTTGAAAGAATCCACAGATCACCTCCTGAAAAAGATCCCAAAAAGAAAACTCCCAGGAATATTATAGCCAGGTTCCAGAATCCCCAGATCAAGGAGAAAATACTACAAGCAGCCAGGAAGAAACAATTTCAATATTGTGGAAACACAATCAGAATAGCCTAGGACCTGGCAGCTTCTACACTGTGGGATAGAAGGGCATGGAATATGATATTCCAGAGGGCAAAAGAGCTGGGAATGAACCCAAGGGTCACCTACCCAGCAAAACTGAATATTTTGTTTCAGGGGAAAATATGGTCATTCAGTGGAATAGAGGACTTTCAAGCATTCTTGAGGTAAAAACCAGAGTTGAATAGAAAATTTGACATCCAGACAGAGGAAGGAAGAGATGCCTGAGAAGGTAATCGGGGAAGAGAGATCAAGGGGAACTTATCAAAGTTGAACTATTTACATTCCTATATGGAAAAGCAATAATTGTGACTGATGATATCTTTCTCACTATGAAATAATGGAAGAAGGGTGTGTATATGTGAATGTGTGTATATGGTTACAGTTATATATGGATAGAGGGCATAGGTTGAATTTGTTGGGAATGGAGGATACTCAAGGGTGTTTGAGGTGAGAGAGGAAAGTGGCAAGAGGAGATGGGGAGAGACAGGGTAGGGTAAACTATCTCATGTAGAAGAAGCAAGGGGAAGTGGTTGCAAGGGAGGAGAATAGGAAGGCAAAAAAGGCAAAACCACATTCTCATTGAATTTGGTTCAGGGAGAGAATGACATACATACTAAATGGGATATCTCAACCTGCAGCAGAATAGGGGGAAGGGGGATGAGAGGAGGGATGATGGATGGGAGGGCATCCTTGTGGGGAGGGGAGGTTGGAAGTACCCACTATAGAAGAGGGACAGGATCATGTAGGGAATGGACCAGGTGGGGGGTGGTATGAGTGGGAGGGAATTATAAGCAGCCTTGTACAATATATCTACTATGATAATGTTTTGCATAGCTAGACCTGTACAACATATACTGAATTACTTATCTCCCCAGAGGGAATGGGTGACAAGGGAGGAAGGAAATGGATCTGAAATTCGAGGTCTTAACATTAAATGTTTCAAATATATATATATACTATTATTAATACTCTTTTGCTTGTAATTGGGAGATAAGATGTGCAGGCATTGGGTCACAAAGATTCACCTTCCTCTAATGGAAAAGTCGAAGGGGGTATAGGAGATGATATGGGAGAGAGCAGATTGGAGCAAGGGATATCTTGTGGGACTGAAGTAGTAATCCTTGACATTTCACTGGCTTACAAGGGGCCCATCTTTGTATTCTGAATTCCTGGAACCCAGTGTGCCCCCAGTACCTGCATGATATCTTGCCTGAGTGAAGTAGTAAGCCTTGACATTTCACCCCTTACGAGGGGCCCATCTTTGTATCCTGAATTCCTGGAACTCAAAAATCCTCCCCTCGGCTTGATCAGTGAACAGCCTGCCCCAGCCCACATCCTGCACTTGACTGATATCTGCCTGACCAGTCTGCCCCATTATTGTTGCTCCTGATAAGATGATGGTCTTTGACTATTTAAACTGTGTGTCTACTGGGGTTCGGGGCAGCTCCTGGGACTCTATTCCTAGGACTGCCGCTGGCCAGCTAATAAACGCTTCCTGAATTTGATTACTGATGGTCTTGGCCTTTTGATTCTGTCCGAGTGTCCATTTCAGGACTGCTATTCTGGGAGGGTGGGTGGGGGAAAAACAGGGGGAGGGATGATTGTAACTCAAAATCTGGCAGAAATGAATGATGTAAAACAGAAGTTAATAAAGCATTTGTTTAAATTAATGAGGATAAAAAAATAAAGTGGAAGAATAGAAAAAAAAGATGTCTTTTTACATCCCACAAGCCTAGTACATCCAGGTTTAAGGACTCTGTGAAATCTATGGACCCTTTGGGGGAATCCAGCTTAAGAACTTTTGTTATAGGAAGAAGAGAGGAGTCAAAGTCAGACCCCTGGGGAGCATGCATGTTAGGATGCTGGACAGAGGGTGAGAAACAAACAAAAGAGGTAGTGGTTAGACAAGTAGGAAGAAAAATAAGAGGATGGAGTGTCTTTGAAACTAGTGGAAAAGACAGTATCCAGAAGGAAGCTAGTCAGCAATGCAAAAAACTAGAAAGAAGACAATGAAGATAAATATTGAAAAGGTCACTGGATCTAATCATTAGAAAGGAGGCCTTTGGTGACCTGTGATCAGGGAAGGGAACAAGTACTTATTAATTACCTACTATGTGTCAGGCACAATGCTAGTCTCTTTACAAACATTGTCTCATTTGATCTTCACAACAGCCTTGGGAGATTGCTATCTCCATTCTACAGTTGAGAATATGAAGGTAGATTGAGGTTGAGTGACTTGCTGAGGATCACACAGCTAGGAAATGTATGAGAACAGATTTGAACACAGGTCTCCCTGACTGTAGGAAAGTACTCTATTCACCGCACCATCTGGCTGCCAATAAAATTGATGGAATAACAATAATAACTAACATTTATATAGAGCTTACTATAAGTGCTTTACAATTATTATTTCATTTAATCCTCACAACAACCCTGCAAGGTAGGAGCTATATTTTATCCTCATGTTACAGATGAGGAAACTGAGGCAAACAGTAGATAAGTGACTTGTCTAAGGTCACATAGCTAGTGAGAGTATGATACTGGATCTTAACTCAGATCTTTCTGACCTGAGATAGAAGTAGATGGAAGTCACATGGCAAGAAGTTGAGGGGAGAATAGTGAAGAAGCAGAGATATTGAAAATAGTATAGACAACTAAAAACGAAAGCTTCATGGCAAAGGGAAGGAGAGAGAGAAGAAACAGTAGCTAAATGGATATAAGGCATTTTATATGTAAGGAGACAAAAACCTGTTCCCAATAAGAAATGGAGAAGGGGAGATTAGAGGTTCTTGAGGGAGAAGAGGCATCTGCTGATGCAAGGTTATAATGGGATCAATGGTGCAGGAAGAAGTATTAGCTTCAGTGAGGAGTAGTGATTGCTCTTCAATGACCAGAGGGAAGGAACAGAGGAATTATGTTCCTGAGAAATCTGGGGGATGGGAGAGTTTGAAGAAATCTCAATCTTCTCAGGCTAGTCGATCGTAGCCCCGGCATTGGTGATCAGCGAGAAAACTTACAACACCAGAGATATTTGCGGCATAAACGCAGTTGTTGACCACAGTGTTAAGTTAAATTACCAAGCAGGCAGAGTCTGCTTTTTTAAACCCTCCACTTGCCCCTTTCCTGTTCCTCTGACTCCTGCTCTCTGTTGACAACTGACCACTGCTGATCTGGACCCAGAACTGACCTCACCTAGACCTGACCTTCCCAGAAGAGCACTATGTTCTCCAGTGCCTTCTCCTGTCTCCTTCCTTCAGATGTTTCCAATCCCTCAGTGATCCCAATTAGAGATAACTTAAAGCCAGAAGGGGCCTTAAAAATCATGTAGCCTACCCATCTCATTTTACACATGAGAAAACTGAAGTCCAGAGGGCTTTGAGTGACTTGATGAAAATAATTCATTCAATTATAAGTAATGCATGGGTCTAACTATCCCATGGGTAACACTAACAATAGCTAGCATTTGTATAGCTTAAGGTTGCAAAGTGATTTATATGTGTTTTCTCATTTGGTCTTTACTACAGCACTCTGAGAAAGATATTTTTTTTATGCCCATATTAAAGATAAGGAAATTGAGGTTGAAAGCAATAAGGGACTTGCCCAGGGTCACATAGCTAGTCAATGTCTGAGGATGAATTCAAATTCATCTTCAAATCTAGCTCATATTCACTAGGCCACTTAGCTGCCAGTAACTGTCCACTTTTCTGGAAAAGTTGCTCACCCTTCTTCCTCCCCAGCAAACATGACATGAAAGCCTATTAATTCAGGCAATATAAATGAAAAATATTTATAAAAAAAGATCCCAAGTGCTCCTTTTCCCTTAATAAGAAGGAGCAACAAATTTTCTTTGTCATGTGAATAATTACCTCAATTCTCTGTGAAATTGCCCATACCTGTAGCTAAGGGACTAACGATTCTTTCCAGTTCTAACATACAGAATTGCTGACAAAGAGTTTTGGTTTTTTCTCCCTTGGGGGCCACTGAGAGTTATGTGAGTGCATTTAAAGGAAGAATTTTCTTCTGAAGGATACGATGATGTAACCTTGGATTTTTATAGCACATTTTCCAAAAGAACTTAAAGCTTCAGAGATGTGACCTTATATTCCAACTGTGCTTAAGAGTAGAGCCAGACTGCCTAATAAGCAGAGGAGGGAGCTGAATGTCTCTGCCACTAGAAAGTTCTATTTATTTATTTATTTATTTTTGGTTCCAAATTTTCTTTCCCTCTCTTCATCTCTCCCCCTGCCCATCAAGAAGCAAAGAAATGTAATACCCATTATACATATGCAGTTATGTAAAACATATTTCCATATAACCATGTTTCACGAAAAAAAAAAAGCAAGAAAAATAAAGTGAAAAAAATATGCTCCAATTTCTACTCAGAGTTCATCAGTGCTCTCTTTGCAGAAATAGAGGCAGATAACATTTTTCATTGTGAGTTTTTAGAATTTTCATGGCTCATGGATCAGAGTAGCTAACTTTTTTCAGCTGGTTATCATTACAATATTCCTGTCACTGTATACAACATTCTCTTAGTTCTGCTCACTTCACTTTGTATCAGTTCAAAAAAGTCTTCCCAGTTTTTTCTGAAACCATCTGCTTCATCTTTTCTTATAACACAACAGTATTCCATCACAACCATATACCATAGTTTCTTCAACCATTCCCCAATTGATGGACGTTCTCTCAGTTTCCAATCCTTTGCCACCAGAAAAAGAACTTCTTTAATATTTTTGTACATATAAGTCCTTTTCATTTTTCTCTGATCTCTTTGGGGTTCAGACCTAGGAGAGATATTACTGTATCAAAGGCCCTTTGGCCATAGTTCCAAATTGTTCTCCAGATTAGTTGGATGAGTTCACAGCTTCACCAACAGTGCATTAGTATACCTATTTTTCCACACCCCCTTTAGTATTTGTCATTTTCCTCTCCTCTCATGTTAGCCAGTCTAATGGGTGTGACATGGTGCCCCAGAGTTGTTTTAATTTGCATTTCCCTAATTATTAGTAATTTAAAGCATTTTTTCATGTGATTATTTCTTCTGAAAACTGCCTATTCAGATTCTTTGACAATTTATGAACTGGGGAATGCCACTAGAAAGTGTGGCTTGCCTAACGTAGTCCCCTAACATTTGGCCAGGATACCTGGAATTCAAAATCAATGCCTAGGCCTGTCTTGAGAAAGTCCCTTTTAAAATGCAAATATACCCTCTAGAAGAGGTTACATATTAATCAACTGGCATTCACTAAGTTAGCATACATTAGCTAGTAGAAGACAAGTTCCAGAAAGAATTGGAGAAGGAAGGGAAAATTTGAGTGATAAGGTGGAGGTTGAGAGGTCCTAGAATATGTACATTTCTTGCCTTCAGATGTTAGATTTCTATAATACCTCTGCTCTCTAACTTTTTGGTCTCAGGACTCCTTAAAAATTATTGAGGATCCTCCAAAAAGAATTTAGTTATGTTTCTGTATTAGAAATTAAAACTGATATTTTAAAACTTATTTATTAATTCATTTTAAAATAACATAATAAGCCCATTATATGTAGAATAAATTTGTGCTCTGTAGCAGCAAGCACCCCAACATCCCCAGGGCAGCTGCCAACACAGGTTCTTAGATCTGCTTTTCAAAAGGAAAGCAACTCAAAATGGGTTAACAAGCTTACTTTAATCAAACAAACACACATTACCTAGTTCAGGGGAAAAGGTCAGCACCCCGAACTTCAGCGTTACAGAACTTGAGAGTTACAGACAGGCTTCCAAACTGTCCCAACATTACATACATCAATACCAAATCACAGTTACCAGAGAGGGAAGCATCAACATCTGGGTTTTCAAAGCCGGGGGGCTCTCAACAACGGCTTCCCTGAGTCTCATCTGGTCAAATCACACAACACTTCTCAAAGTGAGCCCCAAAGCTAAGCCTCCCATCAGGGTTTATATAGCCTTCTCCTGGCTCAGAGATTGCAACAACTTCCTTGACCCACTGCCCAATCAGAAAGTATCAAGGTGTGGGCTTTCCTGAAAAACAAGCCTCCCACCACAGGCTCCAGGTGTACTTAAGCTAGGGGCAGGGAAGATCTTTAAATTTGCATTTCCATTACATGCTCCCACATGTAGTATCGGGGTATCATTTTGTGGCTTAAAGGGAGAAAGAACAGACACCTCTAGCTTCTCTCCCCGCCGCCCCCTTCCCCCCTTTTCCAAGGAAGGCTTTATTTCCTGCCAGGAGGAGAAGTAGGACGTTGGAGCCAGAAGCTTGATCACTCTGTTCTCCTCAAAGAGAGGATGCACTGGACTAGAATTATATCTATCTGCTCCCTTAAATGTTGTTAGTCTAGATGATGTAGTTTTCAGGTTCAATCTAAACTTCTGATGGCTATTTATTAACAGGGAAAGGAGGACTTAAGCTTTATATCCAAGGCTTGGCATCCTTCCCATCAATTTCACAGTGAACACAGAGTACAAGTACCAAAGAAACCCACTTAAATCAATAGCAAAATAGGAATCAGAAAAAGTATACATAGGAGACTATACACCAGAAAACCTAGAGTAAAGGACCTCTCCTGCCGGGAGCAATTTAACTCAGCTCAACTGAGAGAGTCATACATCTCACCCAAGAGGAAATTCCCTCAAGTCTCTAGTGTAACCAACTGAGGACAAGAACATGATGGAGACTGCCAGATCCCTTCATGTTAGCTTCTTCCCAGAGTCATCTTGATTTGAGGCCTGACACTCTATCCACTGCATTACCTATATGATCATAAATAAGTCAAGTCACTCCTGAGAGCCTCAGACAACTCCTTAATACAGTAAGTTATAGTTAGTTGTGACTTGTTATTTGTTATTCAATTATTTCAGCAAGCACTTTAAAATACAAAGTATTTGTAATTAAATATTTAATTATATTTAAATATAATTATATATTTAATTATATATATATATATATATAATCAATAAGTATTAAAGTACCCACTGTGTGCTTATCAAACTTTGTAGAACTGAACTTCTTTTTTTAATCTTGTTTAGGATTCATTTTGTCCTTAAGGTATACATTATATAAAAATAAATCCATGAAAGGTACTTGATGGAAATAGAGATTAAGTGACTCACCCAGGGTAGATAACCCAGTAAGTGTCAAAGGTAGGATTTAAACACAGGTATTCTAGACTCTAAGTCCAGCACACAATTTGCCATAATATACCATTTCTATCTCCAGGTTAATATAAAACCTGAGATGTTGACTGGCTCTATGATGACTACAGTTGAATCTAGCCTTGATGTTGGATTGGTTGAGTTATCCGAGGAATAGTTAAACCACTTATGAGTAGCTAAATAGGATTTATATTCATTCCCTCTTTTTCTTTCCTTCCCCTCCCTCCTTCTCTCCCTCCTTCCCTCCTTTCCTCCCTCCCTCCCTTCCTCCTTCCTTCCTTCTTTCCTTCCTTCCTTCCTTCCTTCCTTCCTTCCTTCCTTCCTTCCTTCCTTCCTTCCTTCCTTCTTTTCCTCCCATTTACCATGGTACCTCATTGTGCAGGGAAGTGAAGAGGTTCTTTAAGGCTAGACTGGTGAATCACTTGCTCTGACAGGTCCTAATAATCTGGAGGTATCATATGGCCTGTTATTTGAGAAGCAGTCAAAGCCTGTCCATGAAAGGATGCATTTTTAAAATTTTCATCTATCTATTTTTTGCCATAGCAGTTTCTGAACACTCTTTTAACATGTGGAGGGAAAACCCACTTAAAGATAAAACCATGGGTCTCTGGAAGTGCTGAAATAGGACATTATTCTTGAGTGAAAAAAATTTTTAGGGAGCAAGTGAAATAGTGAGAATAAGGTACACAAATGAGCTAGTAATTTTTAAGCACTTAACTAGGAGAACGTCCTTAACAAATGCTTGCTTCCTTATGTGGAGTCACAGAACTATAGTTTGTAAAGAAGCCTCAGTTTCCCATATTTAGAACTGGAACTCAGCATTTTACAGATAAGGAAACTGAGGCCCAGAGAGGCTCAGGGGATTGCTTAAGATCACACAGAAAGTAATTGGTGGGGGTGGGGGAGAACATGGGGATTTGAGCCTTAGTCTTATGACTTTAGAGTCAGTATTTTTCCCACTGTACCATTTTTTTCTCTGATCTTGTATAACTCTTATTGGAAAGAGGACTCTCTTCTATGCATCTGAAAATTTAAACATAATGGGGAGTTTACTAGAGAGAGAACCTCTAACGGAGTATATATCCAGGGAGCTTACATGTACACCAGAGTCAACCAGTATATATCAATTCCTGAATCCCAGCTTTTTTGTCCTCTGGTTAAGTCCAGATCTTAGGTAAACTAAATGGTGCAATGGATAGAGTGCCAGCCTGGAGTCAGGAAAATTCAGCCTCAGGCACTTATTAGCTGTGTGACCTTGGTGTAATGGAAATGCAAATTTAAAGATCTTCCCTGCCCCTAGCTTAAGTGCACCTGGAGCCTGTGGTGGGAGGCTTGTTTTTCAGGAAAGCCCACACCTTGATACTTTGTGATTGGGCAGTGGGTCAAGGAGGTTGTTGCAATCTCTGAGCCAGGAGAAGGCTATATAAACCCTGATGGGAGGCTTAGCTTTGGGGCTCACTTTGAGAAGTGTTGTGTGATTTGACCAGATGAGACTCAGGGAAGCCGTTGTTGAGAGCCCCCCGGCTTTGAAAACCCAGATGTTGATGCTTCCCTCTCTGGTAACTGTGATTTGGTATTGATGTATGTAATGTTGGGACAGTTTGGAAGCCTGTCTGTTTGATCTGTAAGTTCTGTCTGTATAATCTGAAGTTCGGGGTGACCTTTACCCCTGAACTAGGTAATACATGTTTGATTAAAGTAAGCTTGTTAACCCATTTTGAGTTGCTTTCCTTTACAAAAGCAGATCTAAGAACCTATATTGGCAGCTACCCTGGGGATATTGGGGTGCTTGCTGCTACACTTGGGCGAGTCACTGAACTCTGCCTCAGTTTCTGCATCTGTAAAATGGGGACACATTGGGAAAGGAAATGGCAAAGCACTCCAGTGTCTTTGCTAAGAAAGTCCCGTGGACAGTCCATGGGATCATGATTAAACAACAACAAAGTCCAGACCTTGGGGAAGAGGGGGAGGAGACAGTATTATATATATTTTAAAGTCTTTTTAATGAGTTATAATAAACATTTCTGTAGTTTACATATAATTATATTGAATGGCATTTTTTAGCAAATTGTGTCATTTTATGAATTTTCAAATTTTCACATTTTACAAAATTTCCTGTGCCAAAAACAATCTGTGAAAATGATTTTGTGTGAAACGTCTCGAACGCCAAGTTTAGCTGATTTTGCTGTACTGTATAAGCAAACAGTTTTGTTCTGTCTTCCTTCAAGGCCTTTTTCTATGTCTTGTTTTCTGTTGCTAGCCCTCCCCCCCCCCATCTTCCCCCTTTCTAAGCTTCTTTCACTCTGTTTACAAGCCTTTTGTTTCTGCTTCTTGCTCTTTCTCTAACATCACTCCCTTAGTACTATACAACCAAGCCTAAGGCTATGGGTTTGGCTAAGGGTCACAGAGGTCATGAGTTTTCCACTTAAAGAAAGAAAGAGATCACAGATCACTTCTGCTCTCTCTCCTGCCCTTATTTCTAAGAAATTTATCCTAGAACATTACATCAAGCATTATTCCTCTTAGGCCAAGTAGAATGCTATATAGAGGTTGCAATATTCCTCTGGATTAACCCCAGGGAGCCACCTATTTTGAGACCCATGAATATCGATGGATGGTGGGGTGTTCTAGTAGGTATCTGCACTCAGCCTTCTGGGCTATTCCTGACTCCATTCTCCTGAGAGGGTTGAGGCTGTTTCTCCAAAGGAGGAAGAAGAATGAAGATTTCCCCACTTTTCCTCATTGTTACTTGTTCCTTCTAGTGGTCAAACCCTACTCAAAACATCTCAAAGCTACTTTCCTTCCTGGAGGTAGCTGAGAACTGATGTTTGTCCTGTCACCACTGATCCCACAGGGTGACCTTTGATCATGTGAAAAGCTGGATGACTTAGATCACTTTTGAACAGGCTGCAGGGCAAGGGATTCTTTACTGTTATAATAGAGATTATAGGAAAGAGGCAGAGTAGAGGGCGGGGGGGAGGGGGAGTAGTATTATTGCAATCCTTCCAGGCTGGAAGTGGTGATGATGGTGGTGGTGGTGGTGGTGGTGGTGGTTGGGATGGGGTCCATTATTTATTAGTTCTGTACCAAAAGAAACAACTACTCCAATTACTCGTTGTGGCATTGCTTGTGGAAGCCACAGAAGCCTATAGTGTATATTGTAGAAAAGCCACATAATTACATGTTGGCATTTTATCCCGGCCTCATGGCTTAAATTTGTATTCCTGTATCCCTCTCTTAAATTTAGCCCACAGGCTAATTTCTACCTGCTGGATATAATTTTGTTTGCAGTAAGTAATACTGCCAAGAACATTTTTAGCAAATATTCTACTGATGCAGCGCAGGGGAAAGTCGCTTTGGAATCTGTGGACCAGGGGTTGATTCATGGATTTGCTGCCCATTACTTCTAGGACTAAGGATGCTTGTAAAATGACAAGAGTTAGGACTAGAAGAGGGTTTCATGGGGCATCCAGGTGAGTGTCCTCATTTTGCAAAGGCTGAGGGCTAAGTGACTGGCCCAGGATCACATGATGATAAGCCCCAGGTCCAGTCGTCTAACTTCAGAGCTAGCATTCTTTTCACAATGCCACCTGACCTCTCCAGTCCTCAGTTTCTTTATCTGTACAATGGGGACTTAAGTCAGATGACCTCCTAAGATCCATTCTGATTTTAATTTATATCCCTTCCATACCATATAAAATCATGGAAACGTCTTAAGCACCTTACTTCATTAGGAAAATGAGGTTTTTTTGCGGTGAAGGATCACAAATACCCTAAACTAGTTTCTAGAAATGTTTCAGGGATGTCTGTAAGTTAGCTCATCTTTGGATGTCCTGATGCCTTTCAGGTCCTAATGCCTTTCAGATCACAGCTTGTCAAACCACAGGGTTATTTTGGGGATAGCAGGAGATCTTTGATGACTTCATGACCTTCTTCCTAAATAGAATCTATTACTTTCGTACTAGTGTTTTCAAAGTGCTTTATAATATCCACCTATTTTTTGGGGCCTAGGTCAGCACTCTATTTTAGAGATGAAGCAGAGAGTTTAAGTGACTTGCCCAGAGGCACACAGCAAGTTACTAACTGGACTAAAAGCAAAACTTAAGAGAGGTTTTTGACTTTGGACAAACTATTGATTAGCACACTGAGCCTAGAGTCCTTTATAGCAGTAATGTCAAACTCCAAAAGAAACTTGGGCACTACACTGTAAATAAGGATCCTGGCCAGGCACAAATTGACTTACAAAACCACATATTAATGTTATCTATGTTTAGATCTAGGTTTAAACATTTTCACATTTCCATTTACATAATCATCCATTTACATAATACATCAGTGTTTCAAGGAAGCAATGTTTCCTAAGTGTAGTGAGCCCAACTCCTTCCCAATGGGGAAAGTAGGGTTCCATGGAGGAGAGGGAGGAGAAGGATGTTTCTTTTACTACTTGTACTACGTTTACTACTTTCTTTACTACTTTACTACTTGTGGGTAGGATGACTCCATCTCTGTGAAACTTCCAGGATAGGGCAGGGCAGGGCAGGGCAGAAGTGTCATGAACTGGTAAACACATCACTGCAGGAATTCTGTGAGAAATGTTTGTCTGATTAGTCTACTTTGTAACAACAATTGGAAAGAGGACCCTTTATTGCCCAGTTTAAGTTTTCATAGCTGGGTATTTCTAACTTCTAGGCAACTGAGATATTTGGGCCATTCTCTGGTGCAACTTAGAGTAAGTTCAGGCACAATAATGAGGGATGGTGAGGAGAAAGGGGTTCATAGAAAACACCTTTCTGGATGTAAATGGAAGAGTGACAGAGTGACTTGTATTTATGTAACTCATTTCTAAAGCATGATATCATCTATTTAATTTGGATATTTTTGAAGCCCTAAATTAGCATAAGGTTCATTCATTCATTTAACAAACGAGTATTAAGTGCTTATTGTGTACAAAGCTTGATGAAAAGAAGATAAGATATGGGGCGGCTAGGTGACGCAGTGAATAGAGCGCCGGCCTCGGAGTTTGGATGACCCGAGATCAGATCCGGCCTCAGAAAATGAGCACCCACGCATAAATCAAATGACTAGCCGTGTAACCTTGAGCAAGTTACTTAACCCCAATTGCTTAAAAAAAAAAAAAGAAGATAAGATATGGTTTCTGCCCTTGAGGTTAGTGGACAACTCAGAAATAATGGTTGCTATTTCAAAATTTATTGGGAAAAAAGTGAGAAGAAAGGCTTACTCTGAGATTGTCAAGTTTAGAAATGGTATAGAGAAACCAGACATAGCTTTATCTCTATTTGTGAGATGTACAGATAAGCCTAATTAAATACTTCCTGTAGTTAAGAAAAAAAAGACACCTAGAAATACATTTCTAGGTGAAAATAAGTCAGAGAGTGAAATACATGGAATCATTTCTGAAATATTACTCTTACATAAAAACCAAAGAGCTAATGAATTAGAGAACGTAAAAGCTAGAATGGGATAGAAAGTTTGGAAATTCATTTGCAGAAAGAAAATCGGATTTACTCAAAGACGATTTTTTTCCGTAAGGGACAAATATGTCCTCTTTCACATGGACATATTTAAGAAACATTCCTACAGAGGGTAAGTTTGACTATGAAGCCATCCATTGGCCATATTTGCTGCTGCATTTGCCACTCACATAACTCAGTGGCATACTTAAGGAAGGAGAAAGCTCTATACTGTGATTTTCCTTATGAAGGCCTTTTGTGAAACTGCTACCAAAGAAACAAACTACTTTTTTGTTTGTTTGTTTTTGTTTTTGTTTTTGTTTTCTGTTTTCCCTTACCATTCCTACAAAGCTAAACAAACAGTTAAAGACAGGTCATGGAAATTTCAGTGATTCCCATCTCAGCTGCCTGTACTATTTTTATTTTTTTAACTCATAAATTTTCAGTGACTTTCAAATCAGCACTGATGCTACTGGGACTAAGGGCCGGACCTAAAAATGTGGGTTGGAGGGCTGGTGACCTAAACAAATTGCAGCCATTCTAAGAACTGAAGAAATCAAAACCCTGCATTTATTTTTGGCTGTTCAGGCATTCGTGGGCAAGGTCTGCTATCCCAGGATCTTGAGGTGGCATAATGATTTCTGCCTCAGATAGTTTAGATAGCTATGTGAACATAGTTAGAGAATAAAGTGTTTTGTTTTCTTTCTCCTCAGGGCGACCATTGTCTCCAGCTGGTTCTGTGCTCAGTGAGTCATTAACTGAACCCAGGATCTTTGTAAGTGACCTGTTGCAGCACTGAGGTTTATTCCCAACTTATTCTGCTTCAGTGAACAATATTTGGCCAATGTGGCATGTTTTTATTTTATTTTTTTTAATTTTTCCCTCATTCTTACTCACACCATGAGGATTCATTTTTTTTGAGATGGAAAGCAAAAGTCTACATACTTTCAGAAAAAACACAGCCACCTCCAGAGTGCTAAAACTGCAATAAACCCATCACCTCTAACAACAGCCGAGCTTGAAAAGATAAAAAACAGCCTGCCAAGAATGTAGTAACCACCCATTCACTTTTAAATGCTCTCCACACTTCAATGCACAGACCTAATTACTTTTCTGCATTCCCAAATCCACTTTGCCGCACTGCAATCAGAAACCTGGCGTTAAAATATTTTAGACTCTGAGGATCAAGACTAATTATGGGCCTTAGCTGCACCTTTTGGTTTCTCTCTCCTCTGTGCACCCCCCACCCATCCCCTCCGCCTCCATCCCCTTCCCTCATCCCCCCTTCCTTTCCCTTCTCTTCTGTTCTTTGGGCTACTTTAAAGCACGCTCCACTGGACGAAAAGCTGCCCAGTCCCAGTTGGGGGTGAAGCAAAGAGAGAGAATAAAACAAAAAGCAACTCAGTTCAATTCAGTGAGTTTCAATGAGGCTGGTATATTCACTGTGAGCCCAGGGTTAGCCTACAGAATTGTGGCAGAATGCAATATTCTCAACAAAAAAAGATGTGTTTAAGGTCGGGTAAGGCCCCATAAGGCTGTTGTTGGTGTTTAAGCAGTATACCAAGGTATTTAGCACTAAGGGTTTCTAAACATTCCAGCTGAGAATTAAACCACCGCTTTACAGTAGCTGCTTAAAGGTTTTGGGGGGTTGGGAATGTTCCCTCCCTCTTGTATTGAAAGGTCAACAAACAGTAGGAAAGATCATGTCATAACAAAGATGAAGTCACCTATTATAGGGTAGAGTGATGACTAATAGCACTATCAGAGGAACTAATCCCATACATTAAATAGTGTCATTGTTAAAATAATATCAGGGTTATTAGAACACCCAAGTGTGAGATATTTTTCATTTTACACAACAACACAGAAGCCATTGCTGGTGATCTTAACCTTTTCCTGACAGATACTGGTTATAAATATGCAAATATTGGGAAAGGGCTTCAATAGTGTAATTTGCATACAGAATCCAGAACACATCTTTGATGCAAAAATGGTAGGTTCCATGGCTTTTACTAAAGTGTTTTTGGAAAGTTTATTCCAGAGTCAGGCTCTTCCTAAAAAGGCATTCATGGATGTCAAGCAGCATTGTGAAAGTGGTATGTTGTGCCTCAGTGTAACCCTTCTGGTGATTTGATAAAAAAAAAAAAAAGTAATATCCATACACACATATATGTAAATGGGCACTCTCAAAGAGAAGACTTTGGAATCTCTAGGTGAAACCGTTGTGATGAAACTACATAACAACTTTATCAATGGGTTTTGGTAAAGCTTCCAAGGATTGGGTCCAATTAATCTGATCTGGATATGGGTTCTTTAAGCTTGTACAGTTCTTGTGTGGAACTTTGATAGGATCCAGCGTCAGCTTGCTAAGGAGACAAAACCAGAAGAAAAAAAACAACAACAACCATATATTTTGGGTTGTGTCTCTGTATGCACAAGAGCCTATGGCAAATTACTGGACTCTTCTGTAAACGTCCAATATAAAAATTGGTTAATCATCTGTGGTTGTACCGCTAGTAAAGGGTTAAAACAATAAGAGGTTCCCCTTAGTGATAGTTTGCAAGGAACTTAAAAAAAAAAAAGAATTAACACGGAGCATGCACATTGGCTCACAACTACCAATTAACCCTCCTTGTTAGATAGGTAATTTATTCCACTCAGCAGCATCAAATATCAGAGAAATCATGGGCCAAAACAGTAATTATCTTCACAGAATTCAAAGGCTTGAAAGCCAATAATTCCAAAGAAATAAAAACAGAGTTCTTTTCAGAGTATATTCTTCATCTTAAAGACTGTAATAAGAGCCAGGCCCTGGCTGTGAACCTTTACACTTCAAGGTGAAAAAGTAGGCTGCAGAGAGCCATGGCAATAATCAGGGGGCTTTTCTACATAAAACCATCTGTGAATGGAGGTCAAAGATCAAATACTCGGGGCACTACCTGCATCATACAGAGACCTGATTCTAAATAGTCACGAAAAGCTAGACCTGCACAAAATCAAACTAGGGCAATTATTAAATTTGGGGGCTAAATAAAAAGACAAGAAGCTCTATGGAAAAAAACAGGCACTTCAATTTGGATTTCAGAAGTCTGAGTGAAATAAAATAATCTTCTTTATAGGATAAAAAGTTACAGAACTTCCTAAACTTCATAGAAAATCTTTCTAAGAAAAGCATTTTTATTAGCATTTGTTATCCTTTTGTGTCACACGCTTATACTGTAGCATCTGATCTTGTGACCAGGGTCTTTGGGTGCTAGGTCCATTTTACAAAGGGCAACGGTGCTTTTCCTTTTGATGCTTTCACCTTTCTAAATTGTTTTTTCAATATTCTTTTGTCAAGTCTTGGAGATGTTAGCAACTGAGAAATTTACTCAAACCTTGTAAATGTGCATTAGGTACCATTTGCCCTTTAGAGGTGGAATGACATGTATATGTATTACTACTATTTGGATTTTCAGTGCTTTCAAGCACATGGCTTAGAATTGACCTACAAAGGGGTAGAAGAGCCTATGACTTGAGCACCTTTTACTACCAATTTCATAGAAATTCATGGAGGTAACACCTACTTATCACTTAATGAGGTCAAGACACAAATTCACATGCCTAATTGAAATGATTCCCCATTTTGCATCATTATAAATCTACACCAGATGTGAGGGAGAAATGGAAACGTAGGCCTGGTTATATTTTACTATGGTGCTGCCAAAGTAGCTGCTACCCTAGGGCAGCTAGGTGGCACCATAGTGCATAGAGTACCAGGCCTGGAGTCAGGAAGATTCATTTTCCTGCGTTCAGATTTGGCCTCAGACACTTACTAACTGTGTGACCCTGGGCAAGTCACTTAACCCTGTTTGCCTCAGTTTCCACATCTGTAAAATGAGCTGGAGAAGGAAATGACAAATCATTCCAGCATCTTTGCCAAGAAAACTACTGATAGGGTCTCAAAGAGCCAGATAAAATTGAAAATGATTGAACAACAGAGCGACAACATATGGGGTTCTTTAATTGACTTGCATGACAACAGGCTTTTCTTGCAATAGGGTCCACAGACTTTTAGAAGCTTCTGTTGATCTAGTTTTGTTTCTCTCCCCTCCCAACCTTAACATTTATTTTATGAAATAAAAATAAAAGTAATACATTTCATGAAGAAAATGGCCATTTAGCCACTGTCATTATTTGAAGCTATTAGTTGTGCATTTTCCAATTATGTTCATTAATCACACATCCAAGACATCTAAAAAAAGATTAAATCAACGATTATGTTTTGTCTACCTACAAAACTGTCATATCGCCACATTGTCCTCTTCTTGGCTTAAAGAGATTTTCTTTCTTTTTTTTGAGATTTTCTTTCTTTAAAAAAATACAACAGTTATTTCTCAATATGTCCCTCTTTCATAGAAAATTCTCTGTTAATCGAGAAAAATAGCTAAATAAAACTGACAGTGACTACATCTAACAATATATGCAACATTCAACTTCTGTATTCTACCATCTATCTGAAGAGAGGAAGGAAATATTTTATCATCTCTCCTTGGGGACTAAGATTAATAATTGCATTAATCTTAGTTCAAATGGCTCTTAGTGTTTTTTATTTACATAATTGTAACCATAATGTATATTCTTCATTTGTTTCTGCTTCCTTTTATTTGAATCAGTTCACATAAAACC
Source organism: Gymnobelideus leadbeateri (assembly GCA_011680675.1). Classification (NCBI taxonomy): domain Eukaryota; kingdom Metazoa; phylum Chordata; class Mammalia; order Diprotodontia; family Petauridae; genus Gymnobelideus; species Gymnobelideus leadbeateri. The sequence continues at coordinate 480,482 of WOXC01008073.1, read as the reverse complement.
TTCCAAGGTTTTAAAAAATTACATTATGATAATACTATTATCTTTCATTACATTTGTCCACCACAATTTATTTAGCTATTTTCCATTATGTGGGCACCTGCTTTTTTCCCCATTTTTTCCAACCAAAACAATGCTTCTATGAATAGTCTGAAATTTATATTGTTACATTATATATTATATTTTATTTTGTTGTATCATAATATACAATCTTATATCATGCTGTGTTATATTATATAGCATTAAAGAATATTAAGAATTAGAAATTAAGGATTTCGATCAGTTTGGGTGATAGCCCCAGTCTGTTATGATTCCCCTCCCCCCCACCCCGCCCCACCATATATTCTGTATATGTTTGTAGTTATTTATATTTTGTTTTTCTTTCTTTCATGTGAGTTCTTTGTGGTACTTTTGCCTTTCTTTATATCCCCTGAACTTAGTACAGTGCCTAGCACATAGTTAAGTTTTGAAGAAATATTTGTTGATTTGCTAGTTTAGTTAAATGTGGAAGGAAATGTTTATCGTTGAGTTGTTTCAATCATATCTGACTCTTTGGGGCCCCATTTGGGGTTGTCTTGGCAAAGATGCTGGAGTGGTTCACCATTTCCTTCTCTAGATCATTTTATAGATGAGGAAACTGAGGCAAATGGGGTTAAATGACTTGCTAATATGTATCTGAGGTCAGATTTGAACTCAGATTTAGCACTCTATCCACTGAACCACCTACCTGCCAAGGGAGAGTATGTCACCAGACATTTGTCCTTTAGTCAATGATTTTTTTTTGGTTACACAGCTCTTGAAAATCCTTGACTAAGACTGAGAGCAGTTATTTTTTACTTTGGAAGGGGGAGCAATCACACTGATGAAATCACAGATGTTTTGAAGCATGGAAGAAGTCTAAGAATAATACTACATTCCATTATTTCCCCCTGAGACTAGATTTGCAACTGTCATAGTCCTCCCTAGGATTTAGAGAGAGGAGGAGAGTTTACTTTCTCGTCTGCATCTCAGGAGAGCGTATTACTTAGCACGACATATTAGGAAGGAAGAGCTGACTTGATGGATAATTATTTTCTAAAAGACACCATTCAGAGTTTTAACTTATGTCTTATAGTAATGCCCCAACGGGTATGTTTTTCATAAGTTAACAGAAAATAATTGAAGCTGCCTGTTTTTTCAGATACCAGACTGAATCTTCCCAAGTAGAATATTAGTGAGGAAGCATTGCCTGATAATTCCCGAGGAAAGGTCTTTAATGGTCAATGCACTAAAATGAACTATTTTTCTAGAACTTAATCATCTTGTGAAAGGTCATCAGGCACGATATCATTGATGTGACCTGATTGAGCATGAAGGTCAAGTTTTATTCCCTTTGTACATGGGGATGTTTCCAGTTGCAATGTTACATAGAGCAGTAATATGGACATTGCAATTTATCACTCCAGTGGCTAGAGTTTCCTTAGTGATTATGATGACTTCTGAAGATGTTACACTTTAATATGTTTATTATGGCAGTCTAGCCTATCTGGGACTCAACTGTGGCAAGGACTGCTAATTTCAGGTTAGACTTTGCAGTTAGGTTTTCTTTGCATATAGGAGAACCCTTCAGAATGAGACTTATCTTGGTGCACAGAAGAAAAATATTGTAAAAAGAAATAATCATGATACATGATGGTTTTGTATCAATGCAGTTCTATTTTGCAAGTGTGGACCAGAATTTTTCTTCTCTTTTCCTTGCTGTGTCTCTGTGTCTTTGTCTCCGTTTCTCTGTGTCTCTCCATCTGTCTCTGTCTCTCTGTCTCTGTTTCTGTCTCTCTGTCTCTTTCTCTCTGTCTGTCTCTGTCTCTGTCTTTGTCTCTATCTCTCTCTGTGTCTCTGTTTTGATTTTGGTTAATAATTGATTTTACCTGTGTAGAAACTCCTGCTACTAATGTCGGCCAGCAAGTCTTGCAGACTTGTCTGTGAGTACTGAGGGGCTAAATGACTTGTGGAGAATCCTCCAAAACTGTCCTAAAATGAGTGTGTTTAATTGTTTCAGTGGACAAAAATCCATTTTGTTACAGGCTATTGATGCTTTCAGTCAAGGTCCATATTATCACTCATTCCTAATAAAAAGGAGATGATGTCATCTTTCATTTCCCTCATCTATTCCTCCAATACCCCAAATAATAATGATAGCTAATATTTATATAGTTCTAACTACGTGTCAAGCACTGTGATAAGCACTTCACAATTATTATCTTATTTGATCCTAACAACCCTGGAAAGCAGGTATGATTATTAATCTCTGTTTTACAGATGAGGAAACTGAGACAAACAGGGTTTGGTGGGTGAATTGCCTAAACTTACATGGCTAGAAAATGTTGGAGGCCAGATTTAACTCAAGTCTTCCTGACCTGAGGCTTGGCACTCTTCCACTGTGCCACCCAGCAGCCCTCAAATAAGTGTAATTTGTCTAATATGTTAAATATAAATATCTGTCGAGAAATACATTTATCGAGCTGGTAAAAGAAACCCTACTTTTAAAAACATTGTACTTCAAATGAATGGATTTGTGATCTAACTGATAAGAAACTCATTACACACAGTGCCTGTCACACAGTAGGTGCTTACTAAATATTTATTGAATTGAATTACTTTGAATTAGAAAAGATTGCCATACATTGATGGTTTTGTATTGTGATTTTCTTGAGTGTATAAAATCCAAACTATGAAAAGATTAATTGATACTTTAATCCATGCACTTAGATGGATTTTTTAAGAGCTCCTCAAAGGTTGTGTCTGAATGAGATCATAAGACTAGATGCTTTCCAAATATTTAAATTCAGCCAAATTTTAATATTCTATTACTTTCCCTACTCCAAGCAGAATATTTTAGTCATATTATTACTAATATAAGTGTGACTATCTTGCTCCTTGCATATATTCCATGATGGAAGCACCAATTGATTGACAATTGATTCTAGGTTAGTCTTATACCGATCTTACTGGGTTTTTTTTTTTTTGAGAAGTGGCCTGAGTGGGGCATTCTGGGAGAATGTGCTGTGCTGTTACCTTGCATGAATGATCTCACAGTCATGATGCTCAACCTCCAGATAGCTGTAAGGAGAAGGAACAGAACCAAGGTCAGAAAATCATGGACAGCATTAAATAAAGTGACAGGGCCTAGAGCTGTTAGGAAAATATAAATGTGGAGCAGCAATCTGAGATATAGTGTGACTTTCTAATCCAGCAGGGCTGAAGAAAGTTGTGATAAGCACAAACAAAAAGTCACTCGGGTCAGTAGATAGATGAGTCTGCTGGCTTACCTATAGTCTTTTATAGCCCCTCCTGTGCTCACACACACACACACACACACACACACACACACACACACACACACACACACTCACAGCCGTCAATCAGCAATGTCATCTTCAAAAGTGAAAGGTAAGGGCACATATTTGTGCTCTGGTCCACATGAGGAAACCTGCCCATCTCATTACAAATAGCCAAATGTTTTCTTTACCAGTATGAACGACCACTTAGGGCCATTTGGAAGCAAATGGCTTCATTAGGGCTATTAGCTCTGGCTCTAGCTAAATAAATAAATAAACTAGCTCAAGTAAAAACTAATTCAGCTGCCCTTTTCCTTTCAAAACTACCAAAACCTTTTTTCTAAAGCTTAAATTTCTCATCCTTTAATGATGACAAAGTGACCCTTATTGTGTCAGAAGGTTCCTTGCCACCTTCCCCCATACCCCACATGCAAATGAACTTTGTAGCTTATCCTTTAGATAAAGAAATAGGATTTTATTAGAAGTCTAACTGGGTACTAAGGTTTTTAACACAGCAAATACTTTTGGCCTTTCAAGAGAGAACTCATGAGGAAGACAGAAAATTATGGCAAAATCACAAAATCTCTGAACTGGACAGAACTTTGGAGTCTTTCTAGTTCAATCTGTATCTTTATAGAAATCTCCTTTATACCATTCCTGAAAAAGAGTTATTGAGACTGTACCTGAAGATTTCCAGTGAAGGGGAACCAACTATTTATTTCCCATGGCAGCCCTTTCCATTTTGGGACAGCTGTAATTATTAGGAAGTTTTTCCTTATTCCACTACTCCAATCTACTCACATTCACAAATCTAAGCAGGTCTTCCAACAATGAAGAAAGTAACCCATTTGTTCCTGCCTATACTTTGTAATTTTTGTTCATACCCTCTAAGTTCATCAGAGTCTGCCCCAAATACCTGAGGTCTGTCTCCTGTTCTCCTAAAATTGTGATAATGTTGAGGTAGCTCTTAGGCTTTCCAATGTCTATTAATCCCTTGCTTTTACTATCTGTCAAGCTCATCTTATTTTTGCTCATACATTTATAGCTGATATCCCTTATTCAGCTTCCTCTGTATAATACCTTGTTTATAATGTGCTGCAGCCTACTCATATCCACCATTCACCTCTAATTGGTCATTTGAATGACCCTCAACTCTGATTGAGTGATTATGGTTCTCAAGAGGGTAAGGTAGTGTTCTGTGATTTGATACAGGCAGGATAGCATGAGTTCCAAGAAGGAGCATCTGGAGGATCTGACCCTACATAAACAATCCCTTTTTATTAGAAATCTGCACAAGACCTTCTCTGTGACAGTGACAGAAACCATCAGTGAGCAGACATTGCTTGTGCTATGCCTCCCTTGATATAAATAATTAGAAGGTGGCCAAACAAGCTTATGTCTGTTCTTTTATAAAGGATCTTGAATATTTTTGATATTTGCATGGTAGATACCTTGTTGAAAAGCCTTTAATGTGGCATTTTTAAAAATAACAAATAATAAACATCTTATATTCTCTCCATCCTTCAGTTATTTGTGAATATCAGAGATGTGGTCTATTGTGCATACTGATTGTGAGACAGTCAGTTCTGTTACATTCATAAAGAATGTTCCCAATTCATATGTACATTATTCATATTCCTTACATTTGTAGCCCTTTCCCTCTTACTCAGTGTTCTAGTTCTTTCCAAATATGTCCAATTCCTTCAAGTGAACCTCATGTGGTGTGGTCTCTAGACCCTTCAATTTCCTGGTCATGCTTCTCTGCATAGGGCCCAGCTTATCAATGTCTTTAATAAAACGTGGTGCTTGGAGCTGCCTATAAATATACCAAATATGGTCTGATTGGGGCAGAGGACAGTGAGATAATTGTCTCTTTGGTCTTGACCACTATGCTTAAGGATCACAGCATCCCACATCTAGAACCAAAATGGACCTCAGAGCCTCAGGGCGTGACCACAGTTGGAGAGCTGGAAGGGACCTTGGAGATCTCAGCCCATTATTTTGCAGAAGAAACTAAAGCATAGAGAATAAGTGACTTGCCCAAGATCACATGGGTAGTAAATGTCACAAGTAGATTTTGAACCAGGTTTTCTGAGTTCAGGGTCAGTGATTTTCCTACTTTATCATGCAATGATGTCATTTACCAATGAATCCTTAGTCATTATATTTCATGGTCTGTATATATTAGCTGAGGATATATGTAAAGGGATTGAATTTCACTGAAAGGGCAGAGCTGACCTTAATAATTAGCTAATGAAGTTGCTCCAGTCAAACCAAACATGGAAGAGTCTCTCAGTTGCCTCTAGAATATGACACAGACATCTTAATCATTTAAACTTTTTCACAATTTGGCCTACATTTCCAGGCTTATTACACATAGCTTGTCTTCACTCCCTCTGTATTTCTACCAAACTTGCATACTTTTGGTTTTCTACATATGACATGCCCTCTCTCCTGTCTTTGTGTCTCTGCATCTAGGAATGCCTTCATTCATGAAATGTACACCCTCCTCACTTGTCCTAGCTTCAAGGCTCATCTCTGCTAAGATCTCTTACAGGAAACCTGTCTTGATATTCCCAGTTGCTAGTGCCCTACCTAGGGTATCTAATTTGTACATATCTCATGTTTAATTTTCTTTGTCCATGTCATTTTCACTTAACAGAATGTAAGTTCCTAGTGAACAGGGACCATTTGCATTTTTATCCCCAATGCCTATCATAGTGCCCAGCACATTACAGATTTGTGGGTGCTTAATAAATGCTCGATGGATTAACAAATAAATGAGAAGGGAACAGTTCAAGGGGAAGTAGCCTTGGGGTGGGTGGGCTATAATAAGAAGTCAATTTTTAAAGGGATGAAATTCTAGAAGAGCTGTTAGGCTTTACTAATCTGAATATATTTTGACCTAAGAATCTGGAAGGTTGGATTAGCTTCTAATACAGATAAAACTTGGACTGGATTGACTCGGATAGAAGATGATAATGAGTCAGCAAGGGCAGTATAGTATAGTGAGAACTGACTTTGAAGTTAGAAGACCTGAATCTGAATCCTGGTTCTGTTATGTATTCTCCTAATGACCTTGAATGAGTCTCTTGAATCTCCCTGGGTCTCTAAGTGTAAGAAGGAATGATTTAATAAACAAACGTTACAGAACAAGTCCTTTTATTAAGAACTTGTTTATTAACTATTTGTTCTGTGAAGTTTGGATTCAGTCAAAAGGGCTGCACTTGAGGACCTAGAAGGCCATATGTGTCCTTGAGGCCACAGGTCCCTTCCTTACCCCCCATGCCGCCCTCCCCCCAAGAAGGAAAGGTGGTGTGCTTGTTTCTAGAGGTATAACATTAGCATGAAATGTGATATTCTAGGGAGGCATCATCCCATAATAGCCAAATCGGGGTATAAGAGTTAAGTCCTGTTATAGTCCAAACTCTGTCAACTAGCCATGATGACCCTGGGCAAGACAGTATCTTAATAATTTTCATTCTCATCTGTATGGAAACAACAGCATAATTAATGAGAAAAAACTTTTAAAAATCATAGAATGTTATATAAATATAAGGTATTATTATCCTTTCATTTCTTCTCTTCAGTTTTTAGAACTTGATATTATAAATTGCTTTTTAAAACATGAGTTGTGGTTTCCATTGATTCTAGGTGGGTCTGGCTGGACCTTCTACAACAAACAGGTCAGAACCCACCTGGCAATTTGGCTCAAATGGACCCAGCACTAATGAACATGTTGGAACATGTACTTATCTGATGGAAATGTCATGTGTATTTTGGAGCATGAATAGGTATTGTTTCTGGTCTGCTTACTAAGGGAAGAAGAGGAACCTTTCCATTGACTGCTGAAAGATAAATAAGAATGTTTTTAAAAGTCACTAAATGAATAATTCAGTCTCAATTTCCTCCCTAGTTTCGGCTGAGGAAAGACATTCTCTAAGTCTATTTGTAGGCAGAGAGGCCTCAGGCCCTAATTTCTCTTCTCAGGCTCATATGTGGCCAATAAATAGAGACCACTACTCTTTCCTTCTTTGAATTTGTTCTTTCCTACTCTTAGATAAAGGGGTGTTGGACAGAGATGTGAACCTCTAGATGCAAGATTCTAGGATTTGGGAGAAGCAAGCTATCAACGGTCTGGGAACTGGAGTTCATGTTGGATTTTGAGATGGTAAAGCCAAGTGAGAATTGAAGTCCTGAGTGACCCATTTGACCCAGCAGAGAAGTAAATCAAAGGAAGCCAAGCCGGAGCAGCCATGATCCATTCACCAGTCATTCTCCATTTGGAAGTTAACATTGTGGGAGAAAGCTTTGTAGTAACTGCTTTAAGGTTGAGCCCACTCTCCTAAGGGACTGAGATAGTGTATGGAAGATTGTGTTATTGGGAGGGTTGGCAGGGGGAAATGTTTGTACTTCATTTCTTGCTTTATCTTCTTGGTAAATATTCCATCATAAAGGCTAATGGATAGTAATAAGCTAAATGATAATAGGCCTAATCACTGAAGAGTATTGATGATATAAGGAAGACACTATCTGTAACTGGTGGTTAGTTTTAGAGAAAACACATTGGAAAGGAAGTTTGAACTGATAGCATTAGAGAAAGATACCCGACAATGGAATAGTCATATCCCTAGATCTCTTACAGAAAGATAAAACTTTCAACCTTGCTCTGGGGGACGTGGGCTCGTCAGTGAGAGTAAGAGTTTGGAAAAGAATGTTCAGAATCCATAAGTGCTACATAAATAATAGGAAACTTTTATATTAAGCAATTTTCAACTTGGGTATCTCTTTTGTAAAATAGGATCTGACTATCCCTGTTTATTTGGCATTTTAAATGTTTATGAGCAGGAAGGGAGGCAAAATTCTAGCATCTGTGAATGTGGAGGGAAAGGTTTTCACGTGTGGGGAAAATTCTGATGATTCAAAGAGGAAAAGTAAGAGAAAAGGGATGAAGGCGGAGAGGATGCCTTGAATTAGAAGCATACTTCTGTGGAGGGAATTTTTGTGTAGTTCTGAAAGCTATTAGTAGAATAAGGAATTATTTGGTTGGAGCAAAATTCTCCAAAAAACAAACAGCACAACTGTATGTTAGAATTATTGCTTCCTTGAAAGTTTTTTGAAACTGGATCGACTAGAACTTTGTATAATTTATAATTTCACTTTCTATCTGTTGATGGTATATGCCAATTGAGCCTGTTAAAACATGGTGTTAGTAGAAAGAACATTGAAATGATAGTTAAGTTATTGTTAGAAGACCTAGGTTTGAATCCCATCTCTATCATGTAAGCTTGAGCAGATTACCCTTCAATTCTCTCTTCTGGTTCTCTTCCTACCAAGTGATTGCTCCTTCTCAACACCTTTGCTGGATCTCCATCCTGGTTATACCCACTAATCATGTGTGTTATACAAAGTTCTGTTCTAGGAGTTCTTTTCTCCTCCCTCTATACTGTTTCATTTGGTAATCTCTTCAACTCCACAGAGTCAATGATCATTTCTATGCTATTGATTCTCAAATCTATTTATCTAGCTCAAATATCTCTGCTTACCTTCAGTCTTTCATCTCTAACTGCTAACATTTAATGAGATGTCCTGTAAACATCTTAAACTCAACATATCCAAAATGGAAGTAATTATCTTTCTCCCCAAATGCTTCTTTTTCCAAAATTCCCTATGAATGTCAAGGTTACCAATACCTCTCTAGTATCCCAGACTCACAATCTGGGTGTCATTTTTGATTCCTCAATATTTCTCACCCCTCATATCCAATCTGTGGCCAAAGCCTATTGATTTCACCTTTGCAATATCTCTTGAATCCTCCCCCTGTCTTCTCCAATACTGCTACTATCCTGGTGCAGGTCCTCACCTCCTCCTACCTTGACTATTGCAATAGCCTACTCTTTGGTTGGCCAGTTGTTCCATCAATCCAATCAAACCTTCATTAAACTACCCAAGTGATTTTCCTAAAATGCAGGTCTGGCCATGTCACTCTCCTGCTTGATAAATTCTAATGGCTCCCTATGACCTTGAGGATCAAATATAATTTTCTCTGTCTGATATTCAAAGCTTTTTTTAATAACCTATACCACTCCCTTGCCCGCCCCCCCAATATACTTCACCATTTTTCTTATACCTTACTTCCCTCCATATTCTCTTGGATTGAGTGATACTGACTGGTCTCCTTGCTATTCCTTGAATAAGATACTCCATCTCTTGGCTCTAGGCATTTTTACACATTTCGAATATTCTCCCTCCTCACCTCTGCCTCCCAGGTTCTGTGGTTCCCTTCAAGTTCCAGTTAAAATCTAGTGTTCTACAGGAAGACTTTTCTAATCTTTCTGAATTCTAATACTTTCCCTTTGTTGATTATCTCCTATTTATCCTGTACAGTGCTTGTTTGAACATAGATTTTTGCATGTTCTATTCCCCACTATATTGTGAGCTTCTGGAGGTCAGGGACAATCTTTTGCCCTTTTTTTGGATTCCCATTGCTTAGCCTATACATAGTAGGTGCTTAATAAATGTTTATTAATGTTCAAGGGATATGCATCAATTTTACACTATATGCAAGGCCCTATGATAAGAACTGAGGACACAGTCCCCTGACCTCAGAGAGTTATTATTTTATTGGAGGATACAGTATGTATGTAGATAGGTACAATGCCAGATAAAGAATAAATGGGACAAGTAAGAGATCTAAATCAAGTTTTCTAGGAAAACTAGAGGAGGGGAATAACAGCTAATTTGTGTGATTTGCCTTAGGAAAGGATTCACTGAGGAGGTAGAATACAAGCTGATCCTCCAAAGAAAAACAAGATTCCAAAAAGGGGAAATGGGGAGGAGTGCATTTCAGGCACAGGGAATGGCTAATGTTAATGTACGGTGATGGGAGAGGGAGCATTGATTTTGGAAACTAATTAGTAGTCTAGTTTGGCTTAACTTCTATAAGTTTCAGTTTCCTTATCTGTTAATTGGGAAGAACATGCTATTTTTGTTGGTCATCTCATAGTGATGTTGTGACGGTAAAAATGAGATAACATATATACGGTACTGTATAAACTTTAAGGCACTAAATAAATGTAATGCAATATAAGTATATATATGTATGATAGGCATTAATATGTAAACTATATGCTAATAAGCTCTAATATGTTTGGTAATAAGAAGAGTAATATAATTTTCTTTTCCTACATTGAAGGCATAGTGAGATTCATATGCTATGTTGTGCTACAGTGTCATTGATTAAAAGTCTTTTGGAAGTGTAAAAGCGTTCATATATGAACTAGAACCCCCACACTGTGACTAGGAAGTTATTTAAATATTGGAAAGGTACAGTTAGAAGGCCTCCAAGGGCAGTCTTCTCCCTCTCAGGCAAAGCAATGGGCTGCTAACAGTAAAAAGGAAAGTTCTGTGGTCCAGGCAGGGGTATGGCTCATGAAGGAACAGAGTTGGCTTATTTCCCTATACAGTAATTTTTTTTGATGACATAAGCTGTATGCAAGGATCTTCCCAGAGATTTTTCTCAAAGCAACCAGTGGAAAAGTGAAACATCCAGTTAAACTAGTTTGTTTTTGGTGTCATGTGGATTAGAAAAAATGATCCAAGAGTTATCTTGCTTAATTTTTATTTGGAAATGGAATTGTTATATCTCTTAAAACTTATCAAAGCCTTAAGGTGATATTATTGGTAGCTCCTTCAAAGACACAATCAGATTTTCTTTCCTTTTTTAGCCTATTCCACTTTTTCCTGGCCACTATGAAACTGATCTTCAGAATATTTAGTACCTCAATTATCCTCAGTGAAATGAGGATAGAGGTAGAACCTTGGGAGGAAAAAAACTTTAAGGATATGTTTCCAAGTAGGGAGTCCATTTTTTTCATATCAAAACCTCTTATAAAAAGTATATAAACTTGAATTAGAAAAAGAATGCATTAGTGTAAAATAATTTAAAATTAATTTCTGGGAGGAAAAAAATCCCATCAGAATCAGCCATTTTTGATTAATTTAGAGAAATGCAACCATTTGTCTAGAATAATTAGGACATGTAAGCAGTTCAACAAAAAGCTATGTGCCCAAATCAAGATTAAATGATAATTATTATTCTAGTTGAATATTTTTACATTTTTATATGTGTTTTATATTAAAAAACCTGAATTTGTACATAGTTCTCAGATTTCAGATATTTTTCTTTATAGCGTTTTGTATTGGAAAATAAGCAATGCCATATGTGTAGATCTTTCTATTGTTACTGCTTATTTCTATAAATAGAACACACAGACTCTTAGATGAACTGGAGAATCTGGGTTGAAGAGTAAGGGTGTTCTTCTCCCTTTTGTACTGAAGACTGATGCTTTTTTGGGATTTGGAAGGGAGGCCAAACCATTATTTATCTGATGATTTTACAGAGTTAAAATGCATACAAAAAATAAAATGCCCTAACAATATTCTATAACCCAAAGAATATATGATATTCAAGATCTATTGATGTTGATTTACTTTACTACAGAGAAGGATTCTTTTTGATTGTGAATAGGTTATAGGTGTATTCTAGACATCATTCTATTAAAAATAGTTCAAATTCATGTTTATTTGATTATTTTTCATATTTGAGCATATACATTTATACATACATGTGCCCTTCTCTTAAATATGTATATATATATATATATATATATATACATATATCCACAATATGTTTATATTTTCCACCTTTTCCTAATCTGGCATTTTATGCTACTGGAAAAATAATATTCCCAGACATAGATTGTTTTCTGTTTGGAGGAATACAGCCTTTGTGTAAAAGAAGTGAGAGCGTTTAGTCCTCTTTAATTAACCCTGAAATTGATAGACTATTGTTATACACAGTTTATTCCTAACATATTTTTGACACATGTACAAAATTTAGTGATTGATGTAGTAGAAAAAGCAATGCAATTGAAAACCTGGGTTTAAGATCTTGGGTTTATGACTCAGGTCTAATTCTTATCATGGGGCAGCTAAGTGGAGAAGTGCTGGGCATGAAATTAAGAAGATCCATCTTCCTGAGCTCAAATACAGTTTTAGATACATAGTAGCTGTTTGACCAATGGCAAGTCACTTAACCCTGCTTGCCTCAGTTTCTTCATTTGTAAAATGAGCTGTAAAGGAAATGGCAAACTACTGCCAAAAAAACCTCATATGGGGTCATAAGTTGGACATGACTGAAATGGCTAAATCACACCCCCCCACATTAACCTCATGAGCTTGGCCTTTCTAGGTCTCAGTCTCCTCATCTGTAAAAATCAAGTGGTTGATGTAGTCTCCAAATTTCTTTTTAATTCTATCATTTCATGATTCCATGTAGATTTGACCTTAGTAAAATACGAAAATGGCTTTTGCTTTATATTTCCAAAGATGAAATTCTATAAAGACATGTTTTAAAAATTCAGTATTAATGCAATGAGTATATCAAGAAAAAATATATAAAAAAACCCAATATACTGGGTGAGAAAGCAAGATGGGCCCATCCTAGGACATATATTTCTTGAATGGAATGAGAAGTGTGTGTGTGTGTGTGTGTGTGTGTGTGTGTGTGTGTGTGTGTGTGTATGTTTCTCCCTGACAGTGTATGATAAACATTCTTCAAAAAGAGAATATTTCCAACAGAAATCTTCAAATTTTCACTTAACAGAATTATTCTAAATCTCAGCAAAGAAGCAAGCTATCTTTATGGGGAAAATTCCTCCAATGGAACTTGCAAGATAATGAAGTAATAGGCCATGTGTTCTGTGACAAATCAGACCTGGTTCAGAAATGGAAATGATGTGACCCTATTTGGAAGCAATGGAAGGCTGAGAGATTAGATTCTTCCACCTGCTGTCAGCTTAGCTCCTTCATTAACGTGTATGTAAAGCTGACAGAAATAAAAATGTCAATATATGCTCTTTTTTCCAAAACAGTGATTACTTTACTTTTTGATAACTGTGTCAAGTGTTTAATTCAAGGCCTTCAATCAATGCTTCCCACCACCATTAGTGCGTAAATGATTAGTCTCCATGTGAGTTTTCAGAGATGGCTTCTTCTGCTAAAGTTGATCCTGGATCTTGTTCTCTTTCTGCAGTGGGAGGCTTTCTAGCATTAGAGGGGTGTGCCCCAGGGTGGGTGCTCTTGGAGACATTCACCTGCCTCAGGCAAAGTTTCATAAATGAGAGAGGGACTCAGGGGAGCTGGCATTTTTTTCCTAGTCTGTCTTCATCCTCATTATTCTTTTTCCATTCTCTTTTCCACCTGTTGGTGAGTGTGGGCAGATAACCTACTGAAGCAGAAAGGCAGCTCAGTTGACTTTAAATGGATACTGTCCACCCTCTGGTAACTAAATATGTCTTCTTCCCCAGGATAGTCCTTGCTACTTCTAGATTGAGAGAAATAATAATACATAGCAATGTTTGGAAGATAAGATCTAATCTCTTTCTCTCTGAAAAAAATGTTTTGTGAAAGAAGACTGGTACATTTAATTATAAATGGAACAAGCTTTGATATAAAGAGTAAACGATGTATTAAAAATGTAAAGAAACTTTAGACAACATATATTATCCATATCCAGAATCATTCTACTAATTTCTAATAAAAAGCATCTGTCACTCCTTTACCACTCTTGAATGAAGTACAGCATATCCCAAAAGTCTTAATGAAGTTTAAATAGCTGCACTTGATTTTACTTAAAATAATGTTTTCCCCAGGTTTATTGAAATAAAAATGTAAATAATTATAATTTTAATAAGTTTTAGTATTGTTGTTTGCCTTTTTTTAAAAGAAATTACTTGAAACATCACTGCTTGGAGGTTATTCTGGCCTGGGAAGGTAGTGAAAAGGCCACAATTACAAAATGAGTCTTCTCTCTCCTTTTCCTGCTTTGACTTTTGTTGCTTATCAAAAAAAAAATTCTGTTCCCTCGTGCCCACAGTGACAGCCACTGGAGGCTGCAGCTGCCAAGGACCTCTGATACAACATAGCTAGCTAGCCCTATGCTGTCACTACTGTGCTCGAGGGGGTAAATGCTCTAAAGAATTTTTTCAGGTCATCTTCACTGACCTAGTAAATGGAAGAGGTTCTAACCCTGCCAGCCAAGTAGGGGCTGTTGCCTGCAGCCTGCTACAGTGACACTGTGGTCTCTTTAGCACAGTTATGGCCCTTGGGCATCTCGATACGTGGTAGTCATGACTGATTCCAGTGTCATGATGTATATGAAGAGCGAATGTGTGTTCTTGAACAGCCTATTTGGTAAACAAAAACATGCTAGTCATCGTCTCTTCTGGTTGCCCCATGGCACATAGCCAAAACTATTTTTCCCTATTCCCTCCAAATAGTCAAGTCATTTGGAATTAATTTCTTAAAGATGGATTTTTGTAAATGGGGAATGGGTGTCAAATAGCGAAAAAGACTTCAGTAAACAGAACTTAGGTTTTTCTGTCCCTCGAAAATAAACTGAAAAGAGAATAGTGGTTAATCTATTTGCAGCACAAGCAGACACTGTTGTTGTCCCTCTTCGGTGTGTTTGCCTTTACTGAAAAATGTTTTAATCATAATAGAAGGAAAAGGAAATGATCAGCAAATGATTTGCGTTTTAAAATTTGGACTTTCTATACTGTACACATGCCCATTTTCAGGACTGGATCTGCCACTCCTCTATTTGATGGGTAACCTTGAGGGCTTCCTGTGAGGTAATTATCATGCTGCAATGAGCTAATCTAGCATCGGATACTACACCTGCCTCATTCTGCTAACAAATAGGCCTCTGCCTTCTAAAGACTGCCTGACCTGACTTATTATATCTTCCCCATCAGCAGAAAGACTCATATCATCACTGGGCCAAAGGTGAATTGCCTAGAGACAAAGTTGGAATGAATTTTTTGCAGTCCCATTTCGCCAGACATTCAAACCACTTCATTCTGAAGAGTGGAGACCTTTAACTCTGTCACATTTATATATGCTTATAAGATCAGGAAAGGTTCTTTCTGCAGTTCTGCTCCAGATGAATGTATCAAAATAGTAATTCGGAAAAAAGTGTTTCTGCCTCCCAAACCTTTGTTCGACAATATTATTACTTCAAGAGAAAAGACATTCTGACTGACATGGCCATAGCCTAGCTGTTTTCTAGTTTACTGGCTTTTCTTCAGTCAGGTGGAGGGGCACTCTGGTAATGTGTTGATTCATGGAGGAGGTGGCCAGTGCATTCTATGTCACAAGATGGCAAAGGGCCATAGGAGAGTCACGAATAACCGTCTCATTTGGGGTGGAAAAGAAATGGTGAGACTTTTCAGTGAAACCTGCTTTACATGTAAAATGTTGCTTTCCCTTTACAGTTTTCTTAATCCCTAAAGCAAAGGAGGCTAATATTCATTTAAAACCCAATAACAATTAAAACCCCCAATAACAATTAAAACCTACAATGAACAACTGCTCTAGCTTTGTTTATTGCATGCATAAATAATCATACTTCAATGAACATGTTAGTATCTATGATCTTTTCCCAGATTAAGGTTGCCTCGAGACTGCTTGCTTTGGCTACTGTAAATGTGACATGCATTACACTCAGGAAAATGTGTCTAACATGCTGGGTTTGAAGTAAATTATTTTCTTCTAATATACCTACACAACTGTCACAAGGAATTACACTGCAGATTTAGTGATGCTAAGTGTCAATTGTAATTGGGTGACAGCCATTTTATTGGCTATGCAGACTGCTCTGCCAGGACCGGGTTCTCAGTGTGGAGGCCACCGTATCATTAAAAACCAGTGATCCTTCACTGATGACATAATTTGACTGGCAGAGAGAGGAGCAGAGAGGGGCTTGCTTCCACCTGCACAGAGTCTGCTGTGTGTCAGAGATGAATTTGCCTTCAAATTAGAAACAGCACAGCAGACGAGTGGCTGTGATTTTGCATGAGTTCTTTTAAAGCGTTTTTCTGGAATGGTTACTGAGCAGCTGATAGAAGTCTCCTTTAATATGTCAAACGTATATATTATGCAGCCTGTAAACATCTGAGATATTTTTAACCATCCCTTAAAGTGAGTTATCTGTGGAATAGTTTCAAGTGAATTAAGCCACCCGTGTTTTTGCACACTCATCCATCTATCCATTCTTTTGTTTGTAACTCCATTGATACAAGAGGTTCTGGGAGTGAAATTTATGTGGTAAGTTTTTTAAAGGGTTAACATGAGCCTGGTGTTTCAGCAGGTAAGATAAATCATATGAGCCATGTAAAAATTTACAGCAAGACCAGAACTATAATCATGCATTCTGAAAATTTTATAAACTGACAATTCAAGTTACATGTTTTATGCTAAAAAGTGGTAGCTTCTGAAACACATAAAAAGTACAGGAGTTGAAAGCATCTATTGGTACACGTATCTATGTATGTACATAGACATAAACACATTTATGTACACATCTTTATCTACATATGTAAGTAACACACACATGTAGATAGACTCAGGCTACAAATTTAATACTAAAAAACAGGAAATTCCAAGACTTTCTTAGTGAATTTAAATCAATATAGCTGCATTCCATTTTCAGTATTTAAATTAATTTTTTTTTTTTTTGCTGCAAGGCACTGCAAGGGACAAAGCAAAGTACCTTAAAAGAAAGTGTTTTGCTAGTAATTCCACCTCATTTCACACCTATTTGACAGCTTCTCTTAGCCAATTGGTTTCACTGAAAATGCTGACAATGTTCACCTATTAGAGCCCTGTCCCTGAATCTTTCCCTCTTAAATACACTTTATTAACTCTTAACATAGAAAAATAAACTCCTCCCCCTGCCTACTGACACCTGCCACTATTTTTCTTCTCTTTACACAGCATTATTTTTAATTTATTTAAAAAAAAACTTTCTAGAACAATAAATAGCATAAATTATTCAGCCAATTTTAGTCCGGTAGCATAAATCATACTCAGGCAGACAAGCTACTTATGACAAATGCTTTGTCTAAGGGAAACATACCACTGAAGGTTTAATCAGAAGCTCTAAACATTTCATACTTTCACATTTTTATTCTTGGCAAGAAGCTTTATTTCTTCTCTATCTTTACAGGCTTTTGGAGGAATGCTCATTTTTTTTCCCATGAGAATTATCAAGACCATTTTTATCCACAGTAGGAAGGAGGGTGTTATTAAAAATGCATTTATTGAAGAAAAATTCAAATGGTGGCTTGGCAAATCTTCCAAATTTTCAAAAGCATATTTCATGGTCAACTGTGGATATGCTAATATCACTTTACATGATGGGCCATCAAGACCCACTTCTACAAACTCCTCAGAGTATTCTTGAAGTTGAATCAAATTGAGTCTTAAGCAAAGTTTAATCCTTTTAAGGATTGCTAGAGTAAAGAACTATGGGTGCTAGTTTTTGCTTTTGTATGGGCTTGGTACCTCTCCCAGATCTATGGCAAGCCCCTGAAAGATCTTTTAAAAATGTTGGTATTACATGATAAAGTGAAAGGAATTCAGACTCTTGAGCCAGAGGACATGAGTTCAAATCCTGCCTCTGCCATTTATTAGGCCCAGACTGTGTGACCTTGGTCAAGGCATATTATCTTTCTAGACTTGACTAGCCTGGTATATAAAATAAGGAAATTGAATTGGTTGACTTCCAAGGTGCTCCCCAGCTCTGAATCTTTTATACTGTGATCCCATTAAATACAAGTGGGTTTTTAAAAAAATGCTCCATGAGAGTAATATAGGCTACGATGTGCCAAATAAATACATTTTATAATAAATAACTTTTACATATTGCTTACTATGTGTCAGGCACTGTGTTAAACACTTTACAATTATTATCTCATTTTATCTTCACAACAACCCTGGGAGGTAGATTCTGTTATTTTCTCCATTTTATAGATGAGGAAACAGATGAACAGAAGTTAAGTGACTTGGTCAGGGTCACACACATAGTGAATATCTGAAGTCTCATTTGAACTGTCTTCCTAACTTCAGGCTCAATATTCTATACACTGTACCATCTAGATCCCTGTAAATTTAAAAATTTTACTTGTACACTTCAAAACTGGTGAATTTTTTCTAGGCAAGGGAATGCCATTTTCTTGAAACATTCACTTTTTTCTTATAAATAATCATATGGGTAATTTCTAAACTTGCAAAAGTCACTTTTAAAAATTAGAAATAGGCATGATTTGGAACATTAGATATTTAGGAATACTTAAAAATTTCCTTGAAAATTTGTTAGGATAACAAATTAAATATAAAACTTCCTATTCAGGCAAATTACATTTACCAAAAATAAAGGAATATTTTACCCATCAAAGAAATTCAAGTACTCTTATGATTGATGATTGAATGATTGAACATTCATTGACAAAATGGGAGTGGGAAATATCATGTTATATCCTGTTTATCCACTAGAAGAATTGGGAGAGGGGGAGCCAGGAAATGGTAGGAGTGATAGCTGCAGAGGGACCAGAGTTGGGAGTTGGGGAGTGGAATCAATAACTAAAAGGAAGAGAAAAAAGAGGCATGATATTTTTGTTATAAAATGGGAAACCCTCAACTTTTGTCATCAAAAGATATTTCCAGCAGTGCAGTGCCCCCTAGCAACATGTTCTGTCACTCTAAGTAAGGAGGGAGGAAAAAAGTACTGCCCAGACGCAGTCGCACTTCCCATCGGACTTGTTTTCCTCAGTAATTTCTGGACTCAACATTGCTTATCTTATGAGTTCTGACGGAATTGTGGCCCAAGAGGCTGTAGTTGTCAGCCATGTGACAAAATATTCCTTACTGTTGTACACGTGGCATTTTGCCATAAAAAGGTACAGAGCGAGGATCTCCTGAGGAACATGCATCAACTTTATTTTCAGACCAGTAAATGAATAAATTTTTCTGACTCAATTGGGAATGGAAGGAAAATAACTTTCTTTTGGAGCCATCCCAAGATTTGATTCCTTTGGAGCAACTCATGTAATCGAACAACAACAACCCAGCAATCAGAGAGTCCCAACATAAGTGCACGGCTCAGCAGATGGATGAACTGTACATCTAAAGAGGCTGAGGGAGAAGCAGGTACTATTGAGATGTACCAAGGGAGAACGTTAGGCTAAGGGAATTTGTAATGAAATTCTAAGCTTGACTTTCTTAAGGGAGTCGTCTGAATCCTAAGTATTCGAGAAATGATGCAATCTAGAAATCCTAACTTATGAATTAATCATGAAATTTGGTTATGGTCTATTTAGAGGTTAGGTGTCCATATAGCTCAATTCATACTGACACATGTTTTAGGACTGGAATAAATGAGATTAAGAGCAAAAAGTTAGGGGGTGTAGGGGCGGCTAGGTGGCGCAGTGAGTAAGAACGAGGGCCTTGGAGTTGGGATGACCCAGTATGGAAACCGGCCTCAGAAAATGAGCACCCATACATAAATAATGACTAGCCGTTTAACTTACTAGCCGTGTTACTTAACCCCAATTGCTTTAAAAAAAGTTAGGGGGTGGCCCCCAAACTATTATTATTTAAAATAAATTTGTTTAAATCTATCTCTCTTTAAAAAAAAAAAAGAAAATGTACCTCAAAGTAGGAGAACATAAATGAGGAATCTGAGTTCTGAGAAGAAAGGTTGGGAGGAAGAAGACAATCCTTATGCTCCTGGGGATATGTTAAAGATGATGCTAAGGGACTGGCAAAGTTGGTCAAAAAAGGAAAATGACAAATGTTGGAGGAACTATGAGAAAATAGGTACATTAATGGACTTTTGGTGGAGCTGTGAATTGAACCAATCTGGAAGACAATTTGAAACTATGTCCAAAAGGTTACTAAACTACTCACACCCTTTAACCCATTACTAGGCCTACTCCCCAAAAAGATTAGAGAAAGAAAAAAAGATCCTATACATACAAAAATATTTATAGTAGCTCTTTTTGTGGTAGCAAAGAACTTGAAATTAAGGGATGCCCATCAATTGGTGAAATGGCTCAATGAATTATGGTATGTGAATGTAATGGGTGCTGTTTGAAATGAAGGGCACAGTTTTAGAAAAGCCTTGGGAAAATTTGTATGAACTGATGCAGAGTCAAGTGAGCAAAACTCAGTGAATAAATATACAATAACACCAATGTTGTAAAGAGAAATGCTTTTAAGGACTTAAATATTATCAACACAATGAACAAGCATGATTCTAGAGGAGCTAAGATGAAATATGCCCACCTCCTGACAGAAGGGCAGTTGTGGGAATATGTCTTGCTTGATTATGCATATTTGTTACAGGACTTTTGTTTTTGTTTGTCTTTGGGGGTTGGGGTTTGGGAGGAAAGACATTAAATTTTTATTCAATGAAAAACAATTAAATTAATAGGGTCCATCATGGCCTCAGGACTACCTAGATGTTGAATTTATACGTTATGTTCATGTGGACTCTTGGGAGTCCACCACTGAAAACTTTTTCTTTGTGTACATAATTTTCTTTGACAATAGTTTCATTAACTTCAGAGAGAATTTGGTTTACAGAAGGGGAGAGCAAAGTTTAGGAGAAATCAACTTCAATAAGAGTAGTTATTTTTCAAATTCCTTGTAGAATTCTGTACTGTATTGACAAGTAGTAATAAATTTCTTCAATCTATTTAATATAGTAGCTAAAGGCAAGTCAAATGCATTATCTTTTGTATCATATATAATGCTTTTGTTATGATCATTATCAACATTTAGGTAAACTAAGGGACAAAACTGTCACATAATTTCCTTATGGTAATTTTGGATGTCAGAAATAGAATCAAATTTTCAAGTACTCTCCATTAGATTTTACTTTGTCCCAGTAAAAGATATCTGTCTAATTTTATTATAAGCATTTTATTGAAGGAAGATTAGCAATCTTAAGACTTTGATTAAAATTGGGTGATGTTTTCCTAATGTCAAACAACAGGTTGAGTTTTATATAACCATAGACTTAGAAAATGATCAAATCTCGAATATCAGTCTAATCCCCATCCAAATCTAGTGTTCATATAACCTTGCCCGGGAGACCTCCGATGGTTTAGAACTCACCATTCATATGAAAAGGTGGGATTTGAATGTGGATTTACAAAAGTAAAAAGGAAGTGTTAGTTAACTACTTAAGATCAAATATCTTTAAACAGAATGGATTTTAGAACTTCTGAGAAAAATCCTTCAAAAAGTTGACAATTACTTTAAATTCATTGATAGGAGCTGGACCTGTGATTTCATTGGCAAAGGGAACCCCTGGATGAAGGGACTTCCTCTACAATGCAGGTTGGTACCTACTCTGAAGCTTAGTCTTTATGAGTTCTCTAGAGCACCAAGGTTAAGTGATTTGCTCAGGATCACAATACAGTATTTGTCAGAAGATAGACTTGAACCCAGGTCCTCTCAGCTGCAGAACTAACTCTCTGTTCAATACAACAAGCTGTTAAATTTATGATTTCTTATTATGTTTCTTGGAAGCTAAAAATGATACTTCATTTTTGACATATTTTAAAAATTGGATCCATTCTGGTTATTGGAGGGTAGAGGGTGGCATATGAATAATGGTTTGTTTCTATATTTTTTTTAGCAAAGCACATATTGAATTTCTTACTTTTGAGAAAAATTACACACAAAATATTACACTCAGGGCCTTTGAGAGAAAAGAGACAATATGGAGCATTCACAAGATTACTAAAATGATATCTTCCATTTTTGGTTTTCTTATTTTCTTGTGTAGCAACAACATAGCGGAATCAGTAACACAGAACAATAACTCTTGAACTGAGGGACTGTCTGGTTTACTTAATTTTCCTTAGACTATTGAATGGGGCACCAGCCATCCTGCAGTGAAACTCTCAATATAGCAGAGTTTCAGCTATAACAGGGTTCAGTGATTTGGACTCTGAGGACAGAATTATTGCATCCACGATGATACTGTTCCCAATAACATGGTCCTCAGAGCCCAAAGTATGAAACTGCTTTATAGGTGAAATCACCTTTTAAAGAAATCCTTCAGGCACTTCAGTATTTCATGAGATTGGGAGAGAGGGGATGTTTTGTCACCGGTGGGCAACTGGTTTAGAGACCAAAAACGAGGAATGGGATAAACAAGCACTCCTTTGGACAGAGAAGTCCATGATGGGATTCCATAGAGATCTTTGAGAAGATTTGTTTCATTTAATGTCTTCATAAAGAATCTATAATAAGGAATACATAATGAAATCTCCAAGTTTGCCTGTGGCACTTAACTCTTCAAGGTAGCAGTAGTAAAGCTAACAGGGATAAGAATACAGGAAGAGTTTATTAATCTGTGATTGACCAAAAAAAGTGACAGATAATCTCTAATGTAGCAAATTCAAACTAATGCTCTCTAGAAGATTTAAAAATCAACTCAAGTAAGGGCTCTAAGCTACTGGTAAATCATGATCCAGGAAAGGAAACTGGAAGTTACTGTAGATTTTTCCCTGGAGGATATTATCCCATGTACTACTACAGACAAAAAAACCCCAAAAAACAAAAAACGAATGTCTGTGAAGTGTCAGTATCATCAAAAAGGATATCAGGAAAAGGAGAAAGTCAAGTTCAGTTTTATTGTTTGTTTTTCTTGAATCCCAAGAAGAATATAATTGAATTGGAGAAAACCCAGAGAAGGACACTATACCTGATTGAAGGTATATTGGGGCTGTCATGTAAGGATAGATTGGTTAAGATTAGGCAAAGAGACTAATTAATTTGGAAAGGTGAAGGTTGGGGAAGGGGCATATGGTCAAAAAAGTAAAGAAATGATTAACTATAAATTTCGATAATTTACCTAGCAAAGTATTAGGACAAGAGGACACTCTAAGAAAATTGAGTGAAATATATTTAGGACAAATAAGATGAAATATTAATTGCTATACTGGGCCACTCCAGGTGTGCTGGGCTTGGCGTCAGAAAGACCTGAGTACAAGTCCCAACTCACACACATACTAGCTGTGTGGGCCTAGGCAAGTTACTTAACCTCTCAGTCTTAGTTTCTTCATTTGTAAAATAAGGTTAATAACAGCATCTACCCGGATTCAAATCCATCCTGAGATACTCTCTAGCTGTGTGACCATCGACAAATCACTTAACCCCAATGGTTTCCAAACCAAGCCCCCCCCTCCCCAAACCAAAAAATAGCATCTTAGTACTTCTATCATCTCTTTGAAGTGTTTCCCTCCACTAGCACAGATTGCAATCCATCTGCACCACAACCTGTGGACTTTTTGTTGACGTCTCCCTATAAATCCCCTTTAGAAGATTGTACCTAATGCTCTGATGGTCTTCCTTTAGGATAGGGGAAACTTTATTTGTTTTGAGTCCCCTTTGACAGACTAGGGAGGCCTGTGAGACACTTCTAAGAATATTATTTTTAAATATCTAAGATAAAATCCCTAGGATTACAAAGGAGGTAAATTATATTGAAATAGCTAAAATATTTTTAAATGGGTTCATGGATCCCAGTTTAAAACCCCCTGGGCTAGTACTATCAGTATTTTGTGGCTCTCGGTATAACCCCTGAGCTATCCAGCTGTAATCCCTTGCTCAATAAACAATTAGTCTGCTTCCATTTCCAGGTAAATATGTGTTCAGTGATGTTGTCTTTTAAAGCTTTTTTTTTTTTAAAGAAAATACTGGGTTTTAGAGACAGATTTTGAAATGATATGACAAATTTTTTTTTATCCTTAAGTACATTGGAAAGTTAATGGCAAACCATTCTGATGAATTATTAGCAACTACAAATTCTTGGCTAATCAGCCTTCATAAATTCAAGTAGACAACTAGAGCATTCCATGAAATCATAGGAAATTGTATTTGATTTAGTACCAAAGTACAATAGTACTGTTAAACTTTATTATGTTGGTGGGGATCTACATAAAGCAAAGATAATGTCCCAACAACAAAAAACGAAAGTTGGTTGAAGTGGATCTATCCTTACCTCCCCTCCCTACCACCCCCAACCGAATAGAAACAGGATCCTGGAATTCTTTTTAGTCACACCAAATAGGAAATAGAATGAGGTACAGAGATAAAAGTCAACGATCAACCTATCATAGAACATGTAAAAAGTCTGACTGATGGTAGAAGGCAGGTTACATCTATTTTAATGATCACCAAGCAACCAGTTCAGGTGTAAAATCCCATTTGATTTGTCTGACCAGCACCTTGTTGACAACAGAATAAAATTATTTTAGTGATTGAAATACTGCTTTGTTATCAGCACTTATGTTAATAGTGATGGCCTCTAAGAGGAAGAAATATTAACATAAGTGTCAATGGGGACTACGAAAATAATTTCATAGATATTGAAAAAATTCCAACAAGGAAAAAAATGTCGATTTTTGATTATCAGTGATAATGAAGGACAAGGAACATGTTGATAATTGAAATCAACAAATAGCCCTGAAGCTTCATTTTAGCCAGTAGTTTCAGCCTCCTTCTTCATCAAAACTTTTCCCAGAGCTGATAAGAAGTAAAATTCCTTGGTTTAAATTTCACCTTGTCTTATTACTCCCGTGGAGATGATAATTAATACTAGTTAAGCAGAAGCAAAGGGTGAAAACAATTAGTCAACTGTAGAATCATGGCATTTTAGAGCTAGGAGGGACCTTAGGAGATAATTTGGTCCAATCATTACTTTTTTAAATGAAGAAATTGGAACTCCGACAGGTTAGAGTATTCGTAAGAGGTCACAAAGCTGTTCACTGTCAGAAGCAGGATTAGAACCAAGGGATTCTGTTTCCTAGTCTCTTCTCCACACACATGAAGAAGACATAGGGAGTGTGTGTAACATACAGGTGTTAGAGAAGCTTTTCTGAATTCCCATTGCCTTTTGTCCCTTTCTTAATGCAACTTTCCTTTCTACATTGTATTAGAATTATTGTAGATGTGTCTCATCAGATGTGCCTAAAAGACTTTGGATCTCTTTTGCTGTTATGGAGCCTACCTAGAAATTGCTACAGTTTGGCATAGGAGTGACTCTGATTGTATTGGGCTTCTCTAGGCCTCAGTTTCCTTATTTGTAAAACAAAAGGGTTAGACTGTATCTTTTTCAGCTGGAAATCCTTTGATGCTACAATCTCCTATTACATTGCAATGTCCATGAAGATAGGTCCTCTTTAGTCCTTATAAAGCCTTCTTGCATGTATGCATTCAATAAAGTTGCAAGTTTTTTTTTTGTTTGTTTTGTTTTGTTTTGTTTTGGGGGTGATTTGACCTAGGAGTCTGTCTATACTTGGTTTTCTTTTTCTTTATCAGATGTATGATTTCACTGGTGTAGAGTATTTCTTGTGTGGGGACTCCCTACACATATGTTGATCAATAACTCTTCCCTAAACTTAGAACTTCTTGGGAGAGGTTAAGTAACTTGCCCAGGGTGATATAGTTCCAGAAAAAGGATTTGAATTCTGGTCTTCCTGACTTTTAGTCTTATTCCCTAATCTAATAAATCACTACTACCCTTTTGCAGCATTTTCAAGAGCTCAAGACCCAACTATATCACCAACAATCTTTCATTAATACAAGTTTGAAACCTAGAAGTACCCCCTTGCTTTTCTCTTTCATTAGTTCCTCCATTTCCCCATTGCCCCTCTCCCCCAACTCCCCATATTAAATCATTTGCCAAATCATATGTAGTCTACCTTTGAAATCTCTTCTCCCTGCCCTGCTTTTGTTCACTCACCCAATGAAACAAATTTAAATCAGGCCTTCTTCACATCTCATTTGGACTAATAGCCTCCTCACTGGTCTTCCTGCCTCCAGCCTCTAGTTTTCTCCTGTCTCCAATCTACACTCCAAAATGATTGCCAAACAGTGGAAGTCTGACCATGTTGATTCTCTGGTCAAGAAGTTTCAGGGGCAACCATGTTGAATGTAGGGAAAAATATAAGCTCCTCTATTTGGCATTTAAAACTTCTTACAGTCTGGCTGCAGCCTACCTTCCCAGGTTGATTATCATACACCTAACATTCCAGCCAGACTGTGCTGTTCTCTATACAGAACAGTTGATCCCCTACCTCTGGGCCTGGGTTGCCCTCGCATTTCTGGGATGTTCTCTTATGTTACTTCTGCCAGTTGAATCCTCTCCCAAAATTCATTCTGTTCAAGTCAGGGGTTTCATAAGGCATTTCCCAATTGCTCCAGTTGTTAGTGCCCCAGCCTTTGAAATTATGTTAATTCTACTTAAATTCCATCATTTACTTAAGTGTAATAAAATAAAGTTCTTCCCTATGTCTTACACTCGATTATCTGTGAACATACTGGATCCGCTCAGGTCAATGCAAGTTCCCTTAGGTCAGAGGCTGACTTTTGAAATTTGTGTCTCAGAGTGTAACCCAGTACTTGGCACATAGTAGGCACCGAATAAATGCATGTTGATTGACTGATCAAAGGTTTGCTGTTCTTAATTTTAAAAATAAAATATAATTTAAGGAGAATTTAATTCATATCTTGTTTGCTTTGATAATGGAGGCAGCTATGTAGTGAAGTGGATAGAATATAGGACCTGGAGTGAAGACCTGAGTTCAAATGTGAATTCAGACACTTTATTAGCTATGTGACTCTAGTCAAGACACCTGACCACTGTCTACCTCAGTTTCCCCATTTCTAAAAGGAAGATAATAATAGAACTTGCCCCTCAAGGTTGCTGTAAGAATAAAATGAGATATTATTTATAAAATGCTTTACAAAACTCTAAGTACTATATCAATGCCAGCTATTATTAGGATAGATTTAAAGTTAAATTGCCAGTGACATATTCTGAACAACTAACTATATCACAGGTTTGACAAATTCCTCAAAAACTTCTTAACATATTGTATCAGCAAGCACCCCAATATCCCCAGGGTGACTGCCAACACAGGTTCTTAGATCTGCTTTTGTAAAGGAAAGCAACTCAAAATGGGTTAACAAGCTTACTTTAATCAAACAAACATATTACCTAGTTCAGGGGAAAAAGGTCAGCACCCCAAACTTCAGAGTTACAGAACTTACAGATCAAACAGACAGGCTTCCAAACTGTCCAACCATTATATCAATACCAAATCACAGTTACCAAAGAGGGAAGCATCAACATCTGGGTTTTCAAAGCCGGGGGGCTCTCAACAACAGCTTCCCAGAGTCTCATCTGGTCAAATCACACAACACTTCTCAAAGTGAGCCCCAAAGCAAAGCCTCCCGTCAGGGATTATATAGCCTTCTCCTGGCTCAGAGAATGTAACCACCCTCTTGACTCACTGCCCAATCACACAGCATCAAGGTGTGGTCTTTCCTGAAAAACAAGCCTCCCACCATAGGCTCCAGGTGCACTTAAGCTAGGGGCAGGGAAGATCTTTAAATTTGCATTTCCATTACACATATATAATATAAATTTATCACATATATATTTATATACACACATATATCTATTTAATTTAAAGAGGATGTTGCTTCCTAAGCAAATAAATACAAACTAAAAGATCTTAGTATTTGAAACTTTATCCCCATTAATTTTAGATTAGATTTTTAACATGGCAAAAAATAAGTCATATTTCCTAGAAGAATTATCCTCTCCAAAGACAAATATTGTTATTTACCTTCCTGTACCTGTTATTAAGTTGGATCAAACATTCTAGACTTGAGGAAATAATTACCCTTGTGAGAAGAGAAAAACGACAGAAACATTGTTCTAAGGCTTGATTGTCTCTGAAATAGAATTCAATTTAAATTCAACAAACATTTATTAAGCACCTATTATGTTCAATGCTCTGTGTTTAACACAGGGATATCAAGATAAAACAAGGTATAGTTACTGACCTCAAGGAACTTTTAGTCTAGGGGACACAAGACAAAGAATTATAGATCCTCAGAAGCAATCTAGTAAAACCCAGACCTAAACAGCAATAATAAAGCCTCCAAAGACACACAATGAAAGGGGACATACATATCTTCTACCTTATACAAGGCTGAATGTAATATGTACAATGGAGAAGCTCAGATATTATGATATTGTCCCTTCATGTTCAACCTATCTTGTTCCCTCTATCTATGTATACATGTACACATATATGCACATACTCATATATATATATTTATACACACATACACCCTCCTATACATACATATTTATGTTTGTATACATATGTACATATACATTCCCTTCAACTATCCTCATATTGAGAAAAATCTCATGAGTTATAATTATTGTTTTTTCATGTAGGAATGTAAATTGTTCAACTTTAATAAGTTCCTTATGATTTCTTTTTCCTATTTACCTTCTCATGCTTCTCTTGCTTCTTGTAATTGAAAGTCAAATGTTCTGTTCAGCTCTGGTTTTTTCATTAAGAATGCTTGAAAGTCCTCTATTTCATTGAATTACCATATTTTCCCCTGAAGCATTATAATCAGGTTTCTGGGTAGGTGTTAATCCTAGCTCCTTTGACCTCTGGAATATCATATTCCAAGCTCTTCAATCCTTTAATGTAGAAGCTGCTGGATATTGTGTTATCCTGATTGTATTTCCACAGTACTCAAACTGTTCCTTCCTGGCTGCTTGGAATATTTTCTCCTTGACCTGGGAACTCTGGAATTTGGCTATGATACTTCTAGGAGTTTTCTTTTTGGGATCTTTTTCAAGAGGTGATTGGTGAATTCTTTCAATTTCTACTTTGCCTTTGTAATGGAAATGCAGATTTAAAGATCTTCCCTGCCCCTAGCTTAAGTGCACCTGGAGCCTGTGGTGGAGGCTTGTTTTTCAGGAAAGCCCACACCTTGATACTTTGTGATTGGGCAGTGGGTCCAGAAGGTTGTTACATTCTCTGAGCCAAGAGAAGGCTATATAAGCCCTGAGGAGAGGCTTTGCTTTGGGGCTCACTTTGAGAAGTGTTGTGTGATTTGACCAGATGAGACTCTGGGAAGCCGTTGTTGAGAGCCCCCGGCTTTGAAAACCCAGATGTTGATGCTTCCCTCTCTGGTAACTGTGATTTGGTATTGATGTATGTAATGTTGGGACAGTTTGGAAGCCTGTCTGTAACTCTGAAGTTCTGTAACTCTGAAGTTTTGGGTGCTGACCTTTTTCCCCTGAACTAGGTAATGTGTGTTTGTTTGATTAAAGTAAGCTTGTTAACCCATTTTGAGTTGCTTTCCTTTTGAAAAGCAGATCTAAGAACCTGTGTTGGCAGCTACCCTGGGGATATTGGGGTGCTTGCTGCTACAGCCTTCTGGTTTTAGAGTATCAGGGCGATTTTTCTGGAGAATTTTTTGAAGGATTATTTCTAGGTTCTTTTTCTGATCATGACTTTCAGGTAGTCCAATAATTTTAAAATTATATCTACTGGATTTATTTCCCGGGTCAGTGGTTTTTCCAATGAGGTATTTCACATTGCATTCTATTTTTTCATTTGTTTGGATCTGTTTTATAGTATCTTGATTTTTCATAAAGTCATTAGCTTCTAATTGCTCCAATCTAATTTTGAAAGAATTATTTTCTTCAGTGAGTTTTTGAAATTCCTTTTCCATCTGACAAATTCAGCTTTTTAAGGCATTCTTCTCCTCATTGGCTTTTTGGACCTCTGTTGCCATTTGAATCAGTCTACTTTTTAATGTAGACTAACTAGACTAAAATTTATTTTCTTCAGAAATTATTTTGGGTCTCCTTTAGCAGGCTGTTGACTCATTTTTCATGAATTTCTTGCATCATTCTTGTTTCTCTTCCCAGTTTTTCCTCCACTTCTCTTACTTGAGTTTCAAAATCCTTCTTGAGCTCCTCCATGGCCTGTGACCAATTCTTATTTTTAGAAGCTTTTGATGCAGGAGTTCTGACTTCATCGTCCTCCTCCAGTCCCATGCTTTGATCCTTTTTGTCCCCAAAAAAGGATTGTATGGTCTAATTGTACTTCCTCATCTTGCTAATTACTTGACTTTTGAACTCTTTGCCACAGTAGAACTCTGCTTACAGGATGGAGGGAACTTTTTCCCAAATTGCTGGGATTTTTGCAGCTGCTGGAGCTATTAGTTGGGCACCCTCTCTACAGCCCCCACAAGCTCTGACTCACTTGCCACAAACTCCAGGACTACCACCAAAGACCTTGATCCAGATCCAGGCAGGTCAAAGCAAGAGCGATTACCCTCTGAATGGTTGCTTTGTCCCCCTATGATCTGTAGGCCAAGAGCTCTGAAAGCAGCCAGGCAGCACTACTGGGCCTCCTGTCAGTTCTCACCCCAGGGGTAGGGGCCAGACCTCACTGTTCAACCTTCACCTTTACAACAGAGTTCCTGACTAACCTTTTATTTTTCTTTGGCATTTATGGGTTGAAGAGTCTGGAAACCACTACAGCTACTGGTGATTCACTCTCATGAAATCTCCTCTGGCCATTCTGGGGGTTGCTCCGGTTGCCCTGGGGCCAGAAATGCGGCTCACTGGGAACTACACTCAGCTCCCAGCACGCTGTGTTAGACCTTTCCTGTTGGCCATTCAGGCTGCCTTCAGCGGGAGATTTGTTTCTTTCTGTCTCTTTGTGGGTTCTGTAGCTTTAAAATTTGTTTAGGATCATTTTTTTTACAGGTATTGGAAATGGTTGAAGCCAGAGCCCACACCAAGTTTGTGTTTCTACTCCACCATCTTGCCTCCCCAAATTCAGGTATTATGATGAGACATTTGAGGGTAGCATCACTTTCACCTAGGGGTGGAAGATTTCATGGGACCTGAAATAGGCATGGAAGGAAGACAGAAACTACAACAGATGGAGGTATAGATGATGGGGATGGGGACATTTCAGGCATGGGAAACATTATGATAAAAAGGCACAAAGGCAGGAGAGGGAAGAATGAGGATGTTAGGTTACATATATAAGTAGTCCAATTTGACTGGAAAGCATAACACATTAAAGTTATGTGTGTATGATCAAAGGTAACCTAGAACCAGATAATGGAGGACCTTGGATAAGGCAACAAAGAGCCACTGAATATTTTTGAGTAGAGGAGATACTCAAATTAGATCTCGGCATCAGGAAGATTACTCTGGTAGTGGTAAAAGACTTAATGGAAATGGGGAAAAAGACCTATTAGGAGGCTATAGCCTTATAGAAAAGACAGGAGATCCTGAACTGGAGGGGCTTTAGTGGAAATGAAGAAGAGGACTGGCCAGATGGCAGCTGATAAACATTTATTAAGCACCTACTATGTACCAGACACTGTGATAATGCTCTGGGTACATAAAAACATACAAAAACAGACAGTCCCTGCCCTCAAGGAGCTTAATCTAATGGGGGAAGCCCATATACAAAAGGAAGAAGGAGGGGGAAGTGAAGAGATTACTTGGCATGGGGGCATGATGATGAGTTCCAAAGAAGTCCAAAAGCAGTGTAGTTGGTGGGAAATGGAGAGGAAAAAACTGTGCTGCTCCTCCTTCTCCTTAAATAGAGGACCTAGACCTCCAGTCAGAGGGGCAGAGGGTACTGATAAGATTTGACAACCAGGCAGATTCATTCTTGCAGGATAACATGATTTCCCAGTAGTGAGTTTCCTGTTAGAGGAAGGCATGGTAGAGAGTTCCGATGAAGTCCAGAAGCCATGTAGCTGATGGAAAACAGGGAGGATGAGATAAAAACTGCAGAATTATAATCCATAGGACTTGGCCCTAGATGGGGGTGGGGTGAAAAAAAGGGAAGAATATATGCTTGAAATATTGAGTCTGGTTGAGAGGTGTGGTATCGTTGTCATTAACAGAAATAGAGAAATTAGGGTAGGGGGAGAGAAGGAAGGAAGCCAATAGGAGTCAAACTCCTGGCCAAGTTAAAGGTTTTTATAGGCAGAGTCTGAAGTTACTTCTGACTAAAAAAAATAAACCACCATAGAGCCGAAAATTCATTGATAGGAGAAAGATTTGCAATATGAGCACCAAGATCTTAATTATAAAATATTTACCTCATGGCAGTCAATGGTCAATAGGTGGGGTGTATGGGTTGCTCAAGGAGGTCTATCATCTCTGATGTGAGGGCTTCCCAGTCCTTCTCAGGACTGCTCATCCAGGACCTGTCACTCTACTCTCATCTGTGGCTCCAAGAAGTTATAGCATGTGCAGCAACTATACCCCAGTAAAACCATTTGTGCAGACTGGGCTAACCCAGGTTGAGTTTAACTGACAGGTCTCAAACTCATCAGTGAATTAGAGAGATGTCTATGCAAAGCATGTGAAGACTTCCCCCAACAGAATGGGAACATGAGAACAATTTGTCCCAATGACAAGTGCTATGGGGTGCTTAGAGCTTGGTTAGATATCGAAGATGCCAAGATCATCAAGTGCATCCTGAGCCATCACCAATCATTGGGAATTTTGTGCTGTCACTGGACTTTGATGACTTTGGAAGAGAGAGTGAAGCTGAAGACTGTGAAAATCTCCCTCACTTAAATCCAATTCATATGCAAGCCAAGACATCATACCATAATGTCACTGGGACTCTGAAAATGAAGATGAGTAGCAACAGCTTGTTAGTAGCATGTGTCTCTGTGCTCAGGAAATGTCTACCATGTAACACCTGAGATCCCTCTAGTTTTCTTGAGATGTTCTGCTTTTGTTCCCCCTTTTAAACTTTTGAGAATTAGTGTTATACTACATAGACTACAAATCAAATGGCAAAGGCTAAAACTCTACAGACAAAAAATTTCTCAGAGCCACAGTGTAAAGAATTATACAAAGGCCATGATCTCTTAATATTCTATACTAGTCACTTTCAGTGTGCTGCAGAAAAAAGGTCACCTAAGCTAGAGTGATTTAATTCCTACTAGGTTTTGTTTTGTTTTGTTTTTGGCAAGATAATTGGCCCTTCTGAGCCTCTCTTTCCTTATCTGTAAAATGGGTATAATTGTACCTATACTATTTATTTCATAGTGATTGTGAGGAAAGTGCTTTGTAAACTTTGAAGTGACAAATGTGAATTCATGGATAATTATTTTGTAGTGCTGGGTCTTCTACTCAGATCATGTAAATATTTGTTTTGGGTAAAGGCAGTTTTGCTTTACAGGATAATATTTTAATGGCCATAGGATCATAGGTTGATAGCAAGAAGGGGCCTCAGAAACTATCTAGTTTAAGCCCCCAAGAAACTAAGGCCTTGGGAAGTGAAATCTTATCCATGTTTGAATATGTATTAAGTTTCAGAGTCAGGATTTGAACCTGGGTCTCCTAGCTCCAGAGTCAGTGTTCTTTTCACTATACTGCACTGTCTCCCATTCCTTTTGCATCTGAAGTGATGTGCTTTTTGTTCTTATGAAACTTGAAAATCTGAGTTTGAGAAATGATATGATTAAGACAGTGGGGACAAAGTAATTTTAGCAATGGCAGAGCAATAAAAAACATGCTTGCCATGGATTCATTGAAGGTACAAGGACAGATATTAACCTTAGGAGGTCTATTATAGCATTTATTTTTTCAAAAGCAAAAAAAAAGTCATTGGTATTTAAATTCTCCCTTTCTTTCATTTGAGGAAGTAAAATGATAAATCTCAGGATGTCTGAGAAATATTAAAATGTTCATAGAATTAACCATCAGGGATAATATCAAATGTCACATTTTTACTTCATCGCAAATCTGAGGAAGCTGAAATATATAACCAATGGTGGTTTGCCAGGGTCACTACCTTTCATCATGACGTGGTGATTTCATGCAAATTTGCTTTGCATGAGCATATGTGTGCAATGGTGTCTGAGATGCTTGGTGAGATGTTTTCTGCCTTGTGGAGTAGTGGCAAGAAAGATGGAGGAACTGAGATGAACAGTAAGATCTTCTATTTGCAATGGTAAATGTTTTTGCTTCTTTCTGCTTACATTTTATTTCCCTGTTTTCACTGTTCATTGTAAAGTATAAAATATGTACATGCACCATTTGAGAAAAGAACCAATTGAAAAATATCCAACCAATGGTTGATTAAAAAAATGTTTCTGCTGGGCTCAGATTCTAAAAGAACATTTTAATGTCTTTAAGCTTTGCTTCCCCCCCCCCAAATCTCTAAAAGTAGGATAAATTGATTCTGTAAGAAAAGGATGATATTATAGGTAGATTCAAGACATTTCCATTCTCATAGAAACCTGAAAAAAAAAACCCAGTTAAATATATAACACATTTTTCACTATGGGCAGAAGGGTCATATTCAAACTGACTTTACTCTTTCCTTAAAACCCCCCTGTCCCATTGGATTCCTCTCAATATGTAATGGTTTTGGTGACTTCCCTGTGGCACTACCTGTCTTGGTACCTTCATTCCATTTTCCTTTCTAGCTCACCACTATTCTTGCTGATTAGTGTTCCTGTTCCCACTCCCTTCCCTTCTTATGGCTGTGCTTGGCATTGCAACCAAGATATTTTGCTCATTTTCCCTACATTGCTCCCAAGGTTAGCCCTACCATTAAAAGAAGAAGTTAACAGAGAATAATGAGAAGATGAAGTCTACAGAGAATATATATATATATATATATATATATATATATATATATATATATATATATATATATATATATATATATATAAAATAATTGAAATACCTAAATTGAAAGGGCAGCTAGGTGGTGAAATGGATAGAGTACCAGTCCTGGAGTCAGGAAGACTCGTTTCTTCCTGAGTTTAAGTCTGGCCTCAGACACTTACTAGCTGTGTGATCCTGGGCAAGTTACTTTACCTGTTTGTGTCAGTTTCCTCATCTGCAAACTGAGGTGGAGAAGGAAATGGCAAACCACTCCAGTATCCTTGTCAAGGAAACCCCACATGGAGTCAGAAGAGTTGGACATAACTGAAAAATGACTGAACAATAACAAATTGAAATAGTTGCCTAAGATTTTCAAAACAGGCCCTTAGTCAAATCACTTACAAAATGGGCCATGAGGATTTTATTTTGTTTGATTAATTTTAGACAGAGTAGCCTAAAACCAAAAAATGAAGGGTCCAGAAGAAAGAAGAAAATGTAGAACACTGAGGCTGCAGATATTGTGGAAAGAGTGGCATCATTTATAAGCCATAAGGGAGTGACCCCAATTCCCCTAGTCACTATGTGCCTGTCCAGACAAAGGTGGTGGGTAATGGAGTATAAGTCTAGGTTAGCTGCTGTTTGGAATTCTGTACACCCCAACTTTCTTTCACCAGTGCTGATGATTGATGACATTCCCTCAAACTAGACTTCCAGGAAGTGGAACTCAAAGTAGGGAGTCAAGGAATCTAGACCAAAGATGGGAGAGGAAACTACATCTTCGACAACTTTCCTCTCAGCATGTGATTCTGGGAAGCATGGAGTATTATAAGTAGAAAGAGCTAGACTTGTGTTGAGTATTTAAGCCTTTCTGTTCTAAAGAAATTTCAGAAAGATGGAAAGGTAATATGACATCTATGCTGTGGGAAGTGGATGAGGGCCAGTTGGAACTATGGTGCTTTTTACTTCATGTAGGGAATCATGGGAACCACTCTTAACAATTATTACTTTCTAAGAACGTTGTGTGATCAGAAAACCACATTTGGGTAGTGACTATTGCTTCAAAATTGACATTTAGGGGCGGCTAGGTGGTGCAGTGGGTAAGAGTGCTGGCCCCAGATTCAGGAGGACATGGATTGGTTCCAGCCACTTAACACCCACACAAAAATAACTGGCCGTGTAACGTTGGGCAAGTTACTTAACCCCAATTGCTTTAAAAAAAATTGACATTTAAATTTCATTTAAACATTTGAAAGATGGGAAGAATGCAAATGTTTAGGGTTAGACAAGCCCTAAATTTTCCAATTGAACCCATTTCTACCATAAAACATGCACATCTTGTCTTTATCTTTTCTAAGGTAGTGTTTTCACAGGAAATAGCTATTTTGGTGTCAGTGAAACCTAAATATGCCTGCAGTAGAAAGGAAAGGATTATTTAGAAGAATGATTCATAATCAAAGGCTGAAAGGTTATATTTTTGTTATTATTTACAGAATGACTGGTCTAAATTGTGCTTGTTAAAACCATTTAGGACACATCATCATTTGCTCCATGGGGTTTTCAACTGAAATCAAATATTATTAATTGGAATATAGGTTTAACATACAGGGGGAGAGTATTTGTAGAGATGGGCCATTGTAGGAATAAGGAAAAGCTTTTGTTAAAGCTTATCCCTCAAGGAACAGATTAGATTGTTTTTGTCCATTCACCTCTTTTGATTATGCTTCTGTAATGAAAATAAATGTTGAAATGATCTATTTAGTTTGTCCAAAAATAGTAAATTCAAATTTCCAGCAATTCAATAAACTCCAAATTGAACATCCAATCTATCCAATGACATTATAAATTCTCAACCAGCCCCTTCCAAATAGGTTAAACTTTCTTTAAATAATTTCTAGTAATTTAGTTTATAAATGCATTTCTCTAAATTGCATTTGTTTTGTGGGATATTTTTAATAAAACAGAACTAGATTATTTGTCATGGAACAAAATGATATTTAAGGTGAAGGCTTGCTGTACATAATACCACATATACATACAAGCTATAGACATCTGTGGCCCTTCATGAGAAAGAAGTAATGGGCTAGTTTATAGCTATATGCATGAACTTCCCAGATAGCACTGAGATGTCATTTTCTTCTGGCTATTATATTATCAGGTCACCATAATACTAAGCTATAGAACATTTTAGTTGATAATTTTTGAAAAGTGCTT
This sequence comes from Gymnobelideus leadbeateri, assembly GCA_011680675.1. Lineage (NCBI taxonomy): Eukaryota > Metazoa > Chordata > Mammalia > Diprotodontia > Petauridae > Gymnobelideus > Gymnobelideus leadbeateri. The sequence continues at coordinate 443,540 of WOXC01008073.1, read as the reverse complement.
ACTTTTGAAATAAAAAGCAAAAAAAAAAGGAGCCACTATGCTGACTGAAAAAAATATTTATATTTATATTAAACCCCTCAGCTAGATTCTCAGACACATCACTGCTTAAAATGCAGTCACCTGACAAAAACAGTTCTAATTATTACCCCCTTGGGCGAACATTTTTCAGAGTGACTGGCTAAAATGCACTCTAGCTCATAATTTCTGTCTCTGACAGTGGAAGACATAACCTAGTTTCCTCTAATGCAAAAGTCTCTAATCTAGAGGGCAAGACCCTGTTCGGTATAACACTGAAGGGAGAAAATGCAATTTGAGCACAAAGAAATTGCACACATAGTTTGATAGTTCTACCACACTCTGACTTTCTTTTTTTCCTCGGGTTTAAATGTCTTGTTTTATTTTATACTAAATTATGACCTGGCTGGATTCTACGTTTTCTTTGTCATATTCTAGAAACTTCACTATAAAAGTGAAGGTTATACTTTGGTAGCAAATTTTTATTTTTTTTATTCTTTTATTTTATTTTTTTTTACAGTTTAGTAGTGAAAACATTCAAAGTTACTATGCTATCTGCAGGGATATTTTTCACATTGAATAGCTCTTTTGTCTTAGCAAATGGGGCATACTCATGGCATTTAAAAAATGTAATTAAATCCTTTAGAATATACAACCCTGAAAGTGAAGGTTTCAGTATAGAGAGCTAATGAATTCATTGTTGAATGCACCATATTTAGGAACTCAGAACATACAAACTCTTGCCATTGTTGGATGAGGTGAATTAACCTCAAATAGTTCTGGTTCAGCTCACAGGCACTGACTTTGTAATATGTTACTTTGAAACTGATAAGTTTAAAGTGTAGAGAAATTTCAAGGAAGTCTCAGAAGGAATACAGAAATAAAATTTATATTTACATATCCAAATAGAGACACGTACATATATACACATACATATACAAGTGTATAAATACATATTATGAATTTATGTGTGTATACATCTAATTAAAATACAAAGTTAATATATACTGACACATTGGCATATATACACACATTATATATATATATATATATACACATGCATTCATGTTTATATATCCACAAATATATGCATTTTAGTAAAGGTTTTTATGAACAATTTTTATTTCTGAAAATTGAAGAGAAACTATTCCCTTTGCAAACCCTTTCAGCCCAACAGCTGCTGCTTAACACCTCTCTTCCAGCTGGGAGGGCAGTCGGATGACTGCCTTTGCAGCTAATGCCAGGATGGCTCCTTAGTGAGTAACCAGGGCATCAGTTTTCCTCCTCCAGCCTGCACATGTCACCTTCACGTCTCATGCATCTTCCATCATTTATGTGAATATATCAAGGGGCTCTAGTAGAAGGCGTTAGGCTATGAAAGTGGGGTCCCACACAGTGACTGAGAACAAAGGCTGCCTTCAGCTATGGAATGATTCACTATTATGGTTTGTAAAATACTTTCTTTTCCTACAAAATAATTTTGAATCCTCAAGGGATTCTGTAGGTGTGTTCAGTAAATAGATTACAGTGGTCAGATAAGAAAATCATGAAGAAAAAAAAGCCCTTTCATTTTGGTTTACATCCACAATTAGTTTATAGAAGAGTTTGGGATATGATAGCCTGACAGCAAGAACTCAACTTTTAGAAGGAAGGTTTAACACCACTAATTCTTCTACATGATATGTATCTTGTTATTCAAGTTTTCCTAGACTCTTATTTGAAGGGATCACAAACCAATTAAACCAATCAGTCTCTGATCACTGAATATTAGTTATTGGCTTGGTTTCAATTACTGCTAATTGTTAAGTGAACTTAGGTCACCAAACCATTTCAACTAATAGCGAACAGGCAAGCACACTTTATCTTAGAAGCAGTGTTTATTGAAGCTAATTGAATAGTTCAAACAGATATAATCTTTGGTAATTATTTTGGTGCTCCAAAAAAAAAAAAAACCCAATAACTTCATTGTTCTCTAGAGGCAAAAGAATTTAGAACCGATCTAGTCCAATTCAAAAAAAATTGCACATGAGAGATGATATAATTGTCCAACGTCATAAAGCTGGCTAGCTGCAAATCTAGCAATCTTCTAATTTTAGATTTTGTCACCTTCCCAACTATTCTACACTATGTTTATTTGCAGATCTATAGCAATTTATCATGAATGATTACATATTCAGTTCACTCTTGGTAATGCCCCTTCTTAAATTATTTTTTTTTCAATTAACAAGTTCTATTTACTTTCTTTCCCACCTCCCCTTCCCACATGTAGGAACAAAACAAAACAAAACAGCAAATATAAATAGTTAAGTAAAACAAATTCCCACACTGACTATATCCAAAAATGCATGCTTCACTCTGTATACCTAGACCATCAGGTCTCTGTCATTTAAAAAAATGTCCCAGCATTCTAAATCACCAGTCCTCTAGAATCATGGTTGATCATTATAATTCATATAAATATATAAAATATATGTAAATGTAGATATATAAATATCATAAGTAATTATAATTAAATCTTTCAAAATTGTTCATTTTTACAGTGCTGTTATAGGATAAATTTTTCTTTGGGTTCTGCTTAGTGTATTCTGCATCAATTCAAATTGAGGCTCAAGTGACTCCTGCTTCCTGACCCTCTTTACTTGTGTAAACTTCTACTTGATTATTCGAATAAGTTCCCCTGGTTAGGCAAGATAAGATCCCCACCTCATTTCTTCCCTTTTCTTTCTTAGTGTTTCTTTTTCCTCTTCCTTCCCTTTCTTCTTTTAAGATCATCCAAACATAAAAAAAAAAAAATCACTCCCAGTCCCTCCTTCTTATTTGACTTTTTCTATGATTCCCGATGACATAATTTAACTCTTTCTGATGACATTGTTTCAGAGGAATACTTGTGTAATCCTTTCTCTCCCCATTAAAATGCAAACATTCATCCTTAAAGAGTCTTTTCCAATTACTCACTTGTGTTTGCCTTTTTAATATTTTATATTTTTCTTCACTTCCATTTTTGTTTTTTCAAAGTCATTTCATAAGAAATGGCTATGTCTTCTATTTCATTAAGGACCCCTTTTTTTTAACCTCCTGAGGGAAAATACATAGTAGGTGGGTATTCTGGGTCATGAACCTTTATCATTTACCCTTTGGAATGTTCTGTTTCCTACTTTGTGCTCTTTTATACTTGCAATGACTAAATCTTGTGTGACCTTGGCTGTGGTTCCTTGGCACGGCAAACTTTCCCTCTGGCTGATTACAATATATTTTTTCTTTTGATCTAGAAGCCCTGAATTTTGGCTAGGACATTCCTAGAAATTTTCATATTGGGATTTCTTTCAGAGGTGACCATTGGATTCTTTCTATTTTTGCTTTGCCCTCTGGTTCTAAGAGATCTAGGAATTTTTCTTTGATGATTTTTGGAAATATGATGCCAGGTCTCTTTCTTTTTATCATGGCTTTGAGGTAGTCAAATTCTCTTTTTTATAAATTTTCCAGGGCAATTGTTTTTTTATAGGAATTATCTTACATTTTTTTCAAATTCCCTCCCTTTTCCACCTCCTCCTCCCCTAGTAACAGCATGTTTGTTAAGATATTCTTTTATTGTTATCTATCAAAATATAAAACAGGGAGAGAAATGCTTGCCAAATGATTGCCACTTTCAAGGAACAGATCCAGTGCAAAAGATAAATTAAAGAGGGATCTTACCTGGAAGATGGCAAGATCCTCCCGAAGTTCCTATTTATTCATGACTTTGGGCTGATTAAATCAAACCCCAGAACACTCAAAAGCTTACTGGATGAGATATTGCTCAAAGTGGGTTGGCCAACACAGAGTACAACTGAGTGGATGAAAAATACCCATTGTTCAGACTATGTTATGAAGTTTGATGGACAACCTGTAGAATTTGGCTGTTAGTATATAAATCTGGGACAGACAGCTACAGGCAGACAATGAGCTGGTCTCTGAATTAACCAGAGTGAGAGAATTGTCTTTGGGAAACTAAAAGTTTTTTTTTTTTTTTGATAGCGTCAAACTTCACCCTGATCCAATGGTCTATTTTTTCAACACCAGTATTGTTCCAATGATGCTATGTTGATGTAAGTTGTGGAATACCACCATCCATGAAGAATTGAATTTGAAGATCTCCCCAAGAGTAATATGTATGATGGATCAGAACAGGTTGTGAAACATTATAAGTAAGGAATTGTGAAGTTGCGTTGATAAAATAAAGGCATCACCAGAGAAATGTTGGATTTAAAAAAGATATTTGCTGTCTTGGAAAATCGACAGTCTAAAGGTGCCTTGGGCATCCTCATGGTGTCAAGAAAACTTGAGGAAGGTCCCCATCATGCTTAGTGGATTTCCTGTGGTGATGTGGATGAGGTTTGCACAAGTTTGGGGAGGAATGGATGGGTTTGATCTGCATTATTAGACAGAATACCTAAATTGATAAGCTAATAGCTATGTTGAATACTGGAAAGAATTTTTGTTTTTGCCTTCATTAAGAAAAAAGGCTAATAAGCTTTTCAGGAATAGAGAGTTGGACTGAAATAAAATTAAATAATAAGTTTGATCAATGCTAGAACAGCAACAAAGTTTTTGAACTACTAGGGAGCCTCTAATTCAACTTCATCATTTTATAAATGAAGAAACTGAATTTCAGAGAGGGTCAGTAACTTGCTCAAAACTAGTTACTTTGTTCCAGGGATAGAAACCCAGCTCTCTGACCCCAAGCCCACTGCTTTTTCTAACATGAGCCTATGAAAAAATTGAAATATGAGAATGTTCTTGTTAGAAAATAGATGTTAAATCAAAATTTTATTATAAACAAAGAAGTCATGGTACCATTCCTACTGTGCCATATCACTAAATGTGATAGTGTAGAGGTTACCCTTCAATTTTTAAGATCAAAGTCACTAAATATTGGCACTTCAGTGGTGGGAATGCTAGAAAAGAGTTCACAGGATTAAACAACTGAGCAGCTCTTTCGGGAGGAGTACAGATACTCTGTGCTTCATTCCCTCACATATCAGTGAGATAGCTTCACTGGAACAAGTGAATGTACTGCACTTAACTTAAAAAACAACAGACTAAGCTACAGATAGCAAGGGTTTATGATTTATTGAAATTGTATCCTGAAAAAAATGTTTTTTGAGACGTTAAAAGCATGCTTTGCATGAAAAGATATTCACTTGAGTTCCTCTTGAAAGATAAACTAAACAAAAATCCTCTGATAAAACTGCTTCAGTGAAAAATATAATTGAGCTATAATTGGAAGAATTTTTAAATTGTGAGAAATAATCATGAATTCTTCCTTTTTTTATTCCACTGAAAATTTATTCAAATCCTTTAATATATTTCTGAACATAATAATGACAAGGGTAGGGAATACTGGCTAGTATTTATACAGGGGAGAAAGTGAAGTTGTATTTGCACAAGTGTGGTATGTTAAAAGGAACTTTGGATTTGGAATCAGAAGGCTTGACTCCAAATCTCCATTTTTCACTTAACAGGGGTCAAGTCATTTAACCTGTATGGGCTTTGGATTTTTCATTGGGAGATTAGACTACTAGATGATTCCTAACATATCTTCTGAGCAGTTAAGTGACTCAATAGTTAGAATGGCAGTCTGGAGTCAGGGAGATTCATTTTCCTGAGTTCAAATCTGACCTCAGACACATACTAGCTGTGTGACCCTGAGCAAGTCACTTAACTCAGTTTCATCATCTGTAAAATGAGCTGTAGAAAGAAATGGCAAACCAATCCAGTGTCTTTGCCAAGAAAACCACAAATGGGGTCGTGAAGAGTTGGATATGACTGAACAACAACAATATCTCTTCCAGCCTTAAATCTTTGATCCTGTTCCAAGTTGTGAAGTTTGGCTAAGGAAGCAGTAATACCCTAACACTCAATTCAGCTACTGATGATAATTAGCATCCTAGAAAGTTAGTTTTTAGACCACTTTCCTTTTTTATATTTCTTTTTTTTTAGTGCAGTGATATAATACTAAAGCCAAAATGATGTAAGGGGTATGGTCAAGAAAGAATGAGAAAATTAATACTTCTGTTATTTTGTACAGAAAATGACACTATTCTTTGCTTTGCTATTCTCTCCTCTGCTCTAAGGGTGCTATGCTATGCCATCTGTTACACGATGGTTGTTTATGTCCTCTACAACTTTCCAATTAAGTTTCAGAGAAGAAAAAAAACAACAACATAGTTTTTATTGCATTCCCATTAGAACCTGGAATTCCAATTGAAGTTCAGAGATCTAAATCCCTGCAAGTTAGAAGTAAAAAGAACTGTTCTCCCCCCCATACAAGTATAGTTTCATTTACTTTGGTTTATGTTTTTTTAATAAACTTTAAACTTCTTGCCCTGTTCTATCAGCTTTGAGTAGGCATGTTATATTTCTGTGTATTTATACATCACATGCATGTACATACATACATGTACACACATACACGTGTTTATGTATACGTACATGAATATTTGGGCTTTGATTCATTTGCAAATTTTATCTTCCCATAAAAATCACTAGGACACCAATGTGCTAGCCAATAATTACTCTTTTTCTTTGTAATTTTACTTCCCTTGAGTATTATTTATGCTTTCTACTCACTTCTGTATAGACCACAGCAAACATTTGGAAGGCATTTCACATCGAAAGTTTGTGTATTGCAATTTTGAAGCAATCCAAACATCCCCCTTAAATAAACCAAAACAGAACTCAGAAAATGTATGATTCCAACACATTCCCCAAAGATCAGAGCACTGCTGTGCATTCTTGCTCAATTTAAACAAACTCAACTTCAGTTAGTCGACCCTCCCCTAATGGGCACCCCCACTGGGGACATTGTTAGGTTACCACCATGGACAAGGTCTCAGTACAGCTGGATATGTAAACAAGACCATAATCCGCCTGAAAGAATTCTTGAAGTTTGGCAGAGTTCACAATGTTGTTAATGTATTGTGCCAAAGCAATAACAAAGCCATCATTTTTAAGTTTGTTCATGGATTTGTATTAATCAAGAAATTTTCCAGAAATTGCTTCTCAACAAGGAAACTTCCAGAAAGTTACCATTTGTTAAGAGAGCTTCCAGATGACTCGCTGCTTATCTGTAGCATGTTTCTGGAAATAAATTACACATTTGTGTAAGCTCAGTCAAGACAGAAAACACATTGCTGCTGTGCTGTCGGTGGCTGGAGAAGCTGGGTAGGTCAGTTCTTGGGCCATATTTCCCTACTAACCACGAGGTGGCCAGTGCCATCTAGCTTGACACGATGACAATAAACATTAAGTACTGATATCTGTATCAGGAAAGCAATTATCAGATTAGAGTCAGAACTGCAAAGTAGGCACAGAGGGGAAGGCTGGGAAAGGGTTCTTTTGCCTTTGTTGAAATTCAGTTGTTAGTTTTTATTGTCCTATTATAAAATTGATTCACTCAAATTCTATTTTTTCAATCTAAATCTTATTTTCAAAGCCCATAGAGAGCAAGGCAGATATAGTCCCTGTTATAAATACTGGGCTGGAAAATGAGGAGAGAAATAACAGCAGTGAAATTGAGGATGGAAAAGAAATGAATCTGGGATTTTCCGACTTTAAAAATTTTCATTGCTCACTAAATGCTTTTTACAATGGTTTTCTTGGTGTATTTTATGCTGTTTAATATTTCTTTAACCTAAGATCATTTTTGGCTAGTATGCAAATAGTTATTCAACTACATAATAGTATTTGAGATATAGATTGTCAAAAAAGATGGACCTATTTTTGCTACCTGTCAGGTGTGGCATGGATAAATAAGGTATGAGGTTTCTTTTGACACAATTTATGAGGGGTCCTTAGTGGGACTATTTGATTTTGGTTTTTTAAATTTATTTTGAAAATTTTAGATTTTAATTCTTTCCCTTTTACTTCACCTTGCCTTCATAAGAAAGCAAGAGAAACAAAACCTGTCATGAAAATGTATAGTCAAGGAAAATTAATGGCCATCTCTCTCCCACAAACTAACATAAGACTCTATCTGCCCTCTGAGTCCATCACCTTTGGAGGTGGGTAGCATGTTTCCTCATGAGTCCTCTGGGATTGTGATTGGTCCTTGAGCTGATCAAAGACCCTAATTCTTTCAATATCATTTGTCTTTGTAATATTGTATAAGTTGTTATTTTGGTTCTGCTCACTTCATTTTGCATCACTTCATACAACTTCTTCCTAAGTTTCTATGAGACCATTTTAGTGGGATCCTTTGAGGGAGATCCTGGTAATTTCTCGGTCACTTTAGGAGATTTAGACCATTCTAATTAAAGGTAACTGAAACTAGAATAAGAGGATTATAGATCTAAAACCAGAAGGAACCTCAGACGTCATATAGTCCAAGTCTCTCATCTTACAGATAAGAAAACTCAGTCACAAGAAGATTAAGTCATTTTCGTAAGAAGAATTCATCCAAGTAGCATGTAGCTAAATAGCACAGCTAGGTGGCACAGTGGATAGAGTGATGGCCCTGGAGTCAGGAGGACCTGAGTTCAAATTTGACCTCAGACACTTGCTATGTGATTGGTCAACTCACTTAACACTGTTTGCCTTAGTTTCCACATCTGCAAAATGGGCTGGAAAAGGAAATGGCAAACCATTCTACTATTTTAGCTGAGAAAATCTCAACTGGGGTTTAATCTGAAATAACTCAATAATAATAGGAATTTGAACCCAACTCCAAATCTCAAACTCCTTCAATTCTATCACACTGATGTTCTAAAATCTTAAAGTGATCCAAAATGGGGACTATTTCTACAGGGACAAGGTGATCAGGAAAGACAAACAAACCCTAAGCAGTGCTGAAGTCTAGACCAAGGAAGTTCTCATAGAAAGACCAGAGGGGTTGATAGATTTCTTCTGTTTGTGTTATACCTATCAGCACCCCTGAGATGCACACTGCTCTTCTCCCTAATCATGCCCTGAAGAAGACTTGAGTTCAGATTCTGTCTGTTTTATCTAGAGCACGTTAGTTCTGTTCCATGAGCCTCAGTGTCTTCATCTACAAAATGATAATGGCAGGGACTTGATGTTCTCGGACGTCCCTCCCCCCTCTAAGTCTATGTTCCTGTTATGCTATGATAACCAACATATCAGCGTTTTTGTTTCAATAGTAACAGAAAGAATCATTTTAGTTATTGATTATTTTGTAAATGTTTCATGCTTCTAATAAATCTATAAGCATCTCATAAACACTTACTATGTGCCATATCAGAGAAGGAAATGGCAAATCAGTATCTTTGCTAAGAAAACCCCAAATGGGGTCATGATGAGTCAGACATGACTAAAAAAATGACTGAACCACAACATGTGCCAGTGGCCAGGGGCTGGGGGCCCAAAGCCAAAATTTATAATGATCTCGGCCTTCAAAGAACTGAAATTATATATGGAAGGATAAGTAGAAATAACAACCATAGACATTCCTTTAAAGCTTCCTTTAAACACTGCCCTCACATTAGTCCTGTGATGTGCACAGAACAAGTGTTATTCTCATTTTATTGATGAAGAAACTGTAGTCCAGGGTTTATATTACTTGGCCAAAGTTGCACAACTAGTAAATGATGCAAGTAGAATTAGAACCTGAGTCTCCTGACTCCAAGGCCAATGCTTTTTCCACAATAATGTGTTTTCATAAGGGGTGGCTACATGGTGCAGTGAATTGAGCACTGGCCCTGGAGTCAGGAGGATGTGAGTTCAAATCCGGCCTCAGACACTTAACACAAAACTAGCTGTGTGACCTTGAGCAAGTCACTTAATCCCAATTGCCCTACCTTCCCCCCTCCAAAAAGCAAAAAAAATAATAATGTGGTTTCATATCATTGTGGTTCTTCACCCTCACTAACCCCTCATCTCCAATTAGTTGCCAGGTCTTGTGGGTTCCACTCAGCAACAGCATCTATCTCATATAACTTCTTATCTCTAATGATTCAATAACCTCTCTATCTCAAACCCTCTCTTGTTTGCCTATATTTGTAATAGCCTTTTAATTTAGCTCCTTGAATCCAGCCTCTCCCTTTTCTAATGAACACTTCACACATGTGCCAGGTTGATATTCTTAAACTGCAAATTGGAATACTTCACTCCTCTGCTCAAGAAATGTTAGTGACTCCCCATTGCATTTAGGATAGACTATAAACTCCTTGGTGTGACATTTAAAGTCATTCACAAATGACTCTAGCTTCTTTTCTGGACTGAAAATGACATTCCATTTCTTATATATCTATGACTTTGCACAGGCTATCCCCTATACATGTAATGCTTTCCCCCTTCAACACTGCCTTTTGTAATCCCTTGCTCTTTCCAGGTGCTCATGAACTGCCACCACCCTGAGCAGGATTTTCTTAACTCCCCTAGTTGTCAAGTGCCCACTCTACCCCCAATTTATTTTGCATTTATTTTGTAAATATGTGTCTGTGTGTATGTAGAAAGAGAAAGACACAGAGGGGCAGAGAGAGACAGAAAGAGAGAAAAAAAGGAGAGAGGGAGGGAGGGAGAGAGAAAGAGAGACAGACAGACAGAGGCAGAGAGAGACAGAGAGATAGAGAGAAGAAGAAGGAGAAGAAGAAGAAGAAGAAGAAGAGGAAGAGGAAGAGGAAGAAGAAGAAGAAGAAGAAGAAGAAGAAGAAGAAGAAGAAGAAGAAGAAGAAGAAGAAGAAGAAGAAGAAGGAGAAGGAGAAGGAGAAGGAGAAGGAGAAGGAGAAGGAGAAGGAGAAGGAAAAGGAGAAGAAGAAAGAGAAGGAGAAGGGGAAGAAGAAGAAGAGAGAGAGAACCCTTGCTCTCAAGGAGCTTATAATCTTGGAGGCACAGGAACACAGTCATAAAAAATATGACTATATGTGTTTAGGAAAGATACAATGTTTTATGAAAGGAGGGAGAATAGAGAAATTTCCCTCTGATTAGTTGGTTCATGGAGAAGTTGACCCAGGACCCAGGATGTATTGGATTTCCACTCAGAAGGTTTGTGGTGCTGAGAATTACATGCCAGAAACAGAGGATATTATAAATAAGGGGATGAAGGTGGAAAAGGTTGGAAGATTGTATGCAGACTGTTTTGGCTGGAGAGCAGAGGTGACTGGAAACAATACAAAGGTATCCCCATCAACTCTTGGTGTACTCTTGGTATGAATGACCACCAAGAATGAGAAAGACTCGATCAGCTTACCATCTACCATGAGAGAAGCAGTAGAGAAGATTAAGACTGTGGGCCAGTGACCAGTAGCAGTTCCTTAATGGTAGATACAGAAATACATACATACACATTCACATGTATTCATGTATTCATCCTCTCAGACTCTTCCTTCACTTCAGGGGAGACACAGAAAATATGCTCTTTGTTTCCTGTAGGCTGTGTGCCTTCCATTGGATACTGAGCCGTTACTTTGTCTATATAAAAAAGACCAACCTCTTTGTTCTGTGTTAGGTCCTAACTTTTGCATCTTGGCCCACATACAGGTTCCTCAAAAGACAAGTAAGATGATCTGATAGTCATATCTATTTGAAAACTTGCCACATTTTGTTGCAACCCAAACAGTCAAAGGCAATGAAGCAGAAGTAGATGTTTTTTTCTGGAACTTCTTTGCTTTCTCCATAATTCAGCTAATGTTGGGAATTTGGTCTCTAGTTCCTCTGCCTCTCCAAAAACCAGCCTGCTCTTCTGGTAATACTTCATTCACATATTGCTGAAGTCTAGCTCGCCAAATCTGAAGTATAACCTTGCTGGCATGTGAAATGAGCACAATTCTTCAGTAATTTGAACATTCCTTAGCATCGAACTTCTTTAGTGTTGTGATGTAGAATAATCTTTTCCAATCTAGTAGCCACTGTTGCATTTTCCACATTTGCTGGCATACTGAGTGAAGCACTTTAACAGCATCATCTTTTAGGATTTTAAATAGCTTAGTTGGAATCCCATCACCTCCACTAGCCTTATTGTTAGCAATGTTTCCTAAGGCCACTTGACTTCATTCTCTAGGATGTCTGGCTCTAGATCAATAACCACACCACTGTGGTTACTGGTGATGTTAAGATTTTTCTTGTGTAGTTCTTTTGTGTATTCTTGTCACTTCTTAATCACTTCTACTTCTGTTAAATCCCTACCATTTCTATCTTTTATCATGCCCATTTTTGCATGAAACTTTCCCTTGATATCGCTAATTTCCTTGAAGAGATCTATTGTCTTTCCCATTTTATTTTATTTTTTCTATTTCTTTGCATGGCTCATTTAAGAAAAGCTTATCTTTCCTTGCTATTCTCTGGAATTCTGCATTTAGTTGGGTGTATCTTTCCCTTTCTCCTTTCCCATTCAATTTCTTTCATTCATTAGCTATTTGTAAAGCCTTATCAGACAGCCGTTTTGCTCCTATGGAATGCCATTTTGTTTGGTTGACCTATGGTTCTATCTATTATAAAACAGGCATCTACAACTGAACTATAGCAACTGCTAAGGTGGTAATGGGATGCTTTAAGGAACTAGACTCCTGGTACATCCTTTCAATGGCTGGCATGTGACCTTGATTGATGAGTCAGACAAGATCTTCATACAAATTCCTGGCTATTAGTCATGAGTATGGTCAAGTAGTCTGGGGCCTGGAGAGCATAGCAGTAGATAATCAGAAGCTCTCTCCTTTGGGGTCAGAACCAATTGAAGAATTTTGCTGTTGCCTCCTATTTAATACAGTTGTTTGGAGGTATGTCAACACCCATCAGTCACCATATGTTAAATACTCGAGTTGGAGCCATTACAAAAACAACAAAGGTTGGGAAGCAGAGATATTAGCAATTTGGACAATTGGATTGGTGATACCATCTTGTGCTGGATACAGGACCATAAGATCCCCTAACTAAAGACAAAGCAACTATTTTTGCCCAACTTTGTGCCAGTCAAAACACCCATTTTATTCAAGAAGTTCTCAATCTACCCCAAACTAACAAAATGACACTTTTCTATCCTGGGCAAGTTCCCATAAGAACAGGACATTTAGCCCAGATCATCAGCTATACCCCAGCTGAATTGCCTGGGTTAGGTATCTAATCCCCAAAGGCCATGTCTGTGGTAAATCAATGTCATCCTGGGAAGGGGGAAGGGCTCTCTGATCCAGTGGTTTCTGGCACCCTATCTCTTGGAAGACTTGCTGGATATACAGTTATTGGTTTTGGACATAATTTCCAGTTGACCTTGTCTGGCTCTCCCATATTTCTTATTCCCCAGTGCAAAGTTACCTTGGTCTCAAGATCATTGCTCCTCAGAGGGCCCCTGCTTGCTGGACAAGTAGCTCCTGTTCCTCTCAGCTGGCAAGCTCCTTTCCTCTGGGATGATTTGGACAATTCCTTTCCAGAGAGGGCTTAAGGGACCAAAGGGTAATGTTGTTAGGAGGCACTTTGCTTTCTCCTAGCATGGAGGCTATGAAATTTTCCCTATATAGCTAATGAAAGAAGGGTATTCCTTGGTTGACTTGGTGGCAATTCCAAGTTACTGGATAGGGATGAAAGAGAATCCATATTTAGCCCCTGTGGAAGAAAGGGGCCTTCACAAAGGCCTCAAAGGGGGTAAAGATTTTGTATATTCACTTGATGTAACTCTCAAGGAAGTGAAGTTTTGGTCAGTAGATCAGAGAATACAAAGTGGGTTGCAGTATAAGGAGAGCCTCAGTATCAGTTCAAATCCTGAGACAGGTAACATGTAACCTCTGAGCCACTTTACCACAGATGACTCTGGTATGCAGTGAAGAACTGTTGACCATGAACTGCTAATGATCACTACATGGACCAGATTGCTGAGATTTGAGACTTGGTCCTTTTGAGTAGGGGGAGAAAAAAAAAGCCTTAGCATCTTTGGCTTTTGTTCTTGGCCTTTTTCCCTTTCTACCCCTTATTACTGTTAATCCAGTAACTTATTTTTCACTTTCCCTTTTTCTCCCTCAGTCCTTCCAGGCTAGAAACAAAATTCAATAAAAGTCCTGTAAGCATCTAAATGGTAGAGAGCTCTCAAGAGTTTCTTTAGCACTTGGCCACCAAGGACTTATAGGTGACAGGACCAATATTTACTGGCATTACCCTGACACAAATTCTTTCCCTTTACCCATAACAGGCCCAGGCTGTTTTCTAGTATTTGATTGACTCTGACTTCCTCAAAACAGCTTTCTGGTCACCTAATGGCATAAGATGCCTCAGCCGCAAGCAATCAGGGTCCCTCTGACTTGATGGATTTTTGAGGACCTTGAGAGTCACCATGTCCTTCAACATCTCTTGCCATGATGGACAGAAATGTTTCTATTTGGAGATGAGGGGAGCCTTGTGCAGAGACCAAAAGTGCCACTGTATCCCTGTTGTTAACCCAAGATAAACCTCCTTTTGTTAAATGTTCAGTGACCTTACTTGCTAACTTGGGCAGGGCTTCTAGTAGCCTGCCTAGAAGAATAAGACCTGAAACAAATCATTGTTGGATTGACCCCTGTAACAAAAAATCAAAATAAATTAATTAATTAATTAAAAGCAAAAAAAAAAATATTCAGTGACTTGTTCAGTGCCTCATTTCATCTCAACATTGAACTTTAAGGAATGGAGTGCCTTAGTGCATCAGGGCTACCTCCAATAGGGATGCCCACACATATACACAATAAATGCATGCATATATGCCCATTTATATAAACATACTTATATACATACCTATGAGTGCCTCATTTCATCCAAATCTTGAACCTGAGGTAAGAGAATGCCTTAGTGCATAGAGGTTTTTCTAAAAGGGTGAAAATAACATGAGCATAAAAGAAATACATACATGCATAGTTACACACACACACACACACACATATATATGCATGTGTATGTATATGTGTGTGTGTGTGTGTGTGTGTACTTCTGAGTGCCCCATTGCATTCTAACTTTGAATCTGAAGTAAGAAAGTGTCTTACATGTATGTATGTAATGTATATAAGTATGTGTATGTATGTTTTTTCCTTCTGTTGGAAGTAGCTCTGATGTACCAAGGCACTCTTTCACAACCATATACATAGTGGATAAAGGGACTGGCATCTGGGAGAGATACAAAGGTCCCTGCACTCATGGAATTACAAAATTATACATTATGAAGATTATTCTTCAAACTGAAGCTAGAAAGCAGCCCTGAGAACAGAAAGGGAAAAGATTTGAACTCTAATACTATGGTAAAATTGACAGAATTGGATTTCAGAGAAAGAAGGCAGAGTCAAAGATGACTGAAGTTTCTAGCCTGAGTGACTGGATGAAAAAAGTAACCTTACAAATAGATAAAAGGGTGTCAGGAGGAGGGGCATGTTGAGGAGGGAAAGATGATACTACCATTTTGGATCAGCTGAGGTTTCGGTGGGAGCCAGGGGTGGGGAACCTCAAGTACGAGGACCTAGCTGGCCACATGAGTCCTCAAGGCCTGCAGGCTCCCGGTGCCTGGGTGTGGGCAATGCTTATACAGCTAGGAGCTGAAAATCCAGGTTGGGGAAGCATTACAAAGAGGCTAAACAAGTATGGAATTGTAGTTTATTAATTTGACTCCAGGTCAAGATGTCAGGCTTCCCTCCCCCTAACCCCCTTTCTGAACCAGAGCTGCTAATGATTTCTTAGGGAATCTCTATTACCTTAGCAAAGGGAAGATAATTGTTATCTCTCCTGTTTATCTCTGTATGGATTGTAGTACTTCATACTTGAAGGGCTTTCCCTAATGCTGTTATCTGAGTTTGAGTGGAGTTAAAAAGGTCAGGAAGTGGCCTAGGAGTGCCCCTTGCCCATCTTCTTTGCATTTTCTTCTCCTGCTGCCTGAGACTCTGCCTCTCCACTTCCATGGACTGCCTTTTACCTCAACTCAAGATGAAATTCTGAACGCTGCCAATCAATGGCCTAATGTTTTCCTATCCATCAGTAAATGGCTATGCCATACAGATGGCTGTAACATGTAGGCTGAATCTGTGCATATAATACACATAAATATTTTTAACTTTAGTTGGTTAAGCAAAGTAAACCCTGCATGTTCACGCTGTTTTATGGATCACTGGGCCTAATTCTGGTTATTTTTAGAATTCCTTTTTGCTTTTCACTCTAACCTATCCAAAGAAAATGAATAGAAACCACTACCAATCCCATTCTACCCTAGAGGTGTGTTGGAGAAAGGCTGGGCAGGCATAGTACATTCTTTCTTCCCCCAAGCTCTGCTTTCCTAGAAGCTGTATTGCTTTGAGAGCCCAGAGAAGAGACACCCTACGATAAGAGAGACACTGTGAGCCATGACATTGGCGTCAAGGAGGCCAGTGTGATGACAGTAGCTGCATACTTAGCAGTTGTATCATGAAGCCTGAAGGCTTTCTGTTGCCATTCTTAGGTAAGATCTATTATTTACTAGAAAAAAAGTTACCAGAAGATAAGCATTGTTCATACTAAGGCAATCTTAAATTTAAAAAGCTCTCTTGAATAAACAACAGAACGTAAAAACAGATGTGAAAGCCTCTAATTTTCTCATGTATTCAAAAACTAAAAAGAGTGCTGAAAAGCTGAAAATCTTTGACATAAACCATGTCAACTGACTGACAAGATAGCAGCTCCCCGTGTGAATTATTTTTGCCCACCTGTCACCCGATGTCCTTCTAAAGTTTACTTTCAAAAATAGTTTTGTTTAGTAAGAAACAATTTACCATAATGTAATTCATTCAGCCATTCAATAAGCATTTATTAAACAAGTGCCTACTGTGTTTAAATAACCAGCCAGGCTCTGGGGATACAAAGGTTAAAAAAACAAACAAAACTAAACTGTCTTTGCCTTCAAAGAGGTTATACTCTACTACTATGTCGCACTATCATGTATGTATAACAAGGGAATGATCTTATTTCCTACTGTTTTTAGGGTTTATTTTATATATATATATATATATATATATATATATATATATATATATATATATATATATATATGTATGTATGTATGTATTCCTTAAAATAACAGAGGGATTGATTTAATGACTCTAATGAGAAATAAATCTGCAGGGCTGTTATGTGAGATGATCATGGTTAGTGATTAGTGTTGGGGACAGGGAATAAAAGTAAGAAGGACCTTGTCAAGGTCCAAGGAAGATTCAAGGCTAAGAAAGGAAAGGATTGGAAAAAGCATTGTTCCTGATCAGAGAAAAACATAAATTTTGCAAATTTTGCTTATTGTAATGTAATAGGGGACTGATCAAGCCTGGCCTTTAGGAGCATCTGCAGTGTGATTGTGCTGAGCCCTGCAACCACCATATAGGCCCCAGGGCATGTGTAGCTCTGAACATTCCTGGGCTACTAATCAAATGGGCAGGTAGGTAGCACAGTGGAAAGAGCACGGAGCCTAGAGTTGGGAAGATTCCTCTTCATGAGTTCAAATCCAACTTCAGATACTTACTGTGTGACCCTAGCCAAGTCACTGTTCGCCTCAGTTTCCTTATCTACAAAATGAACTGGAGAAGGAAATGACAAACCTTCCCAATGCCTGTACCAAGAAAACCCCCAATGAGGTCATGAAGAGTGATATGTGCATCAACAATAACCAAGTGGTGAAGAAGCAGGCTGACTGCTGAATCATAACTTGGCACTGAGGATAGCTCAAGGAAACAACAAAGGCTTTCCTCCTCTCCTCTGTGGCTCTGTTCTTTGACTTGTTTGTTTTTGCTCTTAGGTGATGGAGTGTAAGACTGAGGTGTGATATTGTCAGTTTAGAAAGGTTAGGAGAATGAGCCACCAGAAATCCAGGAGCTACAATACATGCCAGATTTAGCAGGTAGTCAATCAGTGGGATCTAAGTCTGGGGTTGTCTTCTTGTCCCAGCATAGAAAACTAAAGGCAGCCAAGAAGGAATAACATCAGCTTGGTGGGATGAATCTTTTATAGCAACTGCTTTAAATTTGAGTCCACTTTCTTTAGGGATAGAGGGGGTTATAGAAGAGATGTGTGACAAGGAATATTTGGACTTCTATTTTTGCTATTTGATTTGATCAAAAAGTTATTTGATGTTAATTGGTTAAATGATTTAAAAAATGATTTTAATCAGTCATTAACATTTGGGGAATGAACTAGAATGGGGACTTGAGGCTAATGGCATTAGAGAATATTGTAATACCTTTAGGGTATGCTGAGAACCCAGTGGGGGTGATGTAGTCTTGCTCTGGCGACCTAACTCATCAGTGTGGGAGGAATTAGGATTAGAGTTTATAAAGGCTACTCTAGAAATCATAAAAATATTCCCTGTAGATATCTTTGCTCTGTGAATTAGAACCATGTAAGGGGTACATTTGAGTAAGGATTTGTCTCAATAGGGAACGCTCTGAGGTTTCTAAAAAATAAAAACCTTTGATGGACAGCTTGGTACACAATGTGTAGTATTTACTATATAGGCTTTCTTAAAATGGAAATTTATTACTGTGTATTTTGAATCCTCTCTTATGTTCTGCTGTGCATATGGCAATGCTTTTTTTTCTTTTCTTATTTTGTGTTTTAGTTTATAATATATTTCTTTTTCTTTTCTTATTGTGTATTTAAATTTTAGTATTTCAGTTTAAAATAAATTAATTAAAAAAAGATTTCTTGAAAAAAACCCTCTCTTTTCCAGTAGCTATCATTAGAGGATGCTGCAACACAACTTCAGTGTCCATGTCCCTGGGATTATCCCACAGAAGGTGCTGGAGATGTGCCAAGGATAAGACTGAGCAGGAAGGAAGATAGAAGGTGGGAGAAAGAATGACAGTAGAAACAGGGATACCCTAGGGATTATATCCCATCCTGCCAGGATATTCTAATTATCTACACTCTCCCTTTACTGTGATTCCAGACTTGGGGCTTTGAAGTAATAGTAGTACAACAGCTTTGAGAATCCTGCATCTTCCTTCACTAATTACCAGGTGGAGGATTTCCAATGGCCAGAGTTTACCTATGTGAAAACATCAAGTCTGATATAACAGGATGGGGGCAGAAGTGATGCTATTGTTTCTTTCAGTGATTTCTTTGATATAGAGAATCATTGGTAAGAAAATACCCTCCACCCATGCATTTTAGTGCCTGATCTAAAATTTACATTTTTTTTTTTGCTTTTTGTAGGGTAGTTGGGGTTGAGTGACTTACCCAATGTCACATGGCTAGTTTGGTGTGTGTGTGTGTGTGTGTGTGTGTGTGTGTGTGTGTGTGTGTTGTGCATGTGTTAAGTGTTTGAGGCTGGATTTGAACTCAGGTCCTCCTGACTCCAGGGCCAGTGCTCTATTCACTGCCCCACCTAGCCGCCCAGAAAAAAAATATACTAATTTTGACACACCTTAATTATCATTATCATTTTCCTTGAAGTCAGGGACTATCTTTTGCTTCTTTTAGTATGTGTAACACTTAGCGCAGTGCCTGGGATATAGTGAAAGCTTCATAAATGTTTATTGATTGATCTGAATAAATGATAGGACTGTTTTGAGGGCCATTTAACTTATTTCAACCCCTATACATAAGAGTCTAAGGGATGAGCATGAGGCAACAGCAAATCCTGTGGCTCTCAGGCTATGCATCCCATATTTTAGATCTTTAACTTTTCTTTTTTAATAATAAGCTTTTAGCATTGGCATATCATTCTACTTTTCCTCCCTAGAATCATATGTCTTTTCCCTACATTTTTGATTTTGACATGCATAATATTCCTTTTTATCTTAGAAATCAGTGGATTCACATTATCACCTTGCTTTGTGATTGGTTCAAATGGAAAATTTCAAGTAGACAGATTCAAAGTAAAGTGTTTGGTTGGGCTTTGTTTTACTCGTATTTGCATCTTATGTTCCAGTTAAACCAGGTCATTCTGAAGACATTCCCTGTGTTTTTCACCTCCTCGGCCTTTCTCAAATTACTTCCTCTGCCTAGAATGCCCTGTTTTTTCATCTCTTGACTCTTTAAATGGCATCAAATGCCCCCTTCTCCATGAAGGCTTCTTTGACTTTCAGATCTAGAAGCCATCTCTTCCTCTTCTGTGCTCCCATGATACTTTGTTTGTAATTCTCTGTGGGGGTTTTACATGTTCAGCTTTGTATCACAGGAAGGCAGAACATCATTGTGGGTGGAAGGCCCCAGGAAGATCAAGGTTCTTGTTCTGCCTTGGCCACATACTAGCTAAAATCACTTTAAGTGCCCCCAACAACTCTCTCAGACAATGACTACAGACAAGTAGATCATTGGCAAGGACAAGTAGAGAGCAACACCAGAGTTCCCAACATTGAGGAAATCACTGGTCTCAACAGCAACAAGAATAACACACACTGTAGTCATTCGTCCCCTTCTCTTCCCCATTAGCCTGTAAGATCCTTGAGAGTGAGGACCACAAATTGTTATTCGTGTATATATCATACCTCCTTACTAGACTGTAGGTTCCCTGTATTCTCTAAATCATAAGACCTTGTAGAGTGATTTGCACATGGTCAATGTTTAATAAATGCTTGTTATAGTAAATAGACTTGAATTATGAAAATATTTCAGAACAGGGGCAATTGATCTCTAATGATATTATTTTACATAACAGAAAATAAAGTTAAGAAAATATTGAAAAGTGATGAAAAGAGAAAAAAAAGTATATAAGCTTTTTTGCGGCCATTATACATTTGATCTTATAATAATAATTTAACTTTAAGATTATGCAACAGATGAAATAATTTTTCTGTTGTAAACTAATTATGATTAAATGAAAGGTCTAACAGAAAGGTTACCCTCCATATTCTAGGCTTTAGTCTGTGACACTAAGGCATGGTAAAGGTATCTGATTATCATTGCATGTAATCTGATTGAACATGCTGCCTTACAAAGAGTAGGCACTTTAAAAATGTTTGTTGGG
The DNA here is from genome assembly GCA_011680675.1 of Gymnobelideus leadbeateri. Taxonomy (NCBI): domain Eukaryota; kingdom Metazoa; phylum Chordata; class Mammalia; order Diprotodontia; family Petauridae; genus Gymnobelideus; species Gymnobelideus leadbeateri. The sequence continues at coordinate 422,662 of WOXC01008073.1, read as the reverse complement.
GGTGGCTAGGTGGCGCAGTGAATAGAGCACTGGTTCTGGAGTCAGGAGGACCTGAGTTCAAATCCAGCCTTACACATACACACACACACACACACACACACACACACACACACACACACACACACAACTAGCTGTGTGACCTTTGGCAAGTCACTTAACCCCAATTATCCTCCAAAAAAAAAAAGCAAAAAAAAATTTGTTGAATTTGATTGTTAAAAACAACAGCAACAAAAACCTTAGTCTTATGACCAACAGACAGTCTGTGAACTTTTGATACCTGTGCAGTCTCATTGGTACCAATATTCCCTCCACTGGTGCTGATTGCACCCTTCTTCATCCTTTCTTTTGTGTGACTCTTATCCCAGACTTTCCCCAAATACTCCATAGAGGATCTCCACAGCATGTTGAAAGCCTGCCTCTGCTTCTTTTAAAATTCATGTCAGCACTCTAGCTCTCCAGAAGGTATGTTTTACACTACTAGCTACTTTGCTCATGTACCATGTTTTTCAATCTTACATCTTGTGTCCCTCATGATAATGGATATCTGCATAGCAAAGTGCTTTTCATAAATTATCCTATTTGAACCTCATGATGGTCCTATTAGGTAGATGTTACAGATATTATTATCCCCATTTTCAATATTTTGATGATCAAATAAAGTATATGTAAAGCCCTTTGCAAACCTTAAAATACTGATTAAATGTTAATTATCATTAGTTATTAAATATTAAATATGGGCAGCTATGTGTCACAGGGGATAGAGTGCTGTGTTTGAAGTCAGAAAAACTCATCTTCCTGAGTTCAAATCTGGCCTCAGACACTTATTAACTGTGTGACCCTGGGCAAGTCACTTAACCTGTTTGCCTCAGTTCCTCATTTGTAAAGTGAATGGGAGAGGGAAATGGAAAACTGCTCCAGCAACTTTTCCAAGAAAACTCCAAATGGGCTCATGAAGAGGCAGACATGACTGAAATGGCTGAACAACAAATTAAATACAGGAAATTGACACTAATAGGTGTTAAGTGACTTGCCCAAGATTATATAACTAGTAAAAATCAAAATCAGAATTTGAACCTGGGTTATTCCGGACCCAAATTTGGCACTCCATTCTCCTTGGCATAGTACCTTCAGTATATCCTTCATTCTGCTTTTTCTTAGGTATTCATAATTTGTTGTAATCTATTTATACCCACCACGTGTCTTTCTTTGGGGCAGTTGTAAGTTTGAATCTTCTGAGAGGTCTCATGATGTGGTGAAAGAAGTACTGGATCTTGAGGTAAGGAGAAACCCAGAGTTGAATCCCACCTCTGACACTTCCTAGCTATGTGATTTTGGGCAAGTTATAAAATTCTTTGGGCCTGTTTCTTCATTTCTGAGATGGGGTTAGCTATGCTTATGTTATGAGGCTCAGAGAAGGTAATAAAGTGATTTATTAAACAGGTTTATAACCATTTAACTGGTTATGTAAATGTCAACTACTCTTATCATGGTATTCCATGGTTTTTAGCCACATATCATCACTAGGAAACTATTGTTATTTGAAAAACAGGCTTTTGCAACAGAGAGCAACTCTAGGTCACTGAAAACCCTGCTTACTTTCCTGAATAGGATCAGTCCATCCTCTTCCTCCTCCCCCTTTTCCACTTTCAGCTCAGTGTATTTTCTGTTAGTATCTATCTAAACTATGTGGACTGTTGGACTAACTCAATGGGTTTCCCATCTAACTGCATGTCTGGAAAGTATATGTGTCTATGTATATATGTGTGTAAATATACAGTATATATCTATCTATAATGTAAATATCTATATCTACTTATAATGCATCTATGTCTATATCTATCTATAATGTGTGTATCTATACCTATCTATAAATCTATATCTATCTATATATAATATATATGTATATCTATCTTTGTGTGAACTAAAAAGATTGATCTTTATCATTGTGGAGACTCAGCAATGTGTTGGGTTTTGACATAATGAGAACAGTATCACTAGAAAAAATTTGCTATCTGTAGGAAATCTCTTTTCTATTTTGATTCTATGATGAATATACTTTATGAATCTTACCAACATATTATGTAAGCATGTCTACCTCTTTTATGTATCACTAGCTTTTGATTCTTAATGGACAATATGAAAAATAATCTTTTTTTTTTTTTTTTTTGCTTTTTAGAGGGCGATTGGGGTTAAGTGACTTGCCCAAGGTCACATGGCTAGTTTTTGTGTTAAGTGTCTGAGGCTGGATTTGAACTCCGGTCCTCCTGACTCCAGGGCTGGTGCTGAAAAATAATCTTTATAGCCATTCCTGTTTTAGAATCATATAAGCTTGGAGCATCAGTATGGGAGACAGATAGTTTGAACAGATCCTTTAATGGTTTGTTTTGTTCTAGAAAATCAAGTTTGTTTTTTTTAAGCAACAAATGATAGACAAAGTAAATTGGATCTTTTATTCTTCTTATCTCTTGGTCAGTGTGTGGTTGCTACAAAAAATTATCTATGGGACCCTGCCTTCTTATGCTTTCCTCAAGGATGCCCATGGTGTCTGTCTAGAGAATTTTTACAAATATTTGGTAGAAATGAGAAAACATTTGATAGAGTTGAACACCATTTTGAAGAATGGTATCCATGATCTTTTCTATTCTTTTGGCATCTTATATGAGATGCTTTAAAAATCAGTGTCTAGATTCAACTTAAACTGTCACCTCCAATATGGATTTCTGTTCCAAGTGTTTGGGTATGCCCATCTACTCCTCTTGACTTTATCTCCTTAAAAGTTGTTACCAAGTCCTCACAGAATACTTTGCAAGTTGAGATAAAGTGTAAAAGTCATTGTTTGCTGATAATGAGAATAGAACCAAATGACAATAACTTAATTGATGTCCTATTTAACTGACAAATGCACTCAGAATGATCTGGCTTAGCTGGGTTTCTTCAGGCTCATTTTCTTTTTCTTTTTTTTTTTTTAAAGCAATTGGGGTTAAGTAACTTGCTCAAGGTTACAGGGCTAGTCATTTGATTTATGCGTGGGTGCTCATTTTCTGAGGCCGGATATGATCTCAGGTCATCCAAACTCCGAGGCCGGCACTCTTACTCACTGCGCCACCTAGCCGCCCCTTTAGGGCAATTGGGGTTAAGTAACTTGCCCAAGGTTACACGGCTAGGTTTTTGTTTGTGCGGATTAGGTGTCGGAGGCCTGCTCCGAACTCACGTCCTTCTGATTCCAGGGCCGGCTCTATTCACTGCGCCACCTAGCCGCCCCCGTCAGGCTCATTTTCACTTTAAATGCTTTTTGTTCTCAGGGGCCATCTCTACTGAAATAAACTCTCTCTTTTCTCCATCTTGACCTCTTGGTAAGCCAATTGAATTCTATAGTATCCTCTTCTCTTAAGTCTCTTAGTTCCATTATTATTTCACTGATTGTGCTCTGCCAAGCCTTAACCTTAGTTCACACCCATCATTCCTTGTCTTTGCTCCCACACATGTGCAGATGAACAAAGGTGGCATCTATTACCACCTAGCCCACCACTAATTTGTGCTACATGATCTCAATGGGGTCCTTACTGTTCCTACACAATCCTATCATGCCACCCTTATCAGCTCCCTATCCCATTCTCTACCAAGGTTCTTCTAAACTTTTTCATGCCTCCTCAAACCTCTCATGGTTCCCTTTCTTCTCACTTTTCTCAGCTGAGAACCTTGCTTCATATTTTACAGAAAAAACTGAGGTCATTTGCAATGAGATCCCTCTTCTTCCCTCTTCCTCATGTCATGGTACTCTGGTGCCTTCTACCACTTTCTCCTCCTTCACCCCTGTCTCAAGAGGTAGCCTTACTCTTTACTAAGGCTAGCCCTTCTACTTGTTCAAGTGATCCCATTCCATCTTGTCTCCTCCCGCAGACTGTCTCTCTCTCCTCATCACTCTATCTCTTATCTTCAATCTCTTCCGGTCTACTGGCTCATTTCCCACTACCTATAAACTTGCCCATGTCTTCCAAACCCTGACTCACTTAAACCACTCAGTTTAGAGACCTCAGTTTTTAGGGCCATGTTGTACTGGTTGCTGAGTCAGCTTGTGCTGATGCACATGACCTATTATATCTAGCTTGTCTCAGGCCCTACACCATGTTTTACATTGTATCTATCTGATTGCCCACCTTGGCCATCTCTTTGGCATAGGCCCTGCTGCTTTGTGTGTTCTTGACCCTATCTACTTCTTGATCTGGGAACACCAATTATATCAATGCTACCATTGTTTCTGTAAAAGGTGTGTCATTTGACTCCCCTTTGCCTTCATTCATCATCCTTGTGACTTCCCAAACTAAAACATTCTTCAGAGTATCCATTACTACATGTGTGTTTTCTCTCCCTTCTAGAATGTAAACTCCTTGTGGTCAAGGACTATCTTTTGAATTTGTGTTTTCAGCACTTAGAATGGTGCTTTTCAGAGAGTAAGCATTTAATAAATGCTTTTCATTCATTTCTTTCTTTCTTTCTCTTGGCTATCATGTTACTCTCTATGCAAGGAAATCAAGTATTTTTTGATTTTGGGGTTTTTTTTCTAATTACCTTTTTATTTTGGTGACTATTTTGAGTTGGTTATACTTCTTTACTTAATGGTAATAATCAGAAATTTTTTCTTCACGTTTGTCCATTTCCCAGCTTTTTGTTATCAATGGCTTGTTTTAACAGGACCATTTAGAACTACTATAATCACAATCATCTTTTTATCTTTTAGCTCTGATCCAGTATTCTTTATACACACACACACACACACACACACACACACACACACACACACATATATATATATATATGTTCATTCTGTCTTACTCAGTAGAATAGAAGTTCTTTGAGGACAGAAAAAAATTTTTTTCTTCTTCCTCTTTTATTTTTGGTCTTTGTATGCCTAGAATCTAGTAAAATGCTTGGTACATAGCAGGCACTTAAATGCCTGCTGATTGGTTGATCTTCTAATTTTGTATCCATTTTGACTTTTGCCTCAACCAATTAATAATTTGCACATAGACAGTTGGTTCTAAAATGACTACTCCCATTGAATAATGCTATTTCCCAACTGCTAAAATATAATTAGTTTCATTTTCTGTGATGTTTTTCAGTGTCTACCACTCTAACCTCCTTCAACTATTTTAACAAGGAAAGGATTAATGATGTATAGCCCTGAGCCTCCTTGAGCAGCCTACAAACTCTCAGGCTCTTTGGTTTTGCCAAACCACATTTTCCAGCATATATTTTTCATCCTTTCTTGAGCTCATCCTTGCACTTTAGTTAGTGTGCATCAAGTTTATTTTGAAGTAGTTTGGAGAAATTACTCAAGTTCTTTGTAGAATCTCTCTGCTTCTTCATCCTTTGAAACAGATGTTGCATAAATTGCAATTATATTCATAGTAAATTGTTTATAGTACTAACAAGTGAGCGGGATGAACAAATGTCCCTTGGACTGATGTTTCTTATTGCCTAATAATGATGATGATGATGATAGCAAACATTTAAATAGCACCTACTATGCTCCAGATAAATAGTAGTAGCTCAGAAATGGGACATGTGCAAACTTCAAGACATCTCTTCTCCAGATATTCATATGGACCTGTGGAAAAGCTTTCCAAGCTCATATTGGTCTGATTAGCCATAGTCTGACACACTGTACTTTGCCTCCAACATAGTGGTGTTATTTTGGTCCTCTTTGAGAACAAAGGACAACAGCCAACCAACCATGTGCTAGATACTTTGCTAAGTATATAACAAATACTCTTATTTGATCCTCACAACAAATCTGGGAGGTCAGTGCTATTATACCCTCACTTTTATAGTCAAGGACACAGAGACAAACAGATTAAGTGACTTGCCCAGGGTTATACAGTTACTAGAAGCTAGATTTGAGCTCAAGTGTTCCTGACTTTCAGATAAGGGCTTTATCTACAGTACCACCTAATTTTTTTTTTTTTTTGAAACTTCTATAAGGATAATCTGCAAGGTAAGTTTCTCTGAGGAGAACCTTCCATCTAGATGTAACTTACTTACATTTTCCAGTTTCACCTATAAAGTGAATGCTAGTCTAGATGTGATTCACTTTTTCTAGCTATATGACAACTTATTCCTTGTGGGACTAGGATCCCATATCAAGGGTATTGACTCTTACAATGCTTCATGTTTGCAGACTGTCTTAGAACCATGTGATTCTGAGTGCCCTCTATTTTCTTTTTTGCCACTGTACTATTTTAACTAAAGCAGAACAAAGGACCAAACTGAGGGGCATTCTGCATAGCTTCCTGGTTCATGGATTGCCCCAAGTCATGCAAAGCTTTTGGTAATGAGCTTACTCTGTGACAGCAGCCACAGTGTGATGTCAGTTCCACAGTAAAAGTCTTTCAAGATTAACAGAATTTATAAGATGCTGGTGTTCTTCTAGAGCCCAGGCTACCTCTATATACATGGAGGGAGGTATTTAAGAAAGCTTTTTTTTAGAGTTCTGGGCCTGGAGTCAGGAAGGTTGAGTTCAAATCCAACCTCAGACACTTCCTAGCTGTGCAACCCTGTCATGTCACTTAACCCTATTTGCCTCAGTTTCCTCATCTGTAAAATGATCTGGAAAAGGAAATGGCAAACCATTCTGGTATCTTTGCCAAGAAGACCCCAAATGGGGTCACGAAGAGTTGGACAGGACTGAAAAATGACTGAACAACAACAATTAGTAATATTATTTTGAAATGATAAAGGTTCATTGTAATTTCTTTTAGCACTATTTCCAATTTTTATGCCTAATTTGCAGTCTAGTTAGGCTATTTGCATAAATAATTCTTCTTTTCTAAAATATTTCTTTTTTCTGTGAATCTATGCATTAATTGACTTATTATTCTGAAGTCATTCTCTGGTTTGATACATTAACAATAAAAATTATTTGTAGTCATTTATAGCTTATGTCCAGAGTATCATGTGGCGTGACACTAATTATTACCTAGAAAAGTCTAATTTATTTGATCAAAAGGGATTATTTCAAATTCTGAATTTGTGGCTTACTCATTAAAATGATAACAATAAGGGGAGTGAATCTGATACAAGTTGAGCTGGTGACTGTTGCAGACATGTTACTTTATGCTCATTAGCAGAAGGAGCACCATGTCATTGTGAGGTTCCAAATGAGAAAGGCAACCAACCCAGCCAGGGTAGATACTGTGCCACGTAGGTTAAAACCTAGTCAAGGAGATTACAATTTATTTAGAAGAAAATATTATGATATGGAACAATTAGAGAGCAGGTCAAGACAGAATGTGATTAGGCTTCAAATTATGGGGTAAAATTGTAAGGGTTGTCTAAGGCTAGAGGAGAAAGAGAGAGGAGTCCAGTGAGGCCTGGTGCCCCCTGGGAGTTAGTATTCATAGAATACCTACTGTGAACCTGGCACTGGCCCAAGTGCCTTTCACAATGATTCTTTCAATTGATCCGTACAACAACCCCCATTTTACCACAACAAGTAGAGAATCAGTAATACAATAATAGCAGACTTGCTATGGCTGAGGACTGTGCTAAGTGCTTTATCTCATTTGATCCTCACAACAATCCTGTGAGGTAGGAGCTATTATTATTCCCATTTTACAGATGAGGAAATTGAGGCACACAGAGGTTTAGTGCCTTGCTCAGGGTCACACAGCTAATGATCTAAGGCTAGACATGAACTCGGGTCTTCCTGACCCCAGGCCAACTTCTCTACCCACTGTGTCACCTACCTGCTTTATGTTGTTTTTCCTTCATTTACAAAGAAGACCAAGGACTTGTCTTAACTTGTGTGTGAATTGGTTTTAAGTAGGGCAGAATTATAGAAAGTCCTCAGTCTCATTGTCTATTCCAGAATCCTCCAAGTCCAGTGGTAAAACAAAAGTCAAGACAATGGATGCAGTCTTTGATGCAGATTGTCCTGACCAAGGACCTGCTTTAGCTGCCTTCATGGCTATTGCAACAGTGTTCTCATCCACCCATTCTGCTGGGGAACTGTTCACAAGCCTGGAGGAAACATCCATCTAACTCAGTGAGTGGTTTTTCAGCTTGTTGGTTGCCTTCAATCTGGTATAGCCCATCTGCTGAGATGCTTTACTGGGGTGTGGCTGCTGCGTATTCTATAGGTGAGAGCTGGGTGAAGGTAGACACTGAATGTGGATGAGCACCCCTGAGAAGGGCCTGGAAAGCCCTCCCACCAGAGGTATTGTTCTCCCTGAGTGCCCTACGAACCTCAAATCTGAATATAACCTGGGTGACAAATACGTAGCCATTAGCATCAGAGGATTAAAGAAAAAAAAGATGTTAGGACCTTTCCTGTCTATTGTTACTCTGCCTTCTAGGATTTGTATTCCCTCATCTATTAGATGGTAAGAATAAATACTCAATTCAATTCAAACACTATTAAGGACCTACTTTGGGCCAGGCACTGTGCTAAGCACTACTGAACTTACTCAAGAAAGAGTCTCAGCCTCCAGTAACTTACAGTCTAGCAGGGGAAGACGTACAGGAAGCTGCAAGTGAAGGGGGTAAGGGAGAAAGAACAGCAGAGGGTATCTTGTTTCATGGAATTGAAACCAAGCAGGGCAGCTGATGGGAAATGAAGAGGAGTCTGGAAAGGCCAAATCCTGTCTTCTATGAAATAAAGCTTTGGGAGGAGTTCAGTGCCCCTCCTCTAGCCCTCTGTCAAACACTGAAAATAAATGACCAAAGAGTCACAAAGGTTATGTAACCACTGTTTGTTATTGGATTCCTGTTCTTATGCCAAGCTCAGGGCACAGCTTCTTTGCTGGGCATTAGCTCTGGAAAACAGGGAGTCTCCTAACAGTAAAAAGAGAGGAGTTGAAGAGAGAGGTGGTCTTGGCATAGGGATCCTGGCATTTCCAATCAGAGGTAAAAGGAGGCTGAGGAAGATGGGAAAGAGTTGAGTATACAAGACTGAGCATTGTGATAAGAACTAATGTGATCTGCTTATCCCTAGAAGGGCTTCTCATTCCCAGGAGCTGCAGATGGATAGTAGAAGGTGAGCTGAAAGTCCAAAACCTTCCATCAATAAAGGAAAACTTTAGGAGGAGTTTGACCTTCCTCACAGAGATAAATGAGATAGTGAATGAAAGAAATTAATAGAATTTTGACCAAGAAGGGATCAGACATCATTCAGTATAACTCTCATTTTATAGATGAGAAAACCCATTTTATAGATGAGAAAATTGACACCAAAACTGATTTGCCTAAAACCACCTACCTGGTAAGGAACAGAGACAGATTGAAAACAGTTATGCAGTTCACCACGGGGGATGAATGAATAAAAAATCATTTATTAATTTATTTCTTTGTACAGAGGAATGTGCTAAGTTTGGGGCATACAAATAGATAAAAAGAATACAATCTCTGCTCTCAAGGTACATGTTCTCTAACTAAAGGAGACAGCATGTAAAAGGGAATGGATAATATCAAGCTGTCAAAGCCAAGTGAGTCAACCATAGAAATGGAGGAAAGTAGAAGAAAAATTCTGAAGACATATTGAGCACAGTTCAAAATTATGCTAAAGTGGGGACTTCTGGGAAAACACATCAAGAAAAAGATTAATGTGGCATGCAGAAAGACACAGAACAATCTTGAAGGCAAAAATGTAGATTTGCTGAAGTAGAGGCCTATATACAGCTGTGACTTCAGGCCAAAAGGCAGATGTCTGTCCCACTGGGAAGTCAGTAAGAGAAGGACTTTTAGCCAGGTATCCTTTTTTGTTGTTGTTGTGAGCCCTTAGCATACAAGAAATAGCACTGTGAGCACTCAACTAGCAATTTGAAGGACAGTATATAAACATGTGTACATAATGCTTAGCATTTTAGATATGCATACATTAAGACTCTAATGTGGTTTATTCAAGTGTTGGCTTTCAGATGTTTGGCATAAACATATAGTGAAGAAGGGTTATTTATGAGAATAAGCTGTACATGACAGAAATACATTTGCATGGTCCCACCCAAGAATGCTAATCCAGAATTATGTCTATGAGCCAACATTAATTTTTAGTCTTGGGTCTCAAATATGAGTGGCCTAATAGAAATAATAACAATAACAAAAATTTATAGTGTACTGTAAAATTTACAAAGTCTTTTAAATATGTTATTTCTTTTGACCTTCACTACAAAGGTAGGTGTTCTTACTACCCTCATTCCACAGATGGAATCTTGCCCAAGAAAGATTTGAACTCATGTTTTCCTTACTCTAAGTCTAGCACTCTATCCTCTGAACCATCTAGTTACTCTTAAAAAACCACCATCACTAAAGTGGTGTTTTTCTAGTTTTTCTCAGTAAGCATCCCTTTTTAACAGGTCTTGCCCTGATTTTCTTGATTAAATAACTCACTGGGTCTTTCCACCAAAATTAACCTGGTTAAGCTGACTTTATAGGACTAAATCATATGATTTTCTCTAAATAGCATTTGTAGAAGTGAAAAGTTCAGCCTATAAACCAAGTTGTTTGGCTCACATGATGCATAAACACTGGCTAGATTTTTTTTCTCACTCACTTAATTGACTGGTTATCCTGGTATGTAGACATGACTTCAGCAGAAGCGGCATCAACCCAAATAATAACTGGTAATAATGGGAGCTGGGTAAAGGGAAAAAACAGCTGTCACAGTGCCATTTATCTGTACACCAGATGCCCTCATGAAAAATGTGTAAGGTACTTTGTGCTCAGAATTTGTTTTGGACTCAAATGTAGGGAGAAAGAGAGCTTAGATTTCTGAAACCTGAATTGATTGACTTAACCAAATTTGTGGCATTTAAAGTTTGTTTTTGGTCACACTGGAAAAAGCATGACTTCCTGGCCCAAAGAAAGATTAATTAGAAAATTTACTGTCATCAAAGAGCTAACACAAGATCCTGTGCATAAATGAATTGAAATCATGTGAATTAAATTTCCTGAAAAGGGCATGTGGATTTAAGAATTAATGAGGAAAAAAAAATCACTGGTAAAAGTGAACTGGGCTTTAGCCAAAGCTGAAACACTTATAGTATTGTTTAAATGAACCTACACTGCAGTTGGGATCATTGTTATAGTAGTTTAAGACTGAACTTATTGGTAAGGGCCCCTGAGAATGGGCAGGTGTGGGTTAGAACTGGCTCGGGCCCAGTGGTGCCTCCTTAGAGAAGCCATAGCTCTCTCAACAGGCTTAGAATTCCTGTGACTTGGGAGGATATTGGTGAAGAAAAAAGAGCATAATAAACAAGTTTCCAGGTCCTTTTTCCCTAAAGAAAAGAGAAACACCTTTGCCCTTGAGTTACCTTGGGCCTCGGGGCACTTGTCCAGTAAAGCAGGGAGGAGGAGGCCGACATACATCCCCTACTGCTCTCTTGTGCTGCATATGGTCTACACATGGCCCATATGTAGTGGTTTTGGGGATGGGTTTAGTATATGGAGGGGCTACGTGAGACTGCATCAGGCTTGGGGACTTAATATGAATATGAAATCAGGAAGAGGTATAGTATGATAGAATGCTCTGGAAAGCTATGGTCAAAGTAGAGGCTTCATTCTTTTTGTTGTAACATAAAATTATAAACAAAGTAGAGGTCTATTGATTAGGAGAGGATGAATAAACATGGTTCATGAATGTATTGGTGTATCATTGCACCAAAGGAAATGATTACTATGAAAAATACTGAGAAGACAGGAGACTTATATGAACTGATATATAATGAGGCAAGAAGAGCCAAGACAATGAATGACATGCTCATTGACTACAACAATGTAAATGCAAAGAACAACAAACAAACAAATAAACTGCAAAACAAAATTCTGTTTAATTATAATTATAATATAGTTATTATAATTTAATATAATTTAACTTAATTATAATTTAATCATAATTTCCAGTGAAGTTTGGTTCGAATGGAGAAATGAAAAAAACACATATCTCTTCTTTCTTGGCATAGGTAGGGGACTGTGGTTGTAAAAATTATCTATACTATCAGGCTCTTGATACTTTGGTTAGTTTTGCCAAACTGCTTTTCCCTCATCCCTTTTTCTTTTCTTTTTTATTCTATTACAAGGAATGACTTTTAGAGGATGAGAGAGGGAAGAGGGATGATACTGATATAAAATCAAAATATAGCAATAAAATAATAAAGTAGAGGCTTTACTTGTGGTGATTTAATAAACACATTCATATCTGCACCTTGACAGCTTTAATATCTTCAAGGTAGTCTAAGGTTGCTAGTTACTCTTGGGGAAATACAGAGAGGTGAATTCTTTCCTTTAAAAAAACACCAAATTTCTATTGATATCCTCTGTTTTCACTTCACTGAAATGCCTGCATGCCCTCCTGCCACCCCCTAAATCTGGTGATTATTTCTACTTGGAAATACTGTGTCTCTAAGATGGCAAACCTAAGTGAATACACTAAGTGAAACAATTAGAGTAGTATATATGTATTATACTCCTTTTTGGTTATGATTTATTTTTGTGTGTTATAAAAAATCTAACCTGCTAAATAAAAATGCAGAATTTTCTATAATGTTGCATATAAACCTAGTTGTGAAGAAATATTCCAGTTGTTCCTGGATTTTAAAACCTACTAAAACATGGCCCACAATGTCTTCCAGTCTTTAGAATCCAGATACAATGATATACGAATATTTCATAGTACTGGTTCAAGTGTTTTTAAGAAAAGGACCAAAGAACATGGGATTTTTGTCTCTTTTCTCATCTTTATTACCCTAATGGAGGGCTTAATGCAATATCTTCTAAATGGTTATTGCTTAATAAATATTTATTGGACAAAAATGTTTGTTGAATCTACTGTGCCTGTATAGTTAAAATCAAGTTGTACTTTGTTGGGGATAAAAATGTTCAATACATTTAATGCCATTATTTAAACAAAATAGAGAATTTCCTTCAAAAATAGAATAAGAAGTAGGAAATATTGGCATGAATTTTCTACTGCTCTCATTGTAAATCAACATTGCAAAGGTTTACACATATCAGAAAAAAAAGTCTTCTGTAGGCTGGCTGACCTCTCTGCTGAATAGATCAGTCTTCCATGGAAATCATAATGATCTGTACTCTTCTGTGGCTTACATGGCCTTGATTGGTTCAATAGGCTACATATGCCTGGTAAATTGAGCGCCCCCCCCCCCCCCAGGTAGAAAAAGAACTGGTGGTATTTTTGTTAAACTTTCAGAAAAAGTGCCCAAAACTTAGAGAAATATAGTAATCCTGATATTAACAACTTAAAAATTGGAATTGTAATTGCCTTTTCCTACACTGAATATTTGTAAGTCTTTAAATGTTTTTATTTTTTATTTTCCTTGCTTAGAACTATCAGTTCCCCTGTTTACATCAATTATGAAGTGTTTAAAAAAAATAGGCAAATTGTATTTGTAAACAATTTAGAAGCCAATTGACAACTCAAATAATATTTAAAGGGATTTTATTTAAATTGTCTCAAAATAATAATAGCTTACATTATACAATAGAAAGAATGCTGGACTTTGAGCCAGAAGGCCTAAATTCAAATCTAGGTTTTATTGTTTAATAACTATTTAAATGCAGACAAGTCCCAATTTTCTCATTCTTTAAATGTGAATAATAATATTGCACTCTCACACTGGGTTAATGTGAGGAATTAGCTTTGTGAATTGCAAAGACCTATATTGAACTCAAGCAACATTATCCTTTACCTTTTACCAGGGGGCTTTAGAAAGATTATTTAATTCAACATGTGTAAAATTGGTATTGCAATTATTGCTATGGTTTTTATTATTATTATTTGATTCTTATTTTATAGATGGGTAACTTGGAAAGGGGTTGTTCAGCCACAGAAGTCCTGGGATTTATAATTCTCAGTTTTGGATGAGAGAAAACTAATGAGGAGGGTGGAGGTTTTCAGGTAGGATCTGGGGTGGTAGTTTTAAAAATCCTTCTAGAGAAATAGGAGAGAGAGAGGGTCATTGCTCCATGGCAGCAACACTGCTGTGACATCCAGTCACTATCTGTCACATCTGCAATTCCATCTTCAGGACCATGAAAGCTATGATTCTTAAATGGAGAAAGGGAGAGGCATGTGGCTATTTTTATCATGGAAGCTGGCTCAGTGAGAGAAACAAGCCAGCTGAAAGGAATGGGAGATTCCCACCCCCTCCCTGCCTCACTTCTGCTTAATAATCTTTGTTAAAGAATGCATTGCAAAATGTAAAAATATTGTTAAAGAATACATTTATGGTTTTGATATTATTTCTCATAAGCACCTGTGATCCACTTTGTCCTTACAGTGTTGAATGTCCCATCATTTGTCTCATGAGGGCATGATGGGGGCTGCACAGGAGAAGGGGACTTTTCCTAGAAGAGGACTGGTAAAGAGTTTTGCCTTCTAACTGGGGGCATAAGAATGAGTCATTTCATAACCATGCTTTCAAGGGCAGGAGTTTGTAAATTTGCCTTTTAGATATGGGCCAAGGTTACAGACAGAAAAACCTGAGGCTCATGGAGATTAAAATTGACTTGTTCAATGTCACACAGGCAGTGGTAGAGGTGGGATTCCACCAAAGTTTTATTCCAGTCATGTCTAGTGGTATTGCCACGAAATGTCTCTACTTCACCACAAAAGGCTTAGAATACGAATCACAAATAAGTACCTGTGTTCTTATTTGCAGCTATTCCCTTGAATTCCCTGGAAATAAAATACTTCTCTGGAAAATATTTATGGGCATATTGCCCTCTCTGGTTACCCAGAGATTGCCCAGTTAGTGGTAACTGCATTTAAACCCAATTCTATTTAAATTTGTTTACTCTGAAGGTAGAAGGAAGACTTGCTAGTTGTTTTATCCAATTTAACAAGCATTTATCATATAACCGTTATGTGTTAGACACCGGTAACACAAAGACCAAAAGTCAACAATCTCTGCCCTCCAAGAGTTAATTTTCAGTATGGTTGGTGGTAGGGGAGCAACATACACATAGAAAATCAAATAAATCTAAAATATATACAAACTAACTTCTGGGGAAGGCACCGCGACTGAAGGGTTGTGGAACCAGTTATTGTGGGGATTTTGTTGGTTGTTTGTTGGGTTGTTTTTTCTAGCTGTTCAACTCGAATTTTTTCTTTCTTCTTTTGCAAAAATATTAAAGCAGTTTTGTCATTTCCTTCTTCCATTCATTTTATAGATGAGGAAACTGAGACAAACAGGATTAAGTGACTTGACCAGGGTCACCAGATAAGTCTTCCTGACTCTAGATCCTGCACTTTATCCATTCTACCACCTAATTTTTTCTAAGGAAATAATCAAATAAAAAGGATGTTACAGTCAAAATATAATGCCCACTAATAAACAAACCCAAGGCAAAGAAACAAAAGGATAATTTAGAGGAATGAATTACTTTAAAGCAAGTGCACAACTGTGATATCCTCAAATAACCATGAAACTCTTTGCAGAGTGGGATCACTATAGCTATATGAGCTTGTCGTTACATAAATTGAACCTAATTCTGTCACTTGGTGGGTAGGGAATTGGACTAGAACCTCCAGAGAGAAGTTCTCTATAGGATTTATGGAAGGAAGGAAGAATATTGGATAAAGAAAGTGGTATTGCTATGTAGGAGGTTGATTCTGTGGTTGGGTCAATCCTGTATCTTAGGTCAGAGAGCTGAGCAGCCTAAGGGCACAGTGCACATGTTCTAAGAACACGAAGGAGGCCATTCTTGGAAAGTGTTAGCAGGCTATAGCTTCATAGGGAGGAAGCATGAGACTGGTATCTCCATTTAGCCTGGAAAATTGGGACAAATAAGAGACTCTAACAGGAAACTTTTCAGTTGAATATTAAAGTGAATGTTGAATTACAATCTTTAATCAAATACATTAAATGAAAAATTAAATTTGAATTGTTTGTTTGACTGATTCAGATTTTCTATTTGCACCCACTATCAAGCCAAAATTCCTTTCATTTTACCCATGGATGCAACAGCCATTGCTAGCTTCCAAAAGTTAGTATACCAAAATTGATCTTTTTAAGGTAATGGATACATTATGATGAGCACATTGCAACTTACAAAAAGAAAAATAAATGATTCTCAACCACCCAACCTTAAGTACCAACTAAATGCCAGGTCCTTGGAACACGAAGACAAAAGTCACCCAGTCTTTGGCCTCAAAGCACTAATATTCTATAGGGTGAGATCTGAACATATTTGGGTATGTACAGCATGTTGAGGGTATTAGCAGGTGGGGCAACATAACTTCATGCAGAAAGTAGCACTTGTACTTGAAGATAAATAGGGATTTCAAGAGGTGGATGCGACAGGAATGGTTTTACATACAGCATAAAGTCAAGGAGAAGGGAAGTCCATTGCTATGTATAAGAAACAGAAGAAGAACATATGGACTAGGCCATAGGGCACCAGAAGGGGAATAGAATTTAACAAAACTAGGAAGGTAAATGGAGGACTTTAAATGAGGAGTAGAGGAGCTAGTTGTTCATCCTTGATGTAATAGGGAGCCATGGGAATTTATTGTGAAGGAGAAGGGGGGTGTCAGGATTAAACATGCTCGTTAGGAATATCACCTTGACCATTAGATGAAGGACAAATTGGAGTTGGGTATCTGTCTTTATTTAGGAGTTTATAATCTAACAGGGAAGATAAGGTATGTATATGAATAATTAGGGCATAACAGATATGAGGCAAAAATAGGGAATATTTGAAGGAGGAGATGATTTTCAACTTAGGAGATCAGGAAAGTCTTCAGGGAAGAGGTGGCAGCTGATCAGGGTCTTGAAAGAAAAGAATTTCAGATGGTAGAGAAGAGGATTCAAATATGTTTGTGGTATAGGTAAGAGTGACTGTGGATACTTAGAAATAGGTACATGGCACAATGGATAGAGAGTTGGGCCTGGAAACAAGAAGAACAGAGTTTAAATCCAGTTTTAGACACTTACTAGTTGTGTGACCTTGGGTAAGTCACTTAATCTCCATTTGCTTCAGCTTTCTCAACTATAGGATAGGGATAAGAGCACATCCCTCTCAGAGTTGTTTTGAGGATCAAATGAAATAACAATTATAAAGTGCTTGGAATGGTAGCTGGCACATAGTAGGCACTCTAGAAATAATTATTCCTCTCGTTATCTGGAAGACACAGAGGTAGATCAGAACAAGACCAGGGTGCTGGTAGCCTCCAGTGGCTGACATGTACTGTTTGTAAAAGGATGGGAAAAAAAGATGCGAAGGTAAGCTGGAGCTCCATCATAGAGGGCCTTGAATGCCAGACTGAGGACTTTGTATTCTCAAACCCAATTTATACGCCAAGTATTAGGTGAAACTTTATTAATTCAAATAAATAATTAATATATTCCCACCCTGATTTGTTAAACATGAAGGCAGAGCATTCATTTCATGCATCTGAGATTTTCATAAATATTAACCTATTGACTTAAAGCTTCCACTGCATGAAGTTTGTAGGCAAACCTTGAGGCAGTCAAAAGATTCATCTCAGTAAAATCTAAAATAATGTAGTAAAAAGACACTGGACTATGAGAACTGATTCCATATGCTGGAAAAAGTGAATTATGTAAATTGATTCCGTAGCTTCAGAAGGAAAACCACAGTGCTCAAAGGTCTGCCCATCCCACCCTTCATTCTCCTTTATGTCTGGAATGTTTGAGCACAGGTTCCTTGAATGGAAACCCACTTGTTAGTGGCAGTGTGGGGAGCAGCTAGCTGTTAGCATAAATACAGGATGTCTCCCCCCAGCATGTGGGGAGAATCATTACCTTTCATATGTAGATACTGGATTGTTGGGTATTGCTGTAGTACCTTTGGGAAAACCTGGGCTCTAAAGCCTCAGAAAAAGGTAAACCTAGGGAGGCATAGGAGTTCACAGAAGGTAATTCACATTTATATAGCACTTTATGATACACAAATCTCTTCCTCATTATGGTCCTATGTGGAGGGTAGCATAACTGTAGTTATGTTTTTTTTACTGATAATTTTATACATATACACACTGATAATTTACTGATAATTTTATACATATACACACTGAGAAGTTGTTTTGTTCAGGACTTGAGTATGTGAGTCAGGTAGTTAGGGATGGAGGTGGTACATCTGAGCAGTGTGTCTGGTGTTCCTCTATTATATCATGTTATATTCTTTAATACTCTAGAACAGATGTGGGAAACCTGTGGCCTTGAGACCACACGTGGCCCTTTATGTTCTAAAATGTGACCCTTTTACTAAGTCTGGATTTTATAGAACAAATCCTTTTATTAAGGGGGATTTGTTCTGTGAAGTTTGGATTCGAAGGACTGCACTTGAGGACCTAGAGTGCCACATGTGTCCTCAAGGCCACAAGATCCCCACTCCTGCTCTTGGAGTTTGATACTAACCCTGGAAAAAGCTTTGCCAGGATACTTTAAAAAGAAAACATTAAACCTTCCATGGCATTGGCCATAGGCTATTATTGTAGGAGGCAATTACGTCATCCTGATTTACTTAGCTTCTCCTAAGAGGGAGAATCAGGCAAAAGATTCACAGGATCATAAAGAGAGAGGTAGAAGGAACCTTCAACTTTCCTCCCCTCCCCATTTTATTTTTGCTTTTTTTTAAAAAATAAATTTTATTTTTAATTAATATTTCAAAAACAAAGACCCAGCTTCTCTTTCCCATCCCATCCCTGCCTTCTTCCCTTTCTCTCCTGTCCCCCAAATGAGAAATCAAGCAAAACAAACCCTCGTTTTCAAACTTTTTTAGTCAAGCAAAACAAATTCCTGCATTGGTCAAGATTAAAAAAAAAGTCTCAATCCGTAGCCCATCACCTCTCTGTCAGGAAGTGGGCAGCCTGTTTTTCCTCAACTCCTCTGGAACTGTGGTCGATCATTATGCTGATCCAAGTTCGTAAGTCTTTTAAATATGACTATTTTTGCAATATTGTCATTATCATATACATTGTTCTCCTTCTGTTCACTTCCTTTGGCATCAGTTCATGCAAGTCTTCCCATATTTATCTCAAACCATCCCTTTAATTGTTTTTTAAAGCACAATAATATTCCATCACATTCATACGCCATAATTTGTTTAGCTATTCCCTGATTAATGGGCGCCCCTCAGTTTCTATTCTTTGACAACGCAAGAAAAAGAAGCTGCTATCATTATTTTTGCACATATGGTTCCTTTTCTTCTTTCTTTGATATCATTGGGACCTAACCCCTTCCCCCATTTGACAGAAGAGGAAACTGAGGCCCAGAGATATTAAGTGACTTTCCCAAGGCCACATAGCTATTGGAGGCAGGGTTTGGATCCAAGTTTTCTTGACTCCAACTAAGTTCGGTACCCTATCCTCTACCCAGAGGAATCAGATTTCCTGGGGACTAGATTAAAATATAATTGGGAAATGTTTAGCAAAAGAAATAAAAATACAATATGAATAATGTTAATTTGTCGCTTCCTAAGTCAATATGCTGCCCACAGGGTTCTATTTTTGATTTGGGTTTGATATCATGGTTTTATACTGTCAACCTTTCATTTGTATTATGGGTAGCTTGATTATCTGGAGAAGGAAATGGCAAACCTCTCCAGTATCTCTGCCAAGAAAGCCCAGATGGGGTCACAAAGTATCAGACATTACTGAAATGACTGAACAACAAAAGGACTTTTATATTTCCCTCTATCTATATAACATTGTAATAGCAATTGTAGCTTTCATTGATGTTTCATCTGTTACTGTTGTCATTTTTCACTCATGTCTGACACTTTGTGACTCAATTTGGAGTTTTCTTGACAACGACACTGGAATGGTTTGCCATTTCCTTCTCCAGCTCATTTTACAAATGAGGAAGCTGAGGTAAACAAGGTTAAGTGACTTGCCCAGGGTCACACTAGTAAGTTGTCTGAAGCTGGATTTGAACTCAAGAAGATGAGTCTTCCTGACTCCAGGTCTAGTGCTCTATCCACTATGCCACCTAAATGCCCCCAGTTTTCATCTATTTCCCTTCTTTCCAGGAGCTTAGACATCAAATATACATCTAGTTCTGCTAGTGTGAATAATGAATCCCTGGAAATGGTCACATGTATTTGAATATATACTATTAGAAGTTATAATCATGTAAAATGCAGCAATTTATAATATTCAGTGTAAATCTGAATAATGTGACCACTTCAGGGAATCTGTTTTTCGCACTAATCAGGACCTATCTCTATTACTCAGTAACCTTATTACTTCTGTTTCTGTCTTATCACAACTAGTAGATGGTAAGCTCCTCTAGGGCAGGATTCAACTTTATATTCCCCAGTGCTACTATGTGCACGTATCTTTTAATACTAAGTGCTTAATATATATTTTGGAATTGACATGAATTTTAAAAAATACAAAGAATAATGTAGTCAGGTTTTATGTGTCTAAGGAGATACCTTTCCTACCAAGGAAATTGTGTTTTTCTTTGTAGTTAGCACTCAGTTGAGATTAGGTTCTGGCAGAATAGGTTTATTTCTTATCTTAAATTCTACATCTTAACAAAATCTCATGTGAACTTAAGTATTTATAAACAGAATGAGCCCAAATACCATAGACACAGAGTGACAGGTATTTTCATGTAAAACAAATACGGGTATGGTGTGTTAGTTGCTCAAGTTAAATGAGAGTTTTGATTGGGCTTATAAATGTGTGTTTGTAGTAGGCTCTATTTGTGTGGGACATTATACCCCAAAGCAGTATAATGTAGTAGGCAGAGCAATGGATGAGGAACTGGGAAACATGGGTTCTACTTGTGGATTTGCTGTGTGACGTTGGACAAATTACTTTTAATCTCTGTGCCTCTCTTTCTTCATAGGGAAAATGAGGAGTGGACATTAGACTACGGTGATATCTATTCCAGCCCTAAAGTTCTATGACTGCGTGAATGTACTTTCTTGGTAAAAGTAAAAATATCAAAAAATAAACATGTTCATAGGCATTTTTTTCCCCCCTGAAAAGGAATCCTGGAGAATATTCCTTGCAAGCTGCTGTCTGTGACTTTCTTCAGCTCTCTTAATAAATCATGAGCCAGAGGACTTGATGAACTTCCTAAAAATTCACCTCACCCTGATAATACCCAATTTTCTCTAAGCAACTAGGAGAAAAAAACAAAGAAAAAAACCTCCCAATAACACCTATATTTGGTCCATAGATTTCAGAATGTCAGATCTTGCTTTTTCTTTCTGAACACAACTCATACAGCTGTTTTATTTTAAGAATTGTTTTGAAATAATTGCTTATGTAGGCTCATTGTCTGTTACGGTTTGAACAGGCATGGTCCTAATTTGGATAAATATATCTTGATCAAAGGGAGGAAGAATGGAAAATGCCCTCAGTTTGTGTCAGTAAAAAGGATATTGATTCTCCAAGTGTAGAAAGACCAGAGAATCAGAAATGTTAGATTACAAAGAGATAATGAAGTCTTGCAAATGAAGATACTGAATAATCTGTAAATATTGCCAGATGATAACTAAAACAATTGCAAATATACTCTAACAACACTAATGAGAACATTAAATATAACAGCTGTAGAAAATCTTCCAAGATTGATTTTCTGGGAATGGCAGTAAAAGATTCTGTGAAAACAGAAAATAACTATTATTGGCAGTCATGTATGGCCCTTCTTGCAGGATTCCCCAAGGTACTTCTTATGGTTTAGGCTGTTTGAAACATAAATAAATAAATATACATACCTTCATTCTGGTTTCTCTACCTGACTCTAGTTAAACTCTATCAGCAACTGTAGAGGGCCGAAGAAGCTGTTTCAGTAAATATTTCATTACATGGGAGCACATTTGCTGGTATTTCAAATAAGAATATTTTCTTACTCAGTGGACACTAGAAGGGAAACCTCTCACGTTTCTGTTTTTCAGACTTCCTTTTACTTTTTGTGGAGGTCAGTCAGTTTAGTTTTCTAGTGTGTGACTTGATTATTTATTGGACAAAAATGTTTTAAACCAGGAAAAGAAAAAAAAAACAACCAAATAATTTATTGAAGTCTGTCCACTGACAGATTAATCCCCCAGAGTTGGCCAGAATTCATCCCAGAGTGATCAGACTGGTCAAGCTTAAATTGTATGGTCGCTAAAAGTTGCATAAATAACCTAAAATGCTCTGGACCTCTTTTACATTTGGTCATTTCCATGACCTTCAAAGGAAATGTCAGGAAGGTATCAAGAAAAAATACAGTCTGAGAAGCCTGAGCTTGGGTATTTTCAAATAAATAACAAGGTTCTTCAACCCCCCACCCCCAACCCTTTTCATCTCAAACACATTCATCAGTTAAGGCACGTATCCCTCACAAAGTAAGGAAAATTATCATTCTCTTCCTTGTAGTCAGCTGGGACCATGCTTTAAACTTATGAGTCAGTCAAAGACTGCTGTGTGATGCCAAGAAACAAAATATACAGCATCATTTATGCTATTTCTTTTTTTACATTTTGTATTTCCAAGGAACTGAATGAAGCTAGTGTGTATTTAAGGGGCTCTTTTGATGATGGGGGCATGGCTGAAGGGTGTAGCAAGGGAAAGTCTCTCCATGCTCTTTATTCACAAAGATCAGAGCACCATAGATTTGGAACTAGAAGGTCACTGAGGGGTCAGACAGTCCAACTCCCTTATGTTACAGGTGAGGGAAAAGAGGCCTACAGGTAGTATGGATTAGATGAAGCGGTCTGAAACCCAAGTCCTCCAATTCCAGAACCAATGCTTTTTATACTCTACCAAAGATATCTTTTGATTTATACCAGCAGCTTTCAGTGGGCTTTTGTAGTTCTGGCAATGCCTTCTTACTTCAGTCCCAAATTTGAATTCAGATGTTCCCTCCCAACCTATTTACCCCATCCCAATTCCACCATTAGAGGACAGTGGCACCACATTTCCCCCAAAATCTCAGGCCAGAAATTTTGGAGTTGTTTTGTCATTTTGACAACAAAAACAAAAAGAAAGATTTGTTTTTGTTTGCTTCTTATGTTGGAGACAAGAAGAGTATCGAATAAGGAAAAGTTCTGCTGCTAGGGTGGAAAGATTGATGAGAGTGGATGAGAGTGAAAAGTCTGAACTATACTCAGCTTGGGTTTTCCTTCTGTCTTCTCTTTCTTAAAATATATTTTTAAAAAAATAGTCAACTTAACTAACATCAACATACATTTCAACCTGTAAAGTAAAGGAAAAGTGGGGTATTCCAAAAACCTTTGTTCATTGTTAAGCTTAAAACTGCAATAAGGTTTTTGGGATGCCTTGCATATGTAACTAGAAAATGCTATTACATATAACTTTTTAAAAAGTATACAGTAAATTTAACGTGATCATATCAACACTGGCCAGTTGTGTGTACCCCCTTCTGAACTTCTTTCCACTCTCCTGTGTATTTTAGAAATGTTCTAAGGATGCTCAGTTTTTCTTTTAGGGTCACTATCCCCATCCATCTAATCTGTCCACCCACCATTATCCTCCACTTAGCCTCCCTCAAGTTATGAGCCCTTTTTAGTAATAAGAATACTCAAAATTAGAGGCAGCTAGTGGTTCAATAGATAGAGTACTGGGCATGGAGTCAGCAAGACCTGAGTTCAAATTCAGTGAAGGTACTTCCTAGCCATGTGACCTCGGGCAAGTAAGTCACTTCTGATTGCCTGACAAGAGGATCCACTATAAAAGGAAATGACAAACCTCTCCAGTATTTTGGCCAAGAAAATCCCATGGACAAGTAGGATCTGTGGGTTCGTGAATAGTTGGACATTCTTGTTTGTCCTTTGTTTTCAAAGAGGATTAATGATATCGGGGATCAATGTCTTGACTCATTTGTGAGTTGGATTAGTATACTAAATCTAAGTATACTAAATCTTGGTATACTTCTAATTGGAAAGAACAAAAATAATCATCAGAGAGTAGAAACACAAGGAAAAAATAATATAGCATCTAATTACCTTTAATGATCTCAAGTCACCAGTAATGGGCACACTATATTTCAGCATATAGATCCAATCAATGATTAGATTCCTAGGCCATTTTCTGACTTTGGAATAGATGATGAGAGAAGTGATATAGGACTAGAGCAAGTCAAATGTCCTAATTTTTTGTTTTGCTTTTTGGAAGGGGAAAGGCAGGGCAATTGGGGTTAAATGACTTGCCCCAAGTCATATGGCTAGTAAGTATTAAGTATCTGAGGTCGAATTTGAACTCAGGTCTAAACTGACTCCAGGGTTGGCACTCTATTCACTGTGCCACCTAGCTGTCCCCAAAATGTCCTAATTTTCAAAGAAGAGAAGAGAGTGGCAACTACAAACTATTAGTCAATGATCTTTCCCCACTCTTGACCAAATTCTAGAATGTATGACTAAAAGATTCAATATAAGAAGAGGAAACCATGATCACTCTAACTCAGAATGTCTTCCTCAAGAACAGACCATGCCAGATTAAATGCATTTCCTTTTTTTGACAGAATAATTAAACTGGTAGAGTAGCAGAATGTCATGGATATGGAGTCATAGGATCATAAATTTAGAGTTAAAAGGCACTTTAAAGTTCTATCGTCCAACCCCCTCACATTGCAGTTGGGGAAGCTGACACGATATACTTAGAATTTTAGTAAATGTTTGACAAAATCACTCATTCTATCCACATGGTTAAAAAAGATTTGGAGTTGGTTAAGTGTTCAGACCCCAAGAATCATTAAGAGATTAACATCCACAAGGATGGAAGTCTCTTTAATGGCATTACTAGGAAACTGAGACATAGAATAGATAGCATGCTGTACTTGGCTTCTGGAAGATTTGCATTCAAATTCCACTCGTGACAGTAATTATATGATTTTGTGAAAGTCACAACTTTTTTGAAGCTAAATTAACTTATCTGTAAAATGAAGGGGTTGGAATCAACTTTCTAGGTTTGTTCTCTATATCTATGATTCTATGATCTGTTCTTGGTCCTGTTCTATTTGCCGTTGTTATCACTTGGGCAGTACCAAAGAAGGCACCTTTATCAGATTTGTAGATAATAATAAACTTTTGAAGGATAAGTTTTAAGGAATAGCTAGCCTTTCAGAGACAGACTCTGGATTCAAAAAGATCTCAACAGACTGAATGGTGAGCAGAATCAAATAACATAAAGTATAATGTTTTGTAAGTACTTGACAGGTAATAATGGTTTGTGTGGAGAAGATCTGATGATTCTAGGAGACTGCAAGCTCAAAATGAGTTAAAAGTGTCAAACAAACATGCCTGTAACCTCAGAAATTAGGAGGCCAAGGTTGCTGCATCTGTTGAGTTTTAGAAATCTGATCTTCAGTGACTTAAAATGATCAGAGAGCTGTTTGTACTAAATTTGACATTAATGTCGTGAGCCCTAGGAAGCACAGGGTCACCATGTTGTCCAATCAAGGATGAACTGACTTGGGTTGGCAAAAGCAGCAAATCAAAACTCTCAGGCTGATTAGAGTAAGACCAGACCTATGAGTAACCCCAGCATTTTCTAGCATTGAGCGAGAGAGGGAGATCTAATATATATTTTAAAAAGTGAAATGGCAACCAAACAGCCTAACGATAACTTAGATTGCACTAGTAGAAGTTTTTGAATCAACACAAAAGAAGTCATAATGAGATTCTTTCTGTCATATGCTCCCTTTCCATCCATCAAAAATTTCCCCATTTATCAAGTTTCATCAAATTTCAGTTCTTCCATGAAGCCCACATAGCACTTATCCCTTTCTCATTTCTAATTATATTTACAATCAGTACCACATAGTTTAATAGTTAATCATTTCATGAGGTAATCACTTTATAAATTCAAGTTTTGCTTAATAAATTCTAATAGATAAATTGATTCAAGAGCTGCCTGATGTCTTTGTTCTAAAACACCCATTTCAGATAATTGCAAGTGGGCAGCGTTTTTTTGCTGCACTTCTCCCCAGCTATGCTATATTATTTACATTTGTTCTCCAATGTTCTACCAGTTCTTTAAAAAATATTTTGAATGTCTGCCTTAATGGGAGTCTAGCTATGACAGACCTTAGTATAGAAGCTATTTGGTTATTCTATTGTCATCTATCTGGAACACGTGTCCAGCCCAGTGATGCTGGACTGGCGCCAACATTGCTCTAATGCATTTCAGAAAGTCATTGTGGTGAGGTTGGGGTTGTCATTTAAAACTAGTTATGGCCTCTAGTTGATGCTGATGAAATTGCTAAAGGAACAGGATATGCTGACCATGCAGGGTCTATGGGTCAAAGCCATCAAGGTTGGATATTGCCATTTCTCTTTAAATCTTTACCTTGACCTACAGATAGATGATAATTGATCACTCATTCAGTGAACCAATTAAAAATGAAAATTCAAGGCCTCACATGTGTACAAAGCAGTGTTAGGCATCATAAAGGATACAAATAGAGTTTTTAACACAATTTTTGCCTCAAGGAACTTCCAATCATATTTAAAATTTAAGTAATAAGAATGCAAGTTTATAATTTAGGAGACATCCTAAATTATATATAATTTAGGAGACATCCCAGGCTGGAAAATACTGGGGCTCCTCATGGGCCTGGTCCTACTCTAATCAGTTGAAGAGCTCTGACTTGCTGCTTTTGCCAATCCAAGTTGGTTCTTCCTTACTTGGACAACATGTCAGCCCCCTGCTCCCTAGGCCTCACCATATTAATGTCAAATTTAGTACAAACAGTTATCTGATCATTTTAAGCCACTGAAGATCAGATTTCTAAAGCTCAAAGACATGATTAGTTACTGAATGAACGAGATGATCAATGAGAGGATACTAGATCCAGGGTAGGGGGTCTTAAGGGAATCTAGGTGGCACACTGGATAGAGTGCCAGGCCTGGAGTCAGGAAGACGTGTTCAAATCCTTGCTATCTATATGACCCTGGGCAAGTCAATTAACCCTATTTGCCTCAGTTTCCCCATCTGTAAAATGAGCTGGAGAAAGAAATGGCAAACCATTCCAGAATCTTTGCCAAGAAAACCCAAAATGGGGTCACAAAGAGTCAGACATGACAGAGCAGCAACAGTTCTTAATTTTTTATTGTGTGTTGTGGACCCCTTTGGCAGTCTTGTGAGCCAGACGGACTGCTTCTTAGACAAATGTTTTTAAATTCATAAAATAAAGTAGTAAGCATTACAAAGGAAGTCAATTATATTTACATATAGTTATTAAATATATATTAGAAATCACAGGCCATGGATCCTATATTAAGAACACCAAGACCTTCACTATGATCAACTTCTTGTCATGCTCCTCTGGTGCTTCTGCGTCCTCTGAAGAGGATCATTCCTTGGAGTAACTAAGGGATTCAGTTTTGAAATTATTACCCTACATTCATTATGTCCTGATTGGTAAGGGTCCATTTTTTTCTAGCTAGCCCCAGATCTATGCTTTTAGAAAGGATGTGACTCCAGACTTATGGTTTTGTAAAGGGTGTGTTAGTCAATGGAACATTGGTTCCCCTTACCATCCTGGAGGCTTCCTATACCCAAAGAATCCTCCCTTATATATGTAGTCTCCAACTTTTAGAATGTATGCTTCTTTAGGGCAGGTAACATCACTCCTTTGTGATTGCATGCCAAGTGCTTGGTGCAGGGTCTGTCATATATTAAGTACTAAATAAATACTTTTTTCATTCATTCATTTATTCATTCATACATTCATGGGAATTTAGGTCATCTAGTCCAACCCTCTATTTTTTTTTTTTTTTTTTTGCAGCTCAGAGAATTTACGTGACTCGATCAAGGTAATATAGTAAGACTGGGCAATATAAACCTGAGGGTCTTCTGAATAGAGAAGATTGTTGAAAACATGAGAACATATGAGATTGCCAAGGGAAAAGTACAAAGAAGAAGGCCGGGGGGGGCGTGTCTTAGAGAATGTGTACATTTAGGGAATAGAGAAGAAAGAGAAGCAAACAGAGATAGTAGAGAAAGAATAGTCAGAGAAGCAGGAGGACAAACCTGCGAGTTTAAAGCCTTGGATGTCAAGAGAGGAGGGTTTTTTAAATGAGGGCATGAGTAATTTCAGCTCACATTTATGCACTGCTTTAACGTTAAGAAAGTGCTTCCTGTGCAAAGACAAATTATCCCAGTTTTTTTGGATGAAGGTAACAGGCTAACAGAGGTTAAATGATTGGCTCCATGGTTACAGGTGTCTTCTGACTCCAAATCTCTCCACTTTATCACAGCACTTTGAATGCTACATATTATAAAAATGTTATGGAAAATGAAAATTAAGGAAAAAGTCATTGAATTTACAATTAGTAGCTCTTAGTGACCTTAAAGAGTGCAGTTTCAGTCATCGGTTTGTTAGTCAGCAAGCATTCATTAAGTGTTTATTATATGCTGGACATTTCTAAGTACTGAGTATACAAATAAGGCCAGCACACAGTCCTCTTGCTCACAAGGAATTCACATTCTAATGAGAGGAAATAACAAGGTAACATGCAAATAGCCATATACATGTATATTGTATATACACACATACATATATTATATACATACATATACACATACATGAATGCACATACCTATGATACATTTGCATGTATGAGTATATGCATGTCTATGTATTCACACACACATACACAGTATAAACTGGAGGTAATCTTGGACCACAATGGGGAGTGGAGAATAGGATGTCAAAAGGCCTCCTGTAGAAGATGGATTGAGCCGAATCTTGAAGGAAGCTAGGAAAGACAAGAGGGCAAGTCAGGAGAAATGGCATTCCAGACATTAAGGGTCATTCAGTAAAAATGGGGGAGTCTGTAGACAGAGTGGTGTGTGTAAGGAAGCACAAGAAGGCCAATGTTGCTAGTATGGGGAATAATATGTAAAATGATTGGAAAGGTAGGAAGGGGCCAGATTGTGAAGGGCTTTAAAAGCCAAACAAAGGCTTTTGTATTTGATCCTGAAATTACTAGGTCGTTGTTAGTTTATTAAGCAGAGGACTGAGATATTCAGAGGTGAAATTTAGGAAGATCACTTTGCCAGCTTGGTGGAAGAGGTACTGGAGTGGGAAGAGACCCAACAAGAAGACTGTTACAATAATCCAAGTGTGAGGTGATCAGGTCTTGTATCAAGATGGCACTTGAATATTAGCCAAAAGACTCCAACAACTTATCACAAAAATAATACACTCTGATCAGGTAGGATTCATTCCAGGAATGCAAGGATGGTTTAATATTAGGAAAACCATCAGTATAATTGAGCATATCAACAATAAAACTAGCAGAAACCACATGATCATCTCAATAGATGCAGAAAAGGCTTTTGACAAAGTACAAACACTAGAAAGTATAGGAATAAATGGAGCCTTCCTTAAAATAGTTGCTAGCATCTATTTAAAACCATCAGCAAGTATTATATGCAATGGGGATAAACCAGAAGCCTTTCCAATAAGATCAAGAGTGAAACAAGGGTGTCCACTATCACCCCTCTTATTCAATCTGGTACTAGAAACACTAGCAGTAGCAATTAGAGAAGAAAAAGAAATTAAAGGAATCAAATTAGGCAAAGAAGTGACCAAGCTGTCACTCTTTGCAGATGATATGATGATATACTTAGCGAATCCTAGAGAATCAAGTAAAAAACTACTTGAGACAATAAATAAATTTGGCAAAGTTGCAGGATATAAAATGAACCCACATAAATCCTCAGCATTCCTGTACATCTCTAATAAAACTCAACAGCAAGAGATAGAAAGAGAAATCCCATTTAAAGTCACTGTAGACATTATAAAATATTTGGGAATCTACTTGCCAAAACAAACCCAGAATCTATATGATCACAACTACAAAACACTTCTCACACAAATAAAAACAGATCTAAATAGTTGGAAAAATATCAATTGCTTGTGGCTGGGTCGAGCTAATATAATAAAAATGACAATTTTATCCAAACTAAACTATATATTTAGTGCCATACCAATCAATTTACCAAAAACTACTTTGTAGAGTTAGACAAAATAATAACAAAATTTATTTGGAAAAACAAACGGTCTAGAATATCAAGGGAATTAATGAAAAGAAATGCTAGGGAAGGTGGACTAGCTATGCCAGATCTTAATCTGTATTATACAGCAGCAGTCATCAAAACTGCTTGGTACTGGCAGAGGTGTAGAGTAGTGGATCAATGGAAGAGATTAGGCGCAGGAGACCCGGCTGTTAATGAATAAAGTAATCTATTGTTCAATAAACCCAAAGATTCCAGTTTTTGGGATAAGAATGCACTATTTGACAAAAACTGCTGGGAAAACTGGAATACAGTATGGCAGAAACTGGGCATAGATCACTATCTAACACCATATACCAAAATCAAGTCTAAATGGGTGCATGATCTAGGTGTAAAGGATGATACTGTAAGCAATTTGGGAAAGCAAGGAATAGTTTACCTGATAGATTTGTGGAGAGGGGAAGACTTTAGGACCAAACAAGAATTAGAGAGCATTATAAAATGCAAAATGGATAATTTTGATTACATTAAATTGAAAAGCTTCTGCACAAACAAAGCCAATGTAACCAAGATCAAGAGGGAGGTGGGAAATTGGGAAAGAATTTTTACAACTTGTGTCTCTGATAAAGGACTCATTTCTAAAAATTTATAGAGAATTGAGCCAAATCTATATGAATACAAGTCATTCCCCAATTGAGAAATGGTCAAAGGATATGAATAGGAAGTTTTCAGAGAAAGAAATTAAAGATATCTATAAGTATATGAAGAAATGCTCTAAATCACTATTAATTAGAGAAATGCAAATCAAAACAACTCTGAGATACCACATCTCTCCAGTCAGATTGGCTAAGATGACAAAACAAGAAAGTGACAAATGCTGGAGAGGATGTGGATAAATTGGAACACTAATACATTGCTGGTGGAGTTGTGAACTTATCCAACCATTCTGGAGAGCAATCTGGAATTATGCCCAAAGGATTATAATAATTTCATACCCTTTGACCCAGCCATACCACTTCTAGGGTTATATCCCAAAGAGATCATAGAAGTGGGAGGAAGACCCATATGTACAAAAATATTTTTAGCAGCCCTTTTTGTGGTTGCAAAGAATTGGAAACTAAAGGGTGCCCATCAATTGGGGAATGGCTAAACAAGTTGTGGTATATGAATGTAATGGAATTTTATTGTGCTATAAGAAACGAGGAGGTGACGGATTTCATAATTACCTAGAGAGACTTATACAAACTGATGCTGAGCGAGAAGAGTAGAATCAGAAGAAATTTGTATACAATCACAGACATACCATATCTGTGACGACCAACTATGACAGACTGGACTCTTTTCAGCAATGCAGTGATATAAGTTAATCCCGAATGACTCAAGAAAGCGAGAAATGCGCCATCCAGAGATATAACTAGAAAGAACTGAGCCTGAATCCTGGTGGAAGCAAACTAAATGATCTTGTTCTTTTCATTGTTTGGTTTTATTTCTTCCTTACCATCTTTCATCCCACCTAGTACAATACGCCTTTGTAATTGGTATAATGTCTAATATGAATGCATTTGCAGACCCCATACTGTACTATATGCTGTCATGAGGGGAGGGGGAGGGCAGTAAAGGAAATTTGAAAATCAAGGAACTATGGAATTGAATCTTGTTAACTGAAACTAAACTAATAAATTAATTAAAAAAAAAGATGGCACTTGAGTGAGTGGAGAAAAGGGAGAACATGGGAGAAATGTAGTAAAGGTAGAAACAAGAAGACTTGAGAACAAACTAGATACATGGGGTGGGTGTGAATGATCAGTTAAAGATGACACAGAGCTTGTGAACCTTGATGACTGGGAGGATGGTGTTGACCTTGACAGTAATAAGGAAATTCAGACGAGAAAAGAGTTTGGGTAGAAAGATAATGAACTATGTTTATTGTGTTGAGTTTGAAATGTAGACTGGAAATTTACTTCATGAACTCTAAAAGGGAGTTGTGTGTATATATATATATTATATGTATTTGTATATGTAATATGCATGTATATGGCTATTTGTATGTTATCTTGTTATCTCCTTTCATCAAAATGTGAGTTCCTTGAGAGCCAGAACTGTGTGTCTGCCTTACTTTGCATTCTATTGCTTAGTAATGTCCAGTATCTAATAAGACTAGAGGTCAGGAAAGACATTAGGGGCAGATAAATAAACCAATAATAGGAACTGTGGAAGTTAAAATCAAGTTGATAGAGGGAGAGGAGAAGAATGATGATGCTGATGGTAAGAGTGCAAGGAGTTTTGGAAAAAGCGGGTAATGAAGAAATAAAGGCTGAAAGGTGGACAATGAAAGGATACATTAATTAGCCATCAACAAGCGTTTATCAAATGCCCACTATGTGCTAGGAACCATTCTACGTGCTGTGAGTATAAGTACATGGAAAGAAACAATCCTTACTCACAAAAACAAACAAAAAACTTAATCTAATAGGAGAGATGAATGTATAATAAATATATACAGAATAAAACTAAAGCTAATAAGTACAAATACATACAAAATAGGAAAGCATAAGGTAATTTGGAAGGAAGGGGCTTAGTTGAAGAAAGGCTTTATATAGAAAATATCATTTGCTCATGGTCATGTTGAGGGAGAAGGCCTGGAAATGATAAGTAGGAGGGATTTGGAATAGGCTTGAATGTCTAATCTTGAAAATATGAAGAGACATGAAAATAAGAAAGGAAAAAAGAAGGGAAATGAGAAAATCCACATGTTAAATGAATTAAGTAGAATATTTGAATTAGAGAATAAGATTTATTTCTATTACCTTTAATTCCTTGAATATCCTTATATAAATTGTGCCACAGGCTTTATGCATATATATGTATATGTACATATGTATGCAGGTATGTGAATTATTTTAGAGTAGACTAGTCTGTAATAGTGTTGTTTCAAGTACAGTTATGTCTCCCCATGCTTAGATTGTAAGCCTCTAGAGATCCCAAATGGCTTTTACCTCTCTACTCTGAGCCTAGCAAAGAGTAGGTACTCTATGATGATAATAAATTTCTAAATTGTAACTGTATAAAATTAAAGATTTGAGAGGGGCTGTCAATTCTCATTCAGTACACTATTCCAGAGATTGTGCTACTCATTCTATACCTTATTCAAATCCTTTCTCTTGTTCTATATGTCTTGCCCTTTCAAGAAACAAGGGGAAGATTCACTCCCAAACCACTTTTTTTCCTAAATGATCTTTTGTACAGCTGGTTCTCAATTACTTTAGACAAAGAATCCCCATCCAGATGTCCTTTGTTTTATGCAATAAATGAAATTTTGGCAAGAGTGTTGCTTTGTGCAGCTAAACCCTGCCTTTCAGCCTTTCATTTATTAAGAATCACTCTGGCCAATTCTGATGAAAATTCAAGACCATTGTCTGACACGAGAGGATTAGACATTTAAGATTATTGCAAGAAATGTAGGATCTACCTGTACAGCTATTTTAAGTGATAATGGTCTCAGTATAGCAATTTGCTTGTCTAATAAAAATAGAGAAATATCTCTCCAAAGTGAACAGAAAAGGAAATACTTCAAACAAGTTTTTTAAAGGTCTGAATTAGAGAACATATATGTATGTACACACACACATATATACACAAACCTATCTATCTATCTATCTATCTATCTATCTATCTATGTCAGTTTAATTGCTTTCCTCAACTCAAAACCTCTCTACATTCTTTAGCCATCCTCCTTTCTTCTGGTTTCATAAGGTGATATGATGCTCCTTCTTTCTTCTTACCAAGACTAATTTCTTCATTTGTGACCTTGATTCCATTGCTGCCCAACTTTCATGGATTCTTGATCCATTGATAATCCTCCCTTATATTATAATCATCTTTTTTTCTCATCTTTTTCTCATCTTATCTAGTCTTTCTGTCTCAATTGATTCCTTCCTCCTTCCTACAAATATACTCAACTTTCTCTGTTATTCCTTTAGACTCTTATCCAATGCTTCTGTCTTCTACTTCTAAACTTAAAAAAAAAAAACATAGACTACATTCATTGTCTCTGTTTACTATTTCAGCCTCTTGCTTTTCATCCCTACCACTCCTGTAACTGCTTTTAAAAGTTCCCCAATTACCTCTTTTTACTTTACTTTTTAAACCAAATTCTCCTTTTCTCCTTCCTATCTTCCCTTCTCCCCACTGAGAAAGAAATAAAAACAAAATCCCTATTATAAATATCTATAGTCAAGTAAAACAAATTCCTCTACTTACCTAATTTAAAAAATCTCAATTTTACTGAATACTTCATTTCTCTATCAGGTTTATCACTAGTCCTCTGGACTCATAGTTGATCATTATGCTGATTAAAGTTTAAAGGTCTTTTAAAGTTATTTGTCTTAATAATATTTTTATGTATAAATTGTTCTCCTAGTTAAGTTTCCCCAGGTTTTTCTAAAATCATTCTCTCTTTGTTATTTCATATAGCAGAACAATTCCATAGCATTCATATACTGAAACTTGTTGAGACTCTCCAATTGATGGCACCCCTTTAGTTTCCAATTCTTTGATGCCACAAAATTGTTAGAAATATTTTTGAACACCCTTAGTTAAAATTTGTTTCGAATGGACCTAATTTCCCCCTAAATTTACTACCTCTCTTATTCCTTACTCTTCCTTCTCTTATTTCTCTCTTACTTCCCTGTTGGTTGAAATGTCTTTATGTGTGTATTAATTTGTGCATATCCTTCCATCCTTTGATTCACATGAGAGAGATTTAAGTGTCAGTTTCTTTCCTTCCACCGCTTCCTCTTTGCTTATAAAGATATCTATTTAGGAAACTAAATTATGTGAGATAATTTTTTCTATCTTTCCTCTCTCCTCCCTTCTCTCCTAGTCTATTCCTCTTCCCCTCCCTTTCCATTCTTCTTCTTCTTTTTTTTTTAACAAATGCTTTATTAACTTCTGGTGTACATCATTCATTTCCTCCAGATTTTGAGTTACAATTTTTCCCCTACCCACCATCCCAGAATAGCAGTCCCACAAGATATCCCCTCATCCAATCTGCTCTCTCCCATATCCCCTTTGACTTTTCAATTGGAGCAAGGTGAATCTCTGTGCTCCAATGCCTACACATCTTATCTCCCAATTACATGCAAAAATAGTATTAATAATAGTATTTATATAATTGAAACATTTAATTTTAAGACCTTGAATTTTAGATCCATTCCCTTCCTCCCTTGTCACCCATTCCCTCTGGGAAGATAAGTAATTCAGTATGTGAACATTACCACAGTAGATATATTGTAAAAGGCTGCTTATAATTCCCTCCCACCCATCCCACCCCCAAACTGTTCCATTCCCTACTTTGATCCTGTCCCTCTTCTAAAGTGGGTACTTCCAACCTCCTCTCCCCCTAGAATGTCATCCCCTCCATCATCCTCCCTCTCGTCCCCCTTCCCCCTACTCTGCTGCAGGGTGAGATATCCCATTTAGTATGTATGTCATTCTCTCCCTGAGCCAAATTCAATGAGAATATGGTTTTGCCTTTTTGCCTTCCTGTTCTTCCCCACCCCTGCAACCACTTCCCCTTGCTTCTTCTACATGAGATAGTTTATCCTACCCTGTCTCTCCTTATCTCCTCTTGCCACTTTCCTCTCTCACCTCATAATTTCACCCCTTAAGTATCATCCTTTCCCAACAAATTCGACCTATGCCCTCTATCCAAGTATAACTGTAAACATATATACACATATTCACATATGTATTCATATGCCCATATACACTTCTTCCATTATTTTCATACTGAGAAAAGTTTCATCAGTCACAGTTATTGTTTTTACATGTAGGAATGTAAGTAGTTCAACTTTGATAAGTTCCTTTTGATTTCTTTTCCCTGATTACCTTCTCAGGCATCTCTTGCTTCTTGTGTCTGGATGTCAAATTTTCTATTCAACTCTGGCTTTTTCTTCAAGAATGCTTGAATGTCCTCTATTCCACTGAATGACCATATTTTCCCCTGAAACAAAATACTCAGTTTTGCTGGGTAGGTGACCCTTGGCTTCAATCCCAGCTCTTTTGCCCTCTGGAACATCATATTCCATGCCCTTCGATCCCTCAGTGTAGAAGCTGCCAGGTCCTGGGCTATTCTGATTGTGTTTCACAATATTGAAATTGTTTCTTCCTGGCTGCTTGTAGTATTTTCTCCTTGATCTGGGGATTCTGGAACCTGGCTATAATATTCCTGGGAGTTTTCTTTTTGGGATCTTTTTTTCAGGAGGTGATCAGTGGATTCTTTCAACCTCTATTTTGCCCTCTGGATCTAAAACATCAGGGCAGTTTTCCTTGAGAATTTCTTGAAGGGTGATTTCTAGGTTCTTTCTTTGATCATGGCTTCAGGTAGTCCAATAATTTTTAAATTGTCTCTCCTGGATCTATTTTCCAGGTCAGTGGTTTTTCCCATGAGATATTTTACATTGCCTTCTATTCTGTCATGTGTTTGGATCTGTTTAACAGCATCTTGATTTCTCATAAAGTCATTAGCTTCCATTTGCTCCAGTCTAACTCTGAAGGAATGAATCTCCTCAGTGAGCTTTTGAGATTCTTTTTCCATCTGGCAAATTTGGCTTTTTAAGGCATTCTTCTCCTCATTGCCCTTTTGGGCCTCCTTTGCCATTTGAGTTAGTCTACTTTTTAGGGTGTAATTTTCCTCAGTCAGGCTGTTGACCCTCATTTCATACTTTTCCTGCATCCTTCTCATTTCTCTTCCCAATTTTTCCTCCACTTCTCTTATTTGATTTTTAAAGTCCTTCTTAAGGTCCTCTATGGCCTGTAACCCACTCATATTTTCCTTTGGGGCTTTTGAAGCAGGATTTCTGACCTCACAGTCCTCCTCCTGTTTCCTGCTTCGATCGTCTTTGCCCCCCAAATAGGAGTCTAATGTTGCATTTTTCTGTTTATTTTTTTTCCTTTGCCTTGACATGTTGCCACTTAATTACTTGACTTTTGGGCTTGTTGCCGCAGTAGGACTCTGCCACCAGAAAGGGGAGCTTCCGTCCCAATGCTGGGGTCTTCACAACTTCTGTTTCTGGCAAGCTGGATACCCACCCCACGACCTCCACCCCAGACCAAAATCCAGATCCAGTGAGGTTAAAGCAAGAGCGATTACTGCCCCTCTCCCCCGCCCCCAAGACTGATCACTGGATCTCCCTACAGTTCGCAAGCCAAGAGCTGGATCTGCCACTGAAACTGAAAAATGGCATGTCTCCTCAGTGGCTTCCAGCCCCTAGGGGAGGAAGCTGACGCTTTCCTCAAATACTGGTCCCAAAGTCCATTGGGCACTAAGCTCTCGCTTTGTCCTAGGCTGTCTGTGTCAATAATTCTGGAATCGTCACAGCTGCTGGTGTTCTGGGGTCCCTCTGGCTGGCTGCTGGCCCAGCTGCCCTGGGGCTAAAACCTTGGCTCATGGGGACCTGGGCTCGGTTCTCTGAGCGCTTCATTGGCCCTTCCTGCAGGGCTGCTGGGCTCTCCTCAGCAGGAGGTTAGCTTCTCTTTGTCATTCTGTGGGTGTTGGGGCTCCAGAAGATGTTCAGAGTCTCCTTTTACATGGTTTGGAGGTGATCTGGGGAAGAGCACCTTGGCCATGCTGTTTCTACTCTGCCATCTTGGCTCCGCGCCCCCTCCATTCTTCTTTTAAGATCATCAAAATATAACCAAATTGCTCTCAGGTCCTCTATCTTATTAGACTTCCTCTATCTCCTCTGATGATGATGGGATGAGAAGGGGGACACATTTATCATCATTCATTTGAGAATATACATATGCTTAGTCTCTTATAATTGTTTGCTCATGTTTACCTCTTTATGGAAGTACAATGATTCCTGTATTTTATAATTTGCATTTCCAAACAATCCAGTATTTAAATCAGAAATGCTTGGAAGTCTTCTTTTTCTTTAAAGTTCCATTTTTTTAGTACTATACTCAGTTTTACTGGGTGAGTTTTTCTTAGTTATAGACCTATATCTTTTGCCTTCTGGAATATTGTATTCCAATATCTCTATACCATTATCATGTTGGGTGCTTAATCATATGTGTTAGAAACTGGGGTTCCTTGGTACCTTCTTTCTGGCTGCTTGCAGTATTTATTTCTTTGACCCAGAACCTCTGGATTTTAGTTATGATATTCCAGGAATTGTATATTTTAAGCTTCTTTTTAAGAGGTGATTAGTGGATTTTTTCTATTTCTACTTTGCCCTCTAGTTGCAAGAGATTTCAGCAGTTTTCTTCTATTATTTCTCAAAATATGATGTCTAGGTTCTTTCTTTTCATCATTGCTTTCAGATAGTTCAGTGATTCTTAAATGATCCCTCCTCAATCTACTTTCCAGGTCAGTTGTTTTTGCTGTCAGACACTTTATGTTTTCTTCTATTTTTCAGTATTTTGATATTGTTTTACATTTATCTCCATAGAATCATTATTTTTTATTTGGTCCATTCTAACTTTCACAGAATTTGTTATTTGGGCAAGGTTTTACACCTCTTGTGCCAAACTGTTAATTCCCTTTCCAATTCTTCCTTCCATTTTTGATTATAAAAAACAAAACATTTAAAAATCTTTCTTAATCTCTTCCAGGAATTCTAGTTGAACTTGTGCCCAAACTGTGCTTTTCTTTGAAGCTTTGTTTTCAAATGTTTTGGAGTCAGTTCTCTTCTTCTGGATGGTGTCTTAAGTGTCTCTGTCACCACTTTTTATAGTCAGATTCTTTTTTTATTTGCTTGTTCCTAGAGCCTACTTCCTAACTTTCTTTTGATTGGGGCCAGGCTCTCTCATTCTTAAGGGAATGCCTGAGTTGAACTGTGTGTCCTTTAGGGTCCTGTTGCTATTTTCTTGGGATATTGAGGGTTGTATTATTCAGAGTCTCAAGGACAGCTCAGACTGCGGACTTTCTATAAGCTTTCAGTGCTTGCCTAGTGTTCTGATCCAGGGCAAAATCTCATTGTTGCCCTCATGATGCTGCCCTCCTGGTCTGATTTGTGTAAGCTCCTCACCTGGGCTTGGGTCTGGGTGATACACCTGTGGGTTTGCCTTAGAATTACAGTAGACTTCTGCTGACAGATCATCCAGCTGGTGAGCTCTATTGGTTCAGGGTGACAGAACTATGGAATGCCCTTTGATCTGGGATTTCTACGCTATTATTCTTCTGCAGGTTTCAAACTGGGATGGACATCGGAGCTAAGACTCTGCTCCAATCTCAGGTTCAGATCTACATATTTGTTGCTTGCTTCTGAACTTGCTCTTTGCTTAATATAGACTTCTCCTCAACTTAGATTGTCACTTCTTAGACACAAGTCCCTTTCTCAGGCTGCTCTGAATCTGTGACCCAGAGCTAGGTGGTAAATGGCAAAGATACTGTTTGGCATGTGATACTTCATTATGCATAAAGTCACGGCCCTCTCTCCTGGATCTAGAGCCTCTTCTTTCTCTTGTTCATGGCATATCCTTGCACTGGAATGCTCTATACAAAATTTTCTGGTTCACCTTTACCATTTCTTTATGTCCTTTACCTAATGTCTGCTGATCTCTCTGTCTCACTTGCTGACCTGGGATGGAAATATGACTCCCTCTGATTTTTTTTCTTGATCAGGATTTGATTTGGTGAATGTTATATATTGATGTGGAGATATGACCTCTGCTTACAGGGTAGATCTCAGCTACACTTCTACTTAGTTTACTCTTCCAGTGGTTTATTTTTTTCTCAATACCTAAATCTAGTAGCCTTTTCTTAGTAACATGTTCCTTAATGCTTATGCAATGTTTAACTCTCTGGGTTGTCCCTTCCTTATTTCTTGGCACCTTCTTTCACTTGTAATACTCATTTCTGTAGGCCTCTCTCTTCTCTATCTAATTTCTCTTTTTCTGCTTTCTTTGCTTTCTTTCTTATTTCTTCTCACCCTTAAGTATTGGCATTCTCTAATGCTCTGTCCCAGGCCCTTTCTTCTCTCCTTATATGTTTTCCTTGGTAATCTTAGCCACTTCCATCGCTTCAGTAGTTGCTTCTATGGAGAAGGCTCTATAATATTTAGTATATTTAGTTTTGACTGCTCTTAAACCCTTGCCTTGCATTTCAACTGCATATTCATAGAGCATTCACACTACACTAAACTCTAAACTGTATGTCAATGTGCTTGACTTCAGTTCCTGGCAAAATTATAACACATGGCATTAAAAGGATGATTTTTGATCATTTTGAAAGGATAGCAATGATCATTAGGAATCAGGATGATTTCACCAAGAACAGGGCTTTATACAACAATAACTCTTCTTTCTTCATTCCCTCCTTCCCTTCTTTCCTTAATCCCTTCATTTCTTCTAGTTTGAGTTCAAAAGAGAGAATAGGACTAGATATATAGTTTTGTGAGTCATCTATATAGAAATAATATTTGAGCCTATAGCAGCTGATGATATTTCTAAGAATGTGTGTGTGGATTGAAAAAGAACTCTGTCTGGGGTTCCATGAACACCAAGGGATGATCATTCATCAAAGGATACTAGACAGGTTGGAAGAAAACCAGGAGAGAGAAGAAAGCAAAAGGCACAGAGGATTTTCAAAAGGAAGGGAGTATTTAGAAATTGTACAGAGGTAAAAGAAGATAAAGACTAGTAGTAAAGAGGTTATTGGTAGCCTTGGAAAGAGTAGTTTGAGGAAAGTGGTTGAGCTAGAAATCAGCTTGCAAGGGATTGAGAGGAAGTGAAGGTAGTAAGTAGAGATACTTCTTTATAGGAGTTTGGCAATAAACAGAAAGAGAGAGATTTTGGTTCTTTGGATTTTAGAGCTCCAATGTTAGTGACATGAAAGCATTCTGAATCTGTTAAGAACCTACATTCCCTTATCTTGGGTTCTTGCTTCAATTTACAAGACACTTCACAACTACCAGATAGAAAAAAAATGTGCTTGAGATAGAGAAGTACTAATAAAACTAAAAAATGCAACTATTATAGAATTTTCTAGCTCAGAAACAAACATAAAAATGTATCAAAGTGATGACAGTCCTTAATAGCAACCCTCAAGATTCACACTAGTTTTCCTGAAAAGAGATTTGAAATGGATAATCATTACTTGGACTTGTCCCAGTAGGATGCCTCAGGTTTGTCTTGTCCATCCAGAACTCAACTTCAACCTGTGGGTTTCCTCCCCCCGCCCTGCCAATTTCATCCTATGCAATGTGATTCTTATAGTTAATGGCTTTCTATTTTGGAAACCACTGACCTAAGGGACTCGAGAGGGTGTGGGCCCAAGTAAAGGATACTAGGGATTTATTTACTATGTATATGTCTGAGAATAGGTAAAAAACTTCCTCCAGTGCTATGAAGCTATGACTTTTTAGCTCTGAGAAGGTTTTCTGGTATATAGACCCATGACTTGGGTGGGATGGCTGAGTCATAAGGAGACATGTTGGGCTCCATCTGTGATAACACCAGCACTTTAGAGGCTTTAAGGGTAAGGGCACACAATATAATAAATGCCATAATAAAGCTGGACACAGCATTAATAATCTAGTAACCCCTTGGATTTTGACATTCCAAAACATCTTAATAACCAATTCAGCCTAGTTCCCAGATTATGTCTTTTCTTAGTTTCTATTGATGCAAGTGACTATTTCCTTCACCCTTTCATTACTCCTATTTTCCCCCAATCATTGGCTGGTGTTAGCCCTATAATAAGCAGATAATAATACATAGATAGTGTTACCGTTGAGTGAATTCAGAACTGTTTGAACAATTAGACCAGAAAATAGTGATTTAGTAATTGATATAAATAGAGAGGAAGGTCCCTAATGGAGTGCCTCAGGGATCTGTATTGTTGTTGTTCTGTTCATGATTTTTATTGGTGTGTGGTGGTTGGAAGCCTAGGTCTTGTTGCTATCTACATAGATATAAGAAAGACAGGAACATAGAACGACCTTCCTCTCCTCCATTAGTTCTCTGGATGAAAACACATATACCATGTTTATGGCTAACATATTGGATGACAGTTGGGATCTAAAAAGATCTCCATAGACCAGCAAAATATACAGAAGCTTTCCCTTTACATATTATATTTATTTATCTCATAAATTGCTCCTCTCCCCAATGTAAACTTCCTGAGGACCCTTAAAGGCAAAGGCCATTTTGGTTTTGTCTGTTTCTCTAAGTGCCTAGTATAGAGCCTTGCAGGTAGTAAGCCCGAAATGATATCTATTGATTCTAATCAGATGAAACTGAATAGGGAAAAATTTAAAGTTCCTGCACTTGGGTTACCAAAATAAATGGCACAACTGACTCCAACCCACCTTTCCGGCTTTATTTTGGTTCTACTCATAAGATCATAGATAGACCTGCAAGAGATCTCTGAGGTCATCAAATTCAACCCTCATTGTATAGATGAGGAAACTGAAATTCAGAGACTGAATTTAATTCCATCTTCCTCTGATTCTAGAGTCATCTAGAAGGTGCAGTATATAGAACCTTGTACTTGGGATCAGGAATACTTGAACTCAATTCCACCTTCAGAAACTTACTGGCTATGTGACCCTCAACAAGACATATAACCTCTGTCTGTCTCAGTTTTCTTACCTGTAAGACGGGAATAATAATAGCAGCTACCTTCTAAGGTTGTTGTCAGGTTAAAATGAGATAATGTTTGTAAAGTACTTTGAAAGTTTCAGAGCATTACATAAATGTTATTGTTGTTGTTGTTGTTGACCTATGAATCCCATCCAGCGTCTAGCACAATGCTTTGTATACTGTAAATACTTAAAACAATCATATTAAATTCATTAACAAAAATTTAATGAATCCATGTTGCTAAGAACTGCATACTTCATCTCAGAGGACAACCTTTAAATGAATAGGTAAGAATGAGTTATTATTATGAGATTTGTTTTTAAAGTATTTGAAAAAATTATATTGTCTTAAATACTTCATACATTGCCCTACCCCTCACCATCTTGCTTATGCTGTTATTTACTTCATGGATTCAGTTCTATTAGGGGCCATACAGGCTATATAATCATATGATCATAAATCCAGGATTGAGGAGGTTCGGGGACCTTCTAGTCTACTAGCTTAAGGTCCAGGGATATCAAATCACTTTTATCCCTGGTCACATTGATAAAAAATTTTCAGATGTAGGATTTGAATTGAGATTGTCTTACACTAAAAACTCTACCATTCTGACTGAATATATTTGCTCTTAACACATTGTGGTAAACACTGGAGTGTTTTGAGGTAGCCAGGGCGGTTAGGGTATGGAAACTGTTCCATAGGATGACTAGTTGAGGGAACTGGAAATGTAAAGAGATATAATTGCTTTTTTCCAAGTCCTTCAAGCATTATTATATCAAAGAGGTATTAGTTCCATTGTCTTTAGCTCCAGAAGGAAGATTCTTGGTTGGGTTTTATGTAGAGGTCATGGAGGCATTTTTCAGCAGCTAGATGGGACATTATTATAATGGGACAAGGTTGCCTCTTAAGGTAATGAGCTTCCTGTCAGCAACAGGTAGATGAACATCTTCCAGCAACATAGCGGTGGTGGTGGTGAGTTTTGAATAATTTCTGACGCTAAATTTGCATGATTTTATAATATTAGCCCTTAAAGAACTGATTACATAGTCTGACTTGGGGACTCTAATCTTCAATTTCCTTGCCAGTGATTTGAATTTGTATCCCTGA
This sequence comes from Gymnobelideus leadbeateri, assembly GCA_011680675.1. NCBI lineage: Eukaryota > Metazoa > Chordata > Mammalia > Diprotodontia > Petauridae > Gymnobelideus > Gymnobelideus leadbeateri. Next base: position 379,005 of record WOXC01008073.1, on the reverse strand, counting down.
GTCTTTGTAATAATGTCTTTATGGCTGTGAATTTGTTTATTTATATGTCTTTGTCTTCATCTGCATGTGTATATATGTCTGTGTTTCTTTTGGGATGCATGCCAGCAAGTGGTGTGGTTGCAGTTAAGTAAGGAGGAAAGAGAAAAATTAAAGTGATGGTAGAAAACATGGGAAAAGTTGCTTTTTTCTTAATGTTTTTTAAGGTTTTAATCTGCTTGCTTCAAGTTACAGGCAAACAATTACCTAGTCTATGAAAAGTTCAATAGTATTAGCAAATATACAAGGACAGAAAAGGCTTTGTGTCTGCTAGAAAAATTGACAATATTAAACCTTTCGAACAACGTGCTCTACTTTATTGAGTTCTTGGAATAACTATTGAAATTTTTTCCAATTATAATTATTGGCTGTATCTGATTAGCTTTAGTTCATCTATAGTGATTTGATAGGGAAAATATTTGGTAATATTGGTCAGTCTGATTCCACTACTATGGAGCTAGATAATCTAAACTAAAAGTAAAGGAAAAATGATTTTATAATCATTCCTTCATTGAGTATGCAGTTATACTCATTGTCTGCTTGATTTTGTCCACTACCTACTTTCTATATTCCTTCTTTGTCCAGGCTTGGGAGAGAATCAGCTTTGGGACATTCAATCACAATGTTCCTGGGCAGAGGTTTCAATATGTTTTTATCGAAGCCCCATTAATATGGGGTTTTGAGTATATAGTCCCAATATATGTATGTTTAATGATTATAAGTGATATGTGTGCTACTATGCATAAAATTTGGCACGATATAAAACTTATAGAAAATAGAAATAAAAAAGATGAGATAGTGATGAAATAACATTTCATTCTATAGTCAATAGGTGTTCATTGGATTTTATCAAGTAGGGGAGTGACATGATCAAACCTACAATTTAGGCGCATAGAGGATGAAAGATAGATTGGAATGGGAAGAGATCTGAGGCAGACCAATTAGGAAGTTAAGTGCAATAGCAAAAGTGAGAGGTTATGTGGGTCTGATTGGGCACGGTGACTATGAGGAGAGAGAAGAGGATAGATACCAGAGATGTTGTAGAGAAAGAAATGACAAGTTTTTGAAACTGATGGGATGCATGTGGTGAGGGAGCATTAGCAATTGGAGATGACAAGGAGATTTTAAACCTGAGTGACTGGAAAGATAGGGGTGCTCTTGAAAGAAATAAGGAAGTTTGGAAGAGGGATGGTATTGGGAAGAATGATAATAGACTGAGATCTGCCATATAGATCACAACCAATCCATGCTTCCTCAAACTGGATCCACATTGTGGTCCATCAAAAATGGAAATGTGGGGGGCTGCTAGGTGGCACAGTGAATAGAGTACTGGCCCTGGAGTCAGGAGGACCTGACTTCAAATCCAGCCTCAGACACTTAACACAAAAAACTAGTCATGTGACCTTGGGCAAATCACTTAACTCCAATTGCCCTACCTTCCCCCTCCAAAAAAATGGAAACATGGGAAAGTAGAGCCTCTACTCAGCAACAATTGACTTGAGCTCTGAGCTCACTTTCTGAGGGGTAACCATTGTAGCTATGCTGTGATTTGGGGGCTAGGGTATGATTATGGAACTCAATTTCCAAATGATACTTGTGTAGTTGTTGCTATAGGTGCTTAAGGGGTGTCTAGGTCAGGGGTGGGGAACCTGCAGCCTTGACACCATATGTGGCCTTCTAGGTACTTGGGCGCAGCCTTTTGACTGAGTTCAGGTTTTATAGAACAAATTCTTTTATTAAGGGAATTTGTCCTGTGAAGTTTGGATTAGTCAAAGGGCCGCACTTGAGGACCTAGAGAGCCACTGTGGCCCGGTTTCCCACCCCTGGTCTATAAGTGTCGTAAGGGACCAATGACTGGTTCAGAAAAGTAGAAGTTAGCAACTTGTGTAGCAAAAGGAAGGGACATAGTGAGGGAATATTTGGAGATAAGAGAAGGTATGGTCATGTAAGAGATAAGCTCTAGGAATAGTAAGGAATGTGAGATACAACCTATCTTTTTACTCTATAACTAACTTATTGCATACCCTTTGGTATCAAGATCATGGCTGCAATCAAGCCAGGCAATGGTTTCCCAGGTCTTTGGCTTCACTTTAGAGATTACTCTTCTTGGGTAGATACTTTTGTTTTACTAAGATCACTGCTCTGTCCTGGAAGGAAGATAAAGTTTTGATCAATTTTACTAGCCTACCCTAAGCAGGAGGAGGAGAACAGGCTGCATTATCTCATTTGGTAAATTGGGAAATTGAGGCAGATGGAATTCACTTGGTTTTGCCAGAATTACTTTTCAGATCATCTGATTCCTAGTTTTGTGTTCTATCTACTAAAAGGGTGGCAACTCTCTGTGCAAAGCACCTAATGGTTCCTTTTCTAGAATAAACAATGTGAAAACATCACAATTAAATTAAATTACTCAACAGAGACATCTTATCCCATTGCAAAGTTTTTGGGAAAACTTTAAAAGCTCCTCCAAAACTTTTCTCCCCCCTGGGGTATACTGATTTCTCCTCTTTCAGTGGAATATACTGTGGCTGATGGAGCAAAAAATTGTTTTTAAGAAACCCAGCACCAATCTGCATGGCCTAGCTCAGACACATGCTCACACAGAAAATTAAATTCACAGAAATGAGGGAAAATCAAGGGAACCAAGGGAGCATGTCTTCAGCTTCCCAGGATAACTCTTTAGTATATTTAGTGTCTTGTTAGGTGAGAGGGTGACGGGGGAAATGATTGTCTCACTGAAGGCTCATTTTAAATATTTTTGTGCTCAGATAAAATTTTATTTAAGCACAAAGCAAAGATGAGGACTGTGGAAATTTTATTTACAGAACCTGAGTATGTAACAAGCCTCTTAGTACTTGAAAAGTTAAAACACTTTTTTCCCCTTTCCAGTTTCAGTTTTATTAACACCATTTGCTTCATTAACAGCAATAACTTCTTAGGTGTGAAACTTCCTTGAAATGGCAAGTACTAAGAGAAAGAGAAAGGGGGTAGGAAGTGATTAAAGAAACTACTCAAAGAATAGCAACTATCATGTAGCAAATCTTCTTGGGAAATAGAATGGACTGGAGGAGATACTTTAGCCTTAGAAAAAGGAAGGTTTTTCTTGATAAAGGTTATAGGTCTAGGACTGAAAGAGACCTCAGAGGCCATTTTGTTCAACTCCTTCATCTTGTAAGTGAGGAAAGTGAAGCTCAGATAGGTTAAATGACTTGCCCAAGGTCACAGAGATAGTGTAAAAGGTGGGGAATATAAGCCCAAGTCTTTTGATTCCATGAAAAATTTTCTTTTCGTGACACCATGGTGTTTGATACTTGGCTTCAATTTAGGCATTTCTCAGTTTTCCTCTCTCATTGTCTATCAAATTCTTCTAATATAGATTATCTCAACCATGTCTCTGATGAAACTATATTCAAACTTTGTTTTTTCTAACTTTTTTTATTCATTCCCTCTCTCCTAGACTTCTGAACTTCACTTGCCAATGCACACATTCCTCTAGGCCTCTAACCACAGCTTTCTTTAGGAGGAAGATTCTCCACATCATGTGAACTCTGCGTTTGATACATGTTCGAGAGTAAAGATGCTGCTGATGGTAGTGACCAAAATGGAAATGCCCCTCTCTTTCAGTCTCTTCTCTCTGATCCACTCTAGGGGGCTTCCATTACTGACTCCAAACATTTCTTTCTTTTATGCTGGTTTAGTTAGAAGCTCTAAGCACCTTCCAAACTTTGGATGTTTCTGGTAGATTTAGGAAATTTATTCTTGATACTGGAAGCCAGTTAGTTTTCTTTTTTTTTTTCAATTTGGAGATGGATGAGAGGGACAAATTATAGGGATAGATGGGGGGGTTAGGGAGAGGGAGAGGAAGAGGAAGAGAGAGAAGAGGATAAGAGAGGAGAGGACAGGACAGGACAGGAGAGGAGAAAGAAAAGCTAGTCATTGAAATTTCTTTTTAAAAATGCAAAGAAGGTCAGAAAGAATTACAGACAAGCAGGACTTCTTTGAAAGTTATATACTGAATTTATCATACACATACATGTACATATATTTAAAAGCAAATTGCATATGATAGAGATTTTCAGTTTTATGTACAATCTTACTTTTCTGTTATACTAAGCATATATAAATGTTCACTTGATTTGTTGTCTCTTAACTTTAGAATATAAAGTAATATGAAAAAGAACAAAAAGAACTGCAGGCCAGGTTAATTAGGCTACAGCTGCACACTGAAAAACGGAGCTATGTATAAAATGACAAAATACTGGCAAGACTTCACTTACAAAATCTGTTCTCACCTCAGTTCTGGGAATGGGTAGATCATGAATCACAAAGGCTCCCCTGAGCAGAGAGCTAAGGGATCTGACCTTGAATTATAGGAGTTGGTGGCCTTTGATTTTCTGATCATTTCTTGAAATGACTGAGAGCAGATTTGCTAGGAAAAAAAAGTGTGTTGGTGTTTGGGAGTGATGAGATGTTCAGAGATCACTTCAGTTTGTCGGTATTATGACTTTCTTGAGTAATAATTTTGCAAGGGTCCTTTAATATAGCTTAATTTATTTGAAAAAGTCTATTATTAGAATTTTTAAAAAGAGTTTACAAAGGAGACACAGGTTCATGACATATTTATACAGGGCAAGGAGGCCCAGACGTACACAGAGGCAATCGTGTACCCGGTTTGAGCGTGGGAGCACCAACAGGCCTCCCTACCCAGGCAAGTGACAGAGCTAAAACTGAAACCTTACTCTCCCTGCTCTAGATTCATTGTTTCTTCTGCTGTACAAATTCCCATAGCTCTCACCCCTTTCTTTACATGAAAGCCCTGAAGGCCCCTGTCAGAATGTGCTTTACCAGAAAAATCACTGGATTGGGAATCAAGAAACCTAGGTTACAACAATTATGGCCAACATTTACATAACAGGGTTACAAGGCACTTTTTGTGTAACTCATTAAATGCATTTATTCAAAGATGAGGAAATTGAGACTGAGTTTAAGTGACTTAGTTCCAAAGTTGTAAGTGTCTGAAGCAGAGTAAAACCTTGGGTCTTCCTGAATCCAGGTCCAATACTCTATCCTCTCTGCCACTTAGCTACCTACCTATTTCATTCATTAAAAATAAGTCTTTATGTACCTAGCACCTAGACAGAGTCTTGAACATCCTACACTTAATCTGTGTTTGCTAAATGAATGAATGCATAAGTGGAAATAATTCTAGTGTACTTAATGCTCCTTGATCTATGATTCTTGGATTCTGATCTAGGAACTTATTAGGTTATTACCAGTAATCATATACTTAATTACAAATTAATTTAGTAGTTTGATTCCTGTGATCTTGCAAGATGGACTCTGAGGGCATGGCCTTTTCTACCCAAAATTCCTTTTCTACAACCTCAAACTTGCTCTTCTCAAATGTAATCATGCCCATGTGATCTCCATATTCTCTACTTCTAGACAAAGGTATGACTAGCAAAGGGTCACTTGGGCTTTGTTCAAGGCACCAGAAACTGATATCTGGGGATAAGGGAACACTTTTCCTCCTTGTGTTTCTCATCTCAGCCTTGAATTTGAAGAATACTTATTAGCTCAGCTTTTTTAGTTCAATTTTTTATTCATGTTACAGAAGATATCTAAAGACCAAAGTCCATGTCTCTGCCTGACCTCTAAGTTTTGTTTTTTTTTTTTTTTTTGTTAAGGACCTACTTAATAAACAAGCATTTATTAAATACCTACTTAAGGACTTTGTTATGTACCTTCTACTATATGACAGGCTCTGAGGTGGCCTTTCTTTACTTTCTTCTTTTTGTCAGGGCAAGTTGCAAAAACAGTAGTACTCTCAGCAAGGGCAGCCCCAGCCACTGGGGCAGGTCTATCACCTTCTACTTTGCCAATAAGGTTCCTGATGTTTATATTATTTGGGGACTTTGTATGTAAACAAGACCAGAAAGATTCAATATTTTCACCTGCTGTTTTAGTGAGTTATAATTAATTATATCCTCCCTGAATTTAATCTCATCTTTATGAAGACTCTGACATAAGAGTAGAAATAGGTGAATTCAAGCATATCTATTTCATAAACCAAGAAATGAATAATTTTTTTTTAATTGCAATGGGAAACTGTTGCTTGCAGTGGTGCTAGTAGTCAGAGGTCAGCCTATCATAGCCTTAGACTCCAAGGAAGGCTTGACCACCTTATGACAACTGGAGAGATTATAAGGAAAGTTTAAATGGAAAATAGAATAAAAGATGTCAATATTGAGAAATTAGGCTAAAAATATAAAACTTAGATTATGGAAAACTTTAAATCTCAGACCAAGAAGTTTGTGTTTTAGTCTTGAGACAGAAACTAAGAATCACAGATTCAAACTAATTAATTAATTAAGAGATGAAATTACACAGTGTTTTAAGGTTTGCAGAGTACCTTACAAACAATGTATCATTTTATCCTACAATAGACCTAGGTGGTAAATGTTATTATTACCCCTACATAATAGAAAAAGAAATTGAGGCAAATAGAAGTTAAGTAACTTATCCAGTTAGTTAGGATCTAAGGCAAGATTTGAATTAAAATCTTCCTGACTCCAGGATCTAATACTCCAACCAGTTTGCCACCTACCTGTTTTTTTAAGAGTTGTAATTTTAGCATTGGAAGGAACATCTGAGACTATCAAGTACACCCTCCCACTGAATCCTCTTTAAAAATGTATGAAGACCTTTGGTGAGATAGAACCCATTCCACTTGTGGAGAGCTTTAATTGTTAGGATTTTTAAAAAATGTTACATCAAGTTTACATTTGGTTCTCTGAAACTTCTTCCCATTGCTCATAGTTGTGAGACCAAGCGAGAAAAAAATCAAATACTTTTTCCATATGAAAGCTTTGCAAATAACTAATTATCTACTGTAATGTCTGCCATAACTTGTTTCTTCTTCCAGCCAAACCCCACTGATTCCTTTATCCTCATATGACATGATCTTAAGACCCTTTATCTTCTTTGGTCACCTTCTTCTTGAACCTTCTACCTCATTATACCTTTTCTAACACGTTCTATATGCAACTGAACAAAATAATCCAGAAATTATATAATTGAGGAATAATACCTCCATCTTCCAGTACACTATTCAATTCAAATTGACAAACATTTATTAAGCACCTGCAAAAAGGCAAAGCACTTTTTTTAGGTGCTCACTATAGAACATAAACATGAGCCTGTCCCTGTCCTCAAAGAGCTTACATTCTACTTCCTGGAAGGATAAAACATATGCTCAAATAAGTAAGTACAAGGTAAAGTAAGGAAAGAGAGAACACTAAAACTAGGGGGTCAGGGAAAGTTTTGCTGAGGAACAGCATCTGAGCTCATTCATGAAGGAGGGGGAGGATTATAAGAGGCAGAAATGAGGAAAGAATACATTTCTATGACTCTTGAAAACAGTAGTAAGATGCATTAGCTTTTTTTAGCTGCCATGTCTCATATATTTAGAGGCAGTGTGATGTAGTAGGTACATGGTATAATTGAAGATTCTTATAATTGAAGAGCTATTTTTGAATTTTTCCTCAGATACTTAGTAGATATGTGATGCTGGGCAAGTCATCGGGACCACAAAGTGAGATCTAGAAGATGTTTCTGAGGTCATCTTGTCTAACATCTTCATTTTATAGATGAAGAAACAGTCCCATAGAAATTAACTTGTCCAAGATTACACAGCTAAAAAGTGTTCTATTCTTCACATCATACTGTCCTCCCTACTTAAGTGTCCTCATATATAAAATGGGAATAGTAGTTGCATCTGTTTCTTTATCAATAATATGATAATAGGGAGGAGCCAAGACGGCGGAAAGGAAGCAGTAACCTCGCTGAGCTCCTCGGTCACTAAGTCTCAAAGGGTGAATCTGAGCAGATTCCAGAGTGACAGAGCCCACTAGAAGACAGAGCATGGCAGAGTCCAGCCCAGGAGGTTGCCCAGTGTGCCTGGACAGGATGATCGCAGAGCGAGTGGGATCTACACAGCTCAGACCTAAGAGCAGACAAGCAGACTACACCAGAGAGAGCAAAAGCCCCAGCCTGCAGACTTACCGAGGACCTGAAGTATCATTGGAGCCACTTAGGAGAGTTGGGCCCCCAGTGGAGAGAGCAGCTTCTCTGGCTACAGCCTGGAAGTTTAGAAACTGCCTGCCTGTATAATACAGGGGCTGGAATGGCAAAGTAAATTCTAGCTGCTCTGATCCTCCCCTCCCTCCTTCATGAAGCAGAAAACCCAAAGATAAGTCTCCCACCAAGATTGAAATCCCAAGTTAAAGGAAATAGCCTCAGGCTTGAGAGTCTCCAAGAAGGGGTGTAACTGAGACAGCCTGGAGTCTCAAGAGAAGAGAGGGTGGGGTCCCAACAAGCCCCACCTCATCTCACCAACAAAAGCCTACTTATAGCCCAGGGGTATAGAGGCAGAAATCTGAAGTGGTCAGACACACCCACACCTACTCATCTACATCCCTCATTGACTTCCCTGACTTAGCCATAAACTAGCCACCCAGAGGTATTCAAAGTCAAGGATCAGGCCCTAAACTCATAGCCTGAGAAACTAAGAAACAGGAAGTCACAATGGGAAAAAAAGAAGCTGAGAAGGAGAAGGGGAAGGCAAAAAAGTCTATTTGCACATACTATGCAGGGCAAGAACAACAAAATACACAGGACAATATAGACTCTCTACCCACACCTGAGACCACAGAAGGAAACATGATCTGGTGTCAAGCCCGAATAGCTTTCCTGGAGGAGCTTAAGAAAAAATTTAAAGACCAAATCAGGGAGGCAGTGACCAACTTGGAAAAATGTCTCAGTGAGGTAATTGGAGAAAATACCTCCCTAACAAAGGAACTTCAAAAACTAACTGAAGACCATAATTCCCTAAAAATTAGAAACAATCAAACTGAAACTCAGAACTCTATGATGCAGCAAGAGTCAATCAAACAAAACAAGACGATCGAAAAATTAAAAGAAAATGTAAAATATCTCACTGGAAAAATAACTGACCTAGAGAACAGATCCAGGAGAGACAACCTAAGAATTGTTGGTCTACCAGAAAGCCATGATGAAAAAAGCAGCCTAGACAACATCCTCCAAGAGATTGTCAAAGAAAACTGTCCTGAGGCCCTAGAATCAGAAGATAAAATAGCTATCGATAGAATTCACCAGACTCCTCCAGAGAGAGATCCCAAACTGAAAACTCCAAGAAATATAGTAGCCAAATTCCAGAGTTACAAGATTAAAGAAAAAATTCTACAAGCATCCAGAAAGAAACACTCAAATATCAAGGATCTGCAGTTAGGATCACACAGGACCTAGCAGCTTCTACGTTAAAAGAGCAGAGGGACTAGAATTTGATATTTTGTAGGGCAAGAGATCTAGGACTACAACCAAGGATTAACTACCCGGCAAAACTGAGCATAATCTTTCAGGCAAGGAGATGGTCGTTTAATGAAATAAGAGACTTCCAGACTTTCCTGATGAAAAAGCCCGAGCTCAATGGAGAATTTGATCTCCAATTACAAGACTCAAGAAAGACATAAAAAGGTAAACAAAGAAACACAGACTCACACATGCATAAGTGTACACACCCACACCCACAAACACATGCTCATTACTTGGGATGCAACAAGAGCAAAATGTTCACATCCCTATATGTGGAGCTGATAACTGTCAATATTCGAAATCTTTATGATTATCATGACCTTCAAAAGGGTTATACCTAGATAGAGGGTGTGGGTATGAATGCACTAACATGAAGTCTAAAACAAAACAAAACAAAACAAAAAAACTATTAAGGGGATCAAAGGGATTGTAATGGGAAAAAGGAAAGGATGAGATAGGAAAAGGTAAAATATGCCATCTGAAGAGGCATTAAAACACACTATAGAAGAGGGGAAAGAAAGAGGGAGAGGAACATCATTTAAACACTATTCTCACTGGTTCTGGTTCAACGAGGGATCAACTTAATCAGTGAAGTTTAAGATTCTAATGTGAATAGACACATAAATTCATTAAATAGAGGAAAAGGAGGGAGGGAGAAGAGCACTGTTTGAAATTTACTCTCATTGGTTTGGAATCAAACTCGGAGTTACTCTGATAAGTATAAAAACTTATTGTGTCCTTTAGATAGTGGAAGGGTAAGGGGGGGTGAAAAGGAGGAGACCAAAGTGGGGATTAGAAGGGAGGGAAACAGTAGTAAGGGGAGAGGGTAGGTTAAGAAGGGGGATCACTGGGTGGGAACACTGAGGGAGGGGGTGGTCAAAAGGGAAAACTTCAAGGTGGGGAAGGGAGAAGGAAGAAACAAAAACATAAACAGGGGAGGGAATAGGATGGAGGGGAAGAGACAGATAGTCATCATTACTGTGAATGTGAATGGGATGAACTTTCCCATAAAACAGAGGTGGATAGCAGAATGGATTAAAAACCATAATCCTACAATATACTGTCTACAAGAAACACATTTGAAACAAAGGGATACCCACAGGGTAAAGGTAAAAGGTTGGAGTTAAATATATTATGCCTCGGCTAAAGTAAAAAAAGCAGGGGTAGCAATACTTATCTCAGATAAAGCAAAAGCAAAAATAGATCTAATTAAAAGAGAAAAGGAAAGAAACTATATCCTACTAAAAGGCACCATCAAGAATGAAGCAATATCACTACTTAATATATATGCACCAAGTGGTATAGCATCCAAATTCCTAGAGGAGAAGTTAAAGGAATTAGAGGAAGAAATAGATAGCAAAACTATACTAGTGGGGGACCTTAATCTCCTGCTCCCTAAACTCGATAAATCTAACCTCAAAATAAACAAGAAAGAAGTTAAGGAGGTGAATAGAATCTTAGAGAGACTACATATGATGGATCTCTGGAGAAAACTGAATGGGGATAAAAAGGAATTTACTTTCTTTTCAGCAGTGCATGGTACATACTCAAAAATAGACCATGTACTAGGGCATAAAAACCTCACAATCCAGTGCAGAAAGGCAGAAATATTAAATGCATCATTCTCAGATCATGTTGTAATAAAAATTATATGCAATAAAGGGCCATGGAAAGATAGACTAAAAACTAATTGGAAATTAAACAATTTAATCCTAAAGAATGGATGGGTCAAAGAAGAAATTATAGAAACAATCAATAATTTCATTCAAGAGAATGATAATAATGAGACAACATACCAAAATTTGTGGGATGCACTAAAGGCAGTTCTCAGGGGAAGTTTTATTTCCCTGAGTGCATACTTAATTAAAGCAGAGAGAAGGGAGGTCAATGAATTGGACATGCAATTGAAAAAACTAGACAAAGAAAAAATTGAAAATCCCCAATATAGTAATAATTAGAAAGATTGAAAACCAAAGGACAGATTAATAAAATTGAAATTAAGATAGCTATTGAATTAATAAATAAAACTAAGGGCTGGTTTTATGAAAAAATCAACAAAATTGATAGACCCTTAGTCAATATGATAAAAAAAAAAGAAAGAAGAAAACCAAATTATGAGTATAAAAAATAAAAAGGGTGAATCTGCCTCCAATGAAGAGGAAATCAAAAAAATAATGAGGAATTATTTTTCCCAATTGTATGCATATAAATATGACAATCTTAGTGAAATGGATGAATATTTACAAAATCACAAGTTGCCCAGATTACCTGAAGAGGAAGTGAATTACCTAAATAACTCCATCTCAGAAAAAGAAATCAAACAAGCCTTTAATGAACTCCCTAGGAAAAAAATCTCGAGGACCAGATAGGTTTACTAGTGACTTCTATCAAACAAAGAACAATTGATTCCAATACTCTCCAAACTATTTGCGAAAATTAGTGAAGGAGGAGTCCTACCAAACACTTTCTATGACACAAATATGGTACTGATTTCTAAATCAGGAAGAGATAAAACAGAGAAAGAAAATTATAGACCAATTTCCCTCATGAATTTAGATGCAAAAATTCTAAATAAAATATTAGCCAAAAGACTACAACAACTTATCACAAAAATAATACACTCTGATCAGGTAGGATTCATTCCAGGAATGCAAGGATGGTTTAATATTAGGAAAACCATCAGTACAATTGAGCATATCAACAATAAAACTAGTAGAAACCACATGATCATCTCAATAGATGCAGAAAAGGCTTTTGACAAAGTACAACATCCATTCCTATTAAAAACACTAGAAAGTATAAGAATAAATAGAGCCTTCCTTAAAATAGTTGCTAGCATCTATTTAAAACCATCAGCAAGTATTATATGCAATGGGGATAAACTAGAAGCCTTTCCAATAAGATCAGGAGTGAAACAAGGGTTTCCACTATCACTCCTCTTATTCAATCTGGTACTAGAAACACTAGCAGTAGCAATTAGAGAAGAAAAAGAAATCAAAGGAATCAAACTAGGCAAAGAAGTGACCAAGCTGTCACTCTTTGCAGATGATATGATGATATACTTAGAGAATCCTAGAGAATCAAGTAAAAAACTACTTGAGACAATAAATAAATTTGGCAAAGTTGCAGGATATAAAATAAACTCACATAAATCCTCAGCACCCCTGTACATCTCTAATGAAACTCAACAGCAAGAGATAGAAAGAGAAATCCCATTTAAAGTCACTGTAGACATTTTAAAATATTTGGGAATCTACTTCCCAAAACAAACCCAGAATCTATATGATCACAACTACAAAACACTTCTCACACAAATAAAATCAGATCTAAATAGTTGGAAAAATATCAATTGCTCATGGCTGGGTCGAGCCAATAAAATAAAAATGACAATTTTACTCAAACTAAACTATATATTTAGTGCCATACCAATAAATTTACCAAAAAACTACTTTGTAGATTTAGACAAAATAATAACAAGATTTATTTGGAAAAACAAACGGTCTAGAATATCAAGGGAATTAATGAAAAGAAATGCTAGGGAAGGTGGACTAGCTATGCCAGATCTTAATCTGTATTATACAGCAGCAATCATCAAAACTGCTTGGTACTGGCAGAGGTGTAGAGTAGTGGATCAATGGAATAGATTAGGTGCAGGAGACCCAGCAGTTAATGAATATAGTAATCTATTGTTCGATAAATCCAAAGATTCCAGTTTTTGGGATAAGAATGCACTATTTGACAAAAACTGCTGGGAAAACTGGAATACAGTATGGCAGAAACTGGGCATAGATCACTATCTAACACCATATACCAAAATCAAGTCTAAATGAGTGCATGATCTAGGTGTAAAGGATGATACTGTAAGCAATTTGGGAAAGCAAGGAATAGTTTACCTGACAGATTTGTGTAGAGGGGAAGACTTAGGACCAAACAAGAATTAGAGAGCATTATAAAATGCAAAATGGATAATTTTGATTACATTAAATTGAAAAGCTTCTGTACAAACAAAGCCAATCTAACCAAGATCAAGAGGGAGGTGGGAAATTGGGAAAGAATGTTTACAACTTGTGTCTCTGATAAAGGACTCATTTCTAAAATTTATAGAGAATTGAGCCAAATCTATATAAATACAAGTCATTCCCCAATTGAGAAATGGTCAAAGGATATGAATAGGAAGTTTTCAGAGAAAGAAATTAAAGATATCTATAAGCATATGAAGAAATCCTCTAAATCACTATTGATTAGAGAAATGCAAATCAAAACAACTCTGAGATACCACATCTGTCCAGTCAGATTGGCTAAGATGACAAAACAAGAAAGTGACAAATGCTGGAGAGGATGTGGACAAATTGGAACACTAATACATTGCTGGTAGAGTTGTGAACTTATCCAACCATTCTGGAGAGCAATCTGGAATTATGCCCAAAGGATTATAAATAACTTCATACCCTTTGACCCAGCCATACCACTTCTAGGGTTATAACCCAAAGAGATCATAGAAGTGGGAGGAAGACCCATATGTACAAAAATATTCATAGTAGCCCTTTTTGTGGTTGCAAACAATTGGAAACTAAAGGGGTGCCCATCAATTGGGGAATGGCTAAACAAGTTGTGGTATATGAATGTAATGGAATATTATTGTGCTATAAGAAACGAGGAGGTGATGGATTTCATAATTACCTGGAGAGATTTATAGTGACTGATGCTGAGTGAGAAGGTTAGAACCAGAAGAAATTTGTATACAATCACAGACATACCATATCTGTGATGACCAACTATGACAGACTGGACTCTTTTCAGCAATGCAGTGATATAAGTCAATCCTGAATGACTCAAGAAAGTGAGAAATGCGCCATCCAGAGATATAACTAGAAAGAACTGAGCCTGAATCCTGATGGAAGCAAACTAAATGATCTTTTTCTTTTCAAAAAAAATAATATGATAATATACCTCAGAGGATTCTTGTGAGGATCAAATTAGATAAGTGTAAAATACTTGGCAAACCTTAAAGGCTTATATGAATTTTATTATATATTGTTAATATTATTATTAAAGTTACTATTGTTTTTGTTGTTTTGAACTTAAAGTCTATTAAGAGCCACCCAACTTCTTTAAGGGAAACATTTAACCTCACATCTTCCATCTTGAATTTGTGAAGTAAACTATTTTGAACACAAGAATAGTGCTTTCTATTTATCCCAATAAAATTCCACATTAAATTCAGCCCAGTATTCTAGTCTGTTAAGATTGTTTTTGATCCAAACTGTCATTCATTATGTTGATAGAATTTCCCTCCTAACTTTGTGTCATTTGTTGATTTGATAAGTATGCCATCTGTGATTTGATCCAAGTTTTTGTTAAAAATGAGAACAAAGGGCCAAGGGAGATCACTGGAATATTTCATCGAAAACCTTCTTCCTAGCTGATATCACATCCTTACTATTTTTTGGATTTAGCTAGTTCTGAATCTGCATAAGCATTCAGCCTATATCTTTCCAAGTTTTCCTTGAGAATAACATGAACAATATGCTAAACTCTAAGTAAAGAGTATCTACATCATTCCCATCATCTACAATTCCTGGTAAATCTGTCCAAAAAAAGAAATACTGTGAAGATATTTTGGTTTAACCTATTCTCGATGATTCCATGATGACTTTTTGTGATCACTGTTTCTTTTTATAGATGTTAATATGGATATTTCAATTTTAAAATTGGTATAGCATTATCCGTTTTCCAACATGGTGGCACATATTCTGCTCTCAACAGACTTTTTAGGACCTTTGGAAATGTTTCAGAAGTCACTCCTGACAGTTCTTTCAGTATCCTGGGAAGCAGTTTTCTAGGCTGGGTGGCTTAAACTTATTAAGGGCAGTCTAACTCTCATTTATCTTAGGTATCAATTTTATAAAGCCATTTTTGTTTGGCTCTTTCAAGTCCAATGTAATTTTCCTTGTCAGAATATTAGCATCTATCATGGACTCCCTTCCTTTGAACCTCAGCTCATATGATTAAACTTTGTCTTTTCTCTGCTCACTTTGAAGTCTACTCTCCAAAAGTCTTGAGTATATTTCAGACTATACACAGATTTTTTTTTCTTTTTTCTATCTAAAGACTAGAAACTTCCTCCCTAAATTCTTATCATTTCTGCTTAAGTAGTCAGTTTGTCCTCCTTGGTGAGTATAAATGAATGAGATAGGCTCAGAAGAGTGTTCTCTTTGTTTTTTTTTTTTTACCTTTTGGTTTCTTTTGAAAACTATTTCCTTCATAAGTATTGACAAGCATAAACATTCCCTTATTCAGAAAAACTGAAAAAAGGATTGCATAAAAAATTATGAATCTCTTACATAGTTAGTTTTTTAAAAAAGGTATTAGATTGAATGCACTAGTTTTTTTTTTCTTTTGAATAGTATTTTATTTTTTCCAATTACATGTAAAGATAATTTTTAGCATTCATTTTTACAATATTTCGAGTTCCAAATTTTTCTTCCTGTATCCCCTCCCCTCTTCCTAAAAAGATATGCAATTTGATATAGATTATACATGTGCTACCTTGTAAAACATTTCCATATTAGTCATAGTTGTGAAAGAAGAAAGAGATGAAAAAAAACATGACAAAGAATAAAGTAAATGAAAAAATGTATGCTTAGGTCTCCATTCAGAGTCCATCAGTTCTTTGTCTGGATGTGGACAGTGTTTTCCTTTGTGAATCCTTTGTACTTGTCTTGGATCATTGTGTTGCTGAGAAGAACTGAGTCATTCATAGTTGATCATCACACAATGTTGCTGATACTGTGCACAATGTTTTCCTGGTTCTGTTCATTCCATTTTGCAGCATTTAGTATATGTCTTTCTAGGTTTTTCTGAAATCTGCCTGTTTATAATTTCTTATTGCACAATAGTATTTGTAAAGTCAAGCATGAGCAGCTTTCCAGAGGACTGCTGTTGTGAACAGCTTTTCAAGGTTCTGATTACACAGTATAGTGAACTCTCTATTTATTCAGTAACAAATCAAGCAAAACATTCACAGAAAATCAAAATACAGCATTCACCATGTCACAGCTCAACAACTTAACACTAAAATGGCCACATAGTTGTTACCAAAGTGGTCACAAAGTTTTAAACAAAGTACATTCATTTAGTAACAATCATTTAGTGCCCCTCCTTAATTCAATCACAAAGTACAAAGGTCAAAGTCCTCTACCCAAGGGGTTCAATCAAGTTATAATATCATCAGTCACTACTCAGTACCCTCTAAAGGGGTAGTGGAAAGTACAAAGGCCATCCACCCCTAAGTCACAATTAAGTTACAATATTATCAGTCACTACTGAGTACCTATGGAGAGGTCTTTTCATCTTGACAGGCAGGCCCTCAGCTTCCATGGTTCCTCTTTTCTGGTCCCAGCTCCCACCCGAATCTAACCAACCGCCACCTGAGTGCAAAGGCAGACAGCTCCCAGTTTCTTATTTTTTTTTTGCTTTTTGGAGGGCAGTTGGGGTTAAGTAACTTGCCCAAGGCCACATTGCTAGGTTTTTGTTTTGTGTGTGTGATAAGTGTCTGAGGCCAGATCTGAACTCAGGTCCTTCTGACTCCAGGGCCAGCACTCTACTCACTGTACCACCTAGCCGCCCCCAGCTCCCAGTTTCTTGTCTAGCTTTCTGTGTAGTCCCTGCTCTGTATTGAAGCTCACAGTGTCCAGTCCATCTCAAGTCTCACAGTCTCTGTTTCTGGGAAGACAAGGCTTAATAAAGCCATAATAACATTCATTAACATTAACAAAGCCACAACAACATTTATATACATTAACAAAGCCACAACAACATTTGTGCAAAGTACCAGCACCACAGTCATGCTTTCTTTGGAAGCTCTGGCTGGGCCTTGGAAGTCTTTGGCAGCTCTGGCTGATTCTCAGAAGCACTCAGCAGAAGTTCCCAGAAGAAAGGTTTCAGCAGAAGCTCTGTTCTCAAAATCAAAATTACTTTCTCCTGTTCTCAAAATCAAAATCACTTTCTCCAGCTCCATTCTCATTTCTATTCTCAGTTCTTAATTCTCAGTTCAGTCTCTAGTCCAGCAGTAGCGGACCAGCCTCCAGATGCTTACTGAGGGAAATTCTCTCTCTCTCTGTCTCTCTGTCTCTCTCTATCTTTCTGTCTCTGTCTCTCTCTGTCTCTCTCTGTCTCTCTCTCTGTCTCTCTCTCCCCCTACCTTCCTCTCTCTCTCTGACAGTAGCTGCTCTGCCTCCATGATGCTTGCCCCAAGAAGTTCTGACTCTGCCAGCTAGGGCTTTTTCTTATATGTGGTATTAGCTCCTCCCTGTTCTGCCCCTTCCTGTTATGTCAGCAACAGGGTTTCATACCTTCTGTTCCTTAACAGAGGCTTGATATAATTAATGTGAAACTAAGTGCTAAGTACATGTTACCTTGCCAATATAAAGAGATCTTCAAATTTCACTACCATTGTGGCATTCCACTACATTCAGCCATTCCCCAATTGATGGACATTCCCTCAGTTTCCCATAGTTTTCCACCACGAAATGGGCTGCTATAAATATTTTTGCACTTGTAGGTCCTTTCCCCCTTTTTATGATCTCTTTGTGATACAAACCTAGTAGTGTCATTGCTGGATCACAAGGTATGTACAGTTTGCTTGCTCTTTAGGCACAGTTCCAAATTGCTCTCCAAAATGGTTGGATCAATTCACAACTCTACCAACAATGCATCAGTGTTCCACTTTTCCCACATCTTCTCCAACACTTATCACTTTCCTTTTTAAAAAAAAAAAATTGGTCATAGCCAATCTGACAGATGGTGAGGTACTAGCTCAGAGTTGTTTAAATTTGTATTTCTCTAATCAAAAGTGATACAGAGCACTTCTTCATGCGCCCATGGATATCTTTGATTTCTTCATCTGAAAACTCTTCATATAGTTGGACCATTTATCAATTGGGGAATGGCTTGTATTTTTATAAATTTGACTCAGTTCTCTATATATTTAAGAAAAGAGGACTTTATCAGAGATACTTGCTGTAAAGATTATTTCCCAGTTTTCTGTTTTTCTTCTAACCTTGGTTGCATTGGTTTTGTTTGTACAAAAGCTTTTAATTTAATGAAATCAAAATGACCAATTTTACATTTCATATTCCTCTTTATCTCCTTTTTGGTCATGACTTCTTCCCTTCTCCATATATCTGACAGGTAGACTATTCCTTACTCTTCTAATTTGCTCATGATGGCAACCTTCATGTCTCAAACACATATACATTTAGTATTGACATTACTTTTTTGTTAATGATACCTTTTAGCAGGATGTAGTTTCCTTTCTTATATCCTTCAATTAGATCTATTTTTGCTTTCACTTTGTCTGATATCAGGATTCCTACCCCTGTTTTTTTTTTCCACTTCAGCTGAAGTATAATAGATTCTGCTCCAACCCCTTACCTTTACTCTGTGTATGTCTCTTTGCTTCAAGTGTGTTTCTTGTAAATAGCATATTCTAGGATTCTTGTTTTTGACCCACTTTGCTATCTGTTATTTTAATGGAGAATTCATACCATTCACATTCACAGTTATGGCTACTGACTGTATTTCCCTCTATCCTATTTTTCCTACTCTTTGTCCTTTTTCTCTCCTTTCACCCTTTCCCTCCTCAACAATGTTTTGTTTCTGTCCACTACCTCCCCTAGTCTGATCTCTTCCGTCAACCTCCATCTCCCTTTTACTTATTCTCCTTCCATCCCATTTTCCTCTTGGGTAAGATAGACTCTATATTCAACTGACTGTATATATTAATCCCTCTTTGAACCAGTACTTAAGAGAGTAAGACTTAAATAATGCCCATCACCCACCCTCCTATCTTTCCCTCCACTATAATAGGTTTTTTATGCCTCTCCATATGAAATAATTTACTCCATTCTACCTCTTCCTTCCTTCTTTACCCAGTGTATTCCTCTTCTTTATCCCTTAATTATTTTTATGTCATTCCCTCAAATTCACCTTATACCCACACCCTCTCTCTATGTATATTCCTTCTAGCTATAGTGGTATGATTTTAAAGAATTGCAAGTATCACCTTCCCATGTAGGGATGTAAACAGTTCAATTTCATTCAATACCTTATGTTTTCTTTTTCATTTTTAAGTTTCTCTTGGGTCTTGATATTGTAATTAAAATTTTTTGTTCAATTTTGGTCTTCTCCTTATGAAAGCTTGAAATCCTTCTATTTCATTTAATGACCATTTCCCCCTTGCAGTATTATGCTTAATTTTACCATATAGGTGATTCTTGGTTGTAGTTCTAGCTCCTTTGCTTTCCAGAATGTCATGTTCTGTGATCTCCTATCCTTTAATGTTGCAGCTGCTAAGTCCTGTGTAATCTTGATTGTGGCTCCTTGATATTTGAATTGTTTCTTTCTGGATGTTTGCAGTATTTTCTCCTTGACTTAATAGTTCTCAAATTTGGCTATAATGTTCCTTGGAATTTTTATTTTGGGATCTCTTTCCTGAGGTGATTGTTGGATTCTTTAAATGCCTATTTTGCCCTCTGATTTCATGATATCAGGGCAGTTTTCCTTGATAATTTCTTGAAAGATGCTGTCCAGGTTCTCCTTTTGATTGTGACTTTCAGGTATTCCAATGATTATGACATTGTCTGTCCTGAATCTATTTTCCAGTTTAGTTGTTTTTTTTTTCCAGTAAAGTAGTTTACATTTTGTTCTATTTTTTATTCTCTTGAATTTGTTGGACTGCTTCTTGATGTCTCATAGAGTCATTTTGTCCAGTTCTAACTTTTAAGGTATTGTTTCCATCAATTAACTTTTGTACTTCTTTTTCCACTTGACCAATTGTGTTTTTTATTTTATATGCTATTTTCTTTAGTGGATTTATGCATCCCCATTTCCATTTGTTCAATTCTATGTTTTAAGCAGCTGTTTCCTTCTTCCAAGTTATTGATTCTTTTTTTTTTTTTATAATTCTTTTACATCACTCTCATTTACTTTCCCCATTTTTCTTCTATGTCTTTTATGTCATTTTAAGTTCCTTTTTGAGCTCTTCCTTGAGTGCTTTCTGGGCTTGAAACCACTTCCCATTTGTGTTTGGGGTTTTGTCCACAGATGTTTTGATATTGTTGTCCTCTTCTGAGTTTGTGTCTTGATCTTCCCTGTCACAATAATAACTTTCTATGGTTAGTTTATATTTTTTGTTCCTTTTTATTCATCTTTTTTGGCCTTTTAACTTTCTTTTAAATTTGAGCTAGGCTCCTGGGGGTAGAAGGTGTCTCTGTCTCAGGCTTCTTGTGCCAGGAGCTGCAGGCCCTGGCTGTTTACCTGGTGCTGCATTGATGTTGCCCTGTGTCTCACAGGGGACCCTCGTATCTCCTGCTGTGCTATGAGTGTGGGGTGTGGGGTGGCTGGCACTGCTGAAGGTCATAGGGGCCTGGTAGCTTACATGGTGCTGAACTAGGTCCAAGTGCTGTGTCTGGAGTGTGCTTAGGCTGGTGGGGTGTTTCTGTGTTTTCCTGGGGCTATGCTGAAGCACACAGTAGTCTGGCCTCTGCAGTTTGCTTATTTGCTCAGGGCTGCACTGAAGTAGTTGGCCTCTGGAGGCTTTCTGTTTGCTCAGGGTTATGCTGAAGCACACTCTGATTCTCAGAACTGGAGTCTGCTTATTTCCTTGGCTATGCTGAAGTGCATGGGGAGTCCTGGTTTTGGTGTTTCTTCTGCTGGTCTGTTGAGGTGGAGGTTGCTGCTGGTTTGCTAGGATGATTTCTGTCTTGGTCTGTGTTCCCCTTTTACTTGAGTGAGACAGACCTTTCTTGCTGATCTGCCAAGTTTCTTGGGCTAAAAGATCCCAGAACTCCTGAATATACTAATTTTTAGTACCCTATTCGTATGCAATTATGAACTTCTTTTATGTGTATTTTTAAATGTTTCACCAATTAAATGAGATAACATACGTAAAATGCATTTAAAACCTTAAAATGATATCTAAATGCTGGTTATGATGATGATGATGATGATGAAGCTCTTTTCTAGGTTAATTTTTGTTTTGCTAATTTCTCCTCCATTCCATGATTCTCCAATACACAAAATAAATAAAAATTACTCCCTTGTAATAAAGAGCAAAACATATTCACACATTGGCTATGTCTGAAAAATATTGTGTTTCATTCTGCCCTGCTAGTCTCTCACCTCTACACCAAGAGATGGGAATCATGATTCATCACCAGACTTGTGAAATTGTGATTGGTTTTTACATTGATCATATTTCTCTACCTTTTGAAGAATGAATTATCATTAAGTCCAACCAAGAAATTATTAACAGCCCTATTTTTGGCAGAGAGCCCCAACAGATGTCTGGATAATTGAAGTTCCCCATACCCACTACATCATGCCAGTAATCAAATCAACACTATTATTCCTGATAAAGACATCTCAGTTGATTGCCTTATTACTTCAATCACCATTTACTCTGTCTTACACTCCAAAGCAGCCCCTCCCCAGCCACTGCTCCTTTGTACTGTTTGTCTTAGTCTGTTAGAATGTAGACTTCTTAAGGATAGAGACAGACATGCTTGTATTTATATCTCTCACACTTAGTACAGTACCTGATACACAATGCTTAATTAAATATATTTTCACTCATTAATTATACACACCTCTGTGACAGACTTGTGACTTCTGTTTCTAGAATTCTATACTTGTTCCCTTTCTATCTAGGTGGTCTGTCATAGATTCCAATGACAATCTGTTTTTTTTTTTTTGCCTTATTGACCTTCATCCAAATGCTCTCCACCAACTTCACTGTTCTTCTTCCCAGATCTTTTCCAAATAAACATCTCTTCTTAATATAAAATGCTACTTCTTTTCCCATATTATTTTTTATTTAAATAGATCACGACCTTCCAGAACTATATTCTAGGCACAAAGCATGTCTCACCAAGTCTTAGTGATGACCACGAGGTCAAGTTTTTTCCCTTGCTTTGATATTTCTAGTTTCCCTTGCCTATTACTTGTACCTTAGTTACCTCTACATAAGAAATCTGCTGCCATGTGTTTTCTTGACTCCTTGGCTTGGCTCCTCTCTTCTTCTTCCATTGTAGCTATCCATTTAGCATGGCATGATAGAAACATATCGGCAATTTTTCTTGATTCTCACTTATCTTTTAGTTTAATACTTTTTGATTAAAATATCCAGTTTCTAGCTTGGTTATTTGCTGATGTAGATGGGGTTGGAGAGAATTTGAGGTTTGCAAAGCAAAGATAATGTCTAGAATAGCTACATTGAAGAATCTGACAGAAAGTCAACTAGAGGATTGCCATGCAGCCCTGAAGGTTCAGTTGAAGTTAGAGGACATGAATTCATAGAGGACTGAACCAGAAAGTATGGTTGTTGTTTTTTTTTTTTTTTTTTGGTTTCTTGGGAATAATAATGATGATGGAAGATGGTAGGGCTGACCCAGAGTTGATGGGAGGCCAAATCTGAAAAATGATAAGACAAAAGGGCAAGGAATACTCGTATAGAAGTTATTGATCTGTTTAACCATAGGGTCAAGACAGTGAAGAGATTCTCCTGGCCCATTGTATTGAGGTCATATAAGAAGAGATAACCAGCTCTGGAAAGGTAGCAAGAAATGAGATCTTCAGAAGAAAGAAAAGATTTCTTGAGCACTAATAGATAAAAAGATTGTGAAAAGAATAGTGTGAGGATGAAAGGCAATTTTTTTAATAGTAGAACAAAGTTTTCAGGCAGTAAAATTGGAGAGAAGGTGAAGAAAAACAGGGACTTCAAAGTGTCAGGGGACTAAACTACATAGGGACAGTTTGGGATGAGGGGGCAGAGGGAAAGTATTTTCCCCAGGCATAGATGACAACTCTGAATCAATCACAGGGATTACAGAAAGAGAAGGCAGGAATTTGCTAATTATTATAGTGGTTGTGTGACCCTGGGCAAGACATGACTTAATATTTCAGGTGACTCTCTTAGACTATAAATTGCAGAGCATTTGCTGATATACTTAGGGAGTCGGAATTTCCTGTCTGGGAAATTCCTATAACAAGGAAATCACAAATCTCATTAAAAAAAGAAAGAAAAAAAAACAAGCAGGGAAAGTCCTAAGTGTAGAAAGGAACTTTTTTTTCTAAATAGACAAGATTCAGTTTAGAGATCTGATGTAAAGGTGCCCCACCTAATGCTGTCTTTCAGGAGCAGCTTCCTTAGTGGATAACAGCAATTGATTATGAAGACTGGCACCAGTAGATTTTTATTTGTGGGGCTATAGTCTCTTTTATTGACCAAGTATGGGCATGACCCAAAGTCTACTTGTCCTTTTTTTCTTATTCCTTGCTCCTAAGAGAGGTGAAAATAGAAAAGCTTACATTTATCAGTATATTCCTCCCTCCCCCCAGAAACTTATCTGATGAACTTTATTTGCTGTGTATGAAGTGTCACTCTGTTTGAATTTTCCTTCTAAAATTTCTGAAATTGAACCTTGGATGCTTCGCCAAGTTCAAAACCCACTTAAATCATCTGGCTTTGCAGTTCTGAACTGAAATTGAACTTTCTGGTACTCCAGTTCACATGATGTTGGAACAATGTGACTTTTTGTTTTGAAAAAGAATGGCTTTAAAAGTCTCATAAACGGGTCTGGCTTGTTCTTGGATATCAAGTGGCGCTTATAAACTGTAGTCCCTGAGTTTTATGTCATTGTGAATAAGTAAATGTTAGAGGATCAGAAATTTTCTGATTATGCATCCTCAAATTACACCCTGTTTAAGAGATCCAAGAAATGCTCATTGCTGTGGCCATTAAGGTCACATTAGGACCCACAAGAAATAGCATCTTCTATTCAAAAGGTGGAGACTAAGAATTAAGCCTGTAAACCACTATTAATTAACAAATAATTCTTTAATCAA
Organism: Gymnobelideus leadbeateri; assembly: GCA_011680675.1. Lineage (NCBI taxonomy): Eukaryota > Metazoa > Chordata > Mammalia > Diprotodontia > Petauridae > Gymnobelideus > Gymnobelideus leadbeateri. The sequence goes on along the minus strand of WOXC01008073.1, from coordinate 354,669 downwards.
ATTCAAAAGTCAAGAATGTCAAGGAATAGGTTGGTGGAATCATCAATCTACTAGGAAGCTTATTGGAAGGAACATTATAATGACCAGTTATATTATTAGTTCACAGATATATGTATAACTAGCATATAAATTTTTTTCTCTACATCTATCATATGTAATCTTTACTAAGATATCATCCTCAAAGAACATTTATTGAGTGTTTGTCTGGTGTATAATGTTATAACATTTTAAAATTAAGTATGTCACCAAGCCAAGAACAGCAAGACAAGTGATGATATTCATCAAAGGCCAGTCCAAAGGATCCTCAGACCAAGAGGAAGTGGATAAAAAACAAGGGCGCATGGACTATGGCTTCCAGCCAACAATGAGCATCCTTGAACCTTTGAGTTTTACTATCCCTATCTTTTTAATTTCTGAAGCATCCTGTTGAATTGACCTAATTCCTGCATAATTTCCTGGACTAAAGCTATTATATGACCCTTGGAATTTCTTCATTTTTACTGATGCCACAGATGATTTCTTATTAAAGGTTGTGAACTGACCCCAATGTTTCCCCAATTAAAGACAGACCAGGATGAGGGAAGTACTGGACAGAATAGATGGTTACTTTAAAAACTACTTATTTCTTGTCAATATAATTGACACAATTTTTGTCAAGGATTCCACAAAAAGGCAAAAAAAAAAATCCATGACTGCAAAAGTAGCTCAAGTTACTTTCACTGTACTGCATATCCCAAGACAGACACTTTATGAGAAAATAGAAGATATGCTCCATTAGATTTCTCTCTCAAGAGGTACTAACAACTAGCATTGTTTGCCTAAAAAGGATTAAGTGAAAGCAGTGTTGATAAAGTAAAATAGAAAAATAGGAAAAGAAAGGCCAGGCATTGCTAAGCTAGTAGCTGAGGCATGACATCAATATATTACCAAGCTTCCAACCAAGCTTAACACAAAAGAGTGCTTTGCCATATTGAACTCTTTCTATGGGTATGAGACTTGACATTCCCACATACTTTACATTTAACATATCAGAACAATTTAATAAATATTATCTATTTACCATAATAAACATTAACTAGGAAGAAAGGCTTCACTAATATTGAAGTCTTGGTTTGCAGCCAATCCACTGGCACTGAATATGTTCTTTGTAAACAAACTAGTCTGGGTCAGACCTTATAGAGATGATAGATTTAGAGAGATTTTGAAATAGCTGGTCAGTTCAGTTGTATTGCATTGGGTATACCTGGAGGCAAAGTGGGCAGAATTCATTTTATGTAAAATTAATATCTTGATTGTGTTAGCTATCACGGGAATTCTATTCAATCTCCCTACCCTGGGTAGATGCTAAAGCTGAACATTTTCTTACATTGTCACTGGCTGAAAGTCAGTCAGTCAGTAAACACTTATTAACTGCCTAGTATGTGCCAGAAACCATGCTAAGTGCTTGGGATACAAAAAAGAAGCAAAAGATGAACCCTGACATCAAGAAGCTCACAATCGAATAGGGGACACACATGAAAATTACAGCGTGCAAAATGCTTTAGGGAATTGGCAAGGGTGGAGCCACCATAATGAGAACCATGGTTATTTTCCTTCTACATAAATTGGCTTAATTATTCCCTCTGTCTTGAGCATAAACCGCTGGCCTTATTGCTGACTAGTTTCTCCTGTTCTCCTCCTACCACTTTTCAGATTACTGGCACAGACAAGAGCTTGAGAACTGGCATCTTCATAGTCCCCTGACCTGCTGATGAAATCTACTAGTGCCAAACCAATAGGGCCCCAGCAGAATTAGTCAGTCAGTATTTTTGAAATGCCTGCTACATGCCAGGCACTCAACTAAACATTAGGGATGCAAACAAAGGTAAGAATTGTACCTGCTCCGTCGGCGTTCCCAGTCTGACATGGGTGACAATATGCAAACAACTATGTACCAACACAACAAGGTAAATAGCAAATAATCAACAAAGGTAAAGCACTAGAATTTAGTAGGATCAGCGAAGGTGTCCTGTAGAAGGTAGGAATTTATCTGGGACATGAAGGAAGCCAGGGAAGGCAGGAGAAAGAGAGGAGTATGTCCATTCCAGGAATGGGGGACAGCTAACGAAAATGGAGGCAGGAGATGGAGTGTCTTGTTGTAGGATACTAGTGCCATTGGAATGCAGAGTACGTGGCCAAGGGGTGTGTGAATGTGTGTGTCTCTCTGTGTTTATGTGTGTAAAGACTGCAAAGGTGTGGGTGAGGTGGGGGACAGGTTACACAGGGCTTTAAAAACCAGAGGATCTTGTATTTGATCCTGGAGATGATAGGAGTGACAGGCCACTGGTACTTTGCATGATGACATGGTCAGACCTGCATTTTAGGCTAATATTTGATAGTAAATGAGAACTAATGGATTTCTACAATGGTACTATAACTTTTTAGAGGCTATGAGGGTCAAGATTACTTTATGCTGAGCTAGTGACAGAAGCCCTTAACCCTGTGTTAGGGCAAATGAAACTCAGGTACTAAGGGAAGAAAGAGGAAGGGGCTGAGGTGTTCTGTAAGTACAATGTAATGAATGCCAGATCACTGACTTACCTCAGTAGCCTGAGGTGGCAGAGAAGTTATCCTTCTCTTTTTTGCCTTCAAGTAAATGGATAGATACCGATCCCTTCAATGGTATGGTGCTTACCAGTGCTTCTGCAACGGGGTGGCAGGACATGGGCTGGCTAGATATAGGGAGGGGGAAGATCTATGGTGAAACAAGGGATAGAATGAGATGTACCAGAGGCCCTGATATTATTGACCACTAAAGCCATTTCCATTTCCACATTAGAAAGCAAATATTTTCAACTCCATAACTTCCCCCACCTGACAGAGAATTCCTGTTGTTTCTCTCACAAAACTAAAATGTTGCTTCTTCTGAGACTTAACCATTTGGTAGTAAGACTAGTATCCATGGACTTTATCTATATAATTTGCTCTTTAAGAGGAGAAAAGTGAAGTGAGCCTATGTGTAAGCTAACAATATTTTTATGCATAAATTACTATAGTGAAAATAAAAATGTTTAATATTATTCCTAAAGTGTTCTGACCATTTAAAATATCAGAGTGGGAAAGTAGTTAACTCCTGGGAAAATTCATGCATCTGTGGATTAAATGCTGTGTGTGTGTGTGTGTGTGTGTGTGTGTGTGTGTGTGTGTGTGTGAGAGAGAGAGAGAGAGAGAGAGAGGAGGTGAGAGAGAGAGAGGGAGAATGCATAGATTGAACTTGGTTTGTCCTGTTGACTATTTGAAAACAGGTTCAGATGGGATAAGGAAGCTAACTCTGAATAGCATCCCTGCTGAAACACTGTCCAGTGGGTAAGCAAGAGGGTAGGAATGCACTTTAAAAGGTAATCTGTCCTTTTAGCCAATAACATCAAACTGAAACCTTTTCGTTCACTTTTCCTGGACCTCTAACCTTTAAAGGTGACTTAGACAGCTGCAGAAAACCTGATCTCATTTTCTGCCCCTGGCAAAATTTTTTCAAGTTCATCTTTTTTCCCCTTCTCTCAAAATCTGATGAAAAAATGAAATGTCGGGAAAACAGGCTCTCGGGCTAAAAAACTTCTGTCTGTCTCTGTGACAGATGTCAGTTTGAAAGGTTTCAGGTCACCTGTCAGAAGTATGTCAGTGTGATCCATACAAACATCTACTCAACCTCTAACACTAACGGCAAGTTCTGCTTTTTAAAATACCCCTTGAAAAAGAATCAAATGATTTCAAGTCACTGCCTTTTCCCCCTTTCTTTTAACTCTGATTAATGAGCCAAACTCTTAAACGAAAAAAAGAGGGGGGGGAGAGAAAAAAAAAGTCTTTAAAAAAGGACAGCTTGACCTTTGTGTGCCCCTGGCAGTGAACCAATCAGCATTCTCGTAATCCAAACACAGATGCCTGGAGCTAAACAAATCCTATACTTGCGAACAAGAATTCAGTTTCCTGTCAAAATAAGTGAAGAGCTACAAAGTGCTGCTTTTAAACAAAATATCCTGAATTAAAGTTTAAATGGTTTTGATTAATAGGAAAAATAATGTTAGTAACATATAATACCCCAGTATACCAAATAATAATAGGAAAAATAGAAACTTTAATAGTTATTTTTTTAAATCTCATACCCTAACTTTCTACAATATTTCCACAATATTTTATGCCAAAACTATTGCTTGTATTATGTTACAAGTCAGTAGTTTGTAATGACTAATTAATGGAGTTGAACTCTGTCCTGTTTCTGGCTTAGTTTCATAACATTTGAATTATTTATCCCAATGATTAATTTTTTTAATGAGCCTCTCTCTTGGTCCAGACAATTTAAGAATTGAATGAAAAACACAAGAAATATATTTGATCAGTTTGGGAGGTTTAGTAACTTAGGGCTATATAATGTAACCCCAAAGTGGAATGAATCCAGTGTTTTCTTATGCATTCCAAACATATGTTTGCCAACTTCACTGTTCCAAACTCCCTACCCCCCAAAAAAATCCCAACCCCCCAAACAACAATAACAACAAAACCCCCCGAACCAGGGTGAGGTCAGAACTATGTGATAGCTTGCTTCCTCTAAACCCCAGAATCTTTAATAGCATAGGAAAGATGCCACTGAGATTTTTCTTTGCCTCCTAGGGCTTTCGGGCTCTCCAGCATTTCCTTGTTTTTAAGTGTCCCAAATGGACTCTCTTGACTTTAATTAAATGAACAACAATTTTGGCATTCTAGAAGTAGAAAACCTGGAACACGAAATGAAGAGGCCCCAAACGCAATGAGATAGCTTGAATTAGAAAATTGGGAATGTTTGAATCTCACTGAAGATTTGGACTGTGAAGTTTGACTCTGCAGAAACACTTTTCATGGCTTATGGGTCTCAACTCAAATTTGAAAACAATCTGTTTCTCTTGACACCTATGGCACAGTTTCAGGTCAAGAGAGATATAAAATTACATTTTCATATGCTAATCATATATTTTCTCATTTAAAAATAGTTTTCCATTCCTTTGTCTGTGACTAAAAATTCTCCAAATTGAATATAACTGCAGTTGTTTCACCTATTAATGAAGCAGCAGTATTTTCCAATTTGGTAGCAATGTATGTCATAGAAACAAGAGCTCATCATTCCAGGGTGTCAATTTTTCCTCAAACATGCTCTTAAATCATTTGCTTTGTCCTACGTCACCATTTTTGTGTCAGCATTTTGTTCATTTGTTCATCATTAACACTGAATGATATGATATCCTGTTAACATCCATTAACACTGAACAATATCCTCAATCCTTTAGACTGGGGGACTCTATTTAGTTTATTTATTTAATATGCTCTTATATTTAAAGTTTTACAAGTCTTCTAAAGAATGAAACTCGCTTTAGAAAGTAACATGAAGGCAAAGCAAAAATAATTACCAGAACAATCCTTCCCCACCAAAGAAAACAAAAACTGAAATAACAACAACAAGAACAACAATGACAACTTTGCCAAACAACACAGTTGTATAAAGGAGTGGCCAGTGGTATCAGCAATGTTTAAGCCCAGATAACCACAAACGTCCTGGAATTTACAAAACTGAGTCTGATTTCTCAGTGAAGAATGTCTAGAATTCTGGATGTTCATTTGCTTTTCCTTTATTTTTTTCTTGATCAGTCATGCAGTAGAAAAGGGGGGGGGGGATCTTTCATGGCAATTAAATTTCCAATAGTTGTGCTAGCTATTTGTACATGATCTTGATAAAGATGGATCCAACCATTAGTCAAACAAGGCTGCACCATGTTCTCATGCTCATTATATATTTATAATATGGACATTCCTTTGACAGATCATGCAGCTGCTTTATAGTTGGGAAACTAACATCCAACAAGAGAGTGCCAAAGTCAGCTTTACAGAGATAAAAATACACAATATTTAATACTCAATTTTCACTGTGTATGTTGGATATGAAAAGTGATTACTGTCACTTTCACATTGGAGTTCTTATAATTGAGTTTTACTAATACAATCCATTTTTATTTGCTAAAAAGATTCCTCCTTATTGTCCAATGGAAGGAAAATTTAAACACGTGATAAAACACATATGGCAAATTTCTTGCCTTTGGATTTTTTTGTCCTTAGATTCCAGTGCTTTGCCTCCATTATATTTGAGAATTGAACAGTTCAGATGTAGCCTACCACACAGTAAGCTCTTTTAGGAACTTATACATTAAACACTTCTCTCCTAATAAAGAGTTTCACTAGTTTCTCTTCTTTTGTGTTACCCACTTCAGTGGGCTGGGCAGTCCAAAACTGAGAGAGTATTCTTGTAGATTCCGATCAGAAATGTGGATGTGATTATTGGGGTTCCGTTGGAGGAGAGCAGCTAACCTTAGCAGAAGACAAGACTTCCCTTGGACGAAGAACACCCTGATGTTTGAACCTTATTGGGGATGTTTGGTGGGGGGCGGGGTTTCACAGGCATTGTGAAAACAGATTCCGAGCTGAAATTAATAATTCCGAGCAGCACTAAAATTAATTACTCCATCGTTATAAGCAGGCATTGGATTTATGGTAAATGACAGAGTGTTTGCAAATTTCCCTGACTACTCGATTAGAAAATGCTCAAGTAGAGGCGTCAGCCGAGCATGCATTATTTAAGTGGTTGGTGTCTGGCGACAATCTGGAAGCTGCAATTGTTGTGGTTGCCCGTAGGAAAATTCACACTTTCTGAGAGAAATTCTTTCACCTTTGTGTGCCCACAGCACAGATCTCTCCTCATGGCAGCTTTAGGATACACAAGAACTCCATGACCTGGAAAATGTGGGACAACTGACACAAGGTGACCCTGGAATGCTGGGGTAGGCCCAATTAATTTAAAATTTTGCTTGGCCTTGTCTCTTCCAATTTTCTAAATCCTCTGGAAAAATGATTAATGCGTACACTGCCAATGCGAAAATATTTTTGACCCTATTAAAGTCGACCAAGGGTAAACCAAGTGTAGGCTGGCATTGTATCAAACTAGCTTTATTAAATTTGATTGGAGGTTTGTATGAGGAAGGGACAGACAAGGACATTATTTTGCACAGCAACTCCCTTTTAAATGAAAATATCGAGAGGAATACAAAGCAGAAATGTGCATTCATGAAGAGTTACTTTAAATACAGTAAAATCATATGCTGAAATTTGTTTAAAGTGAAAGTTGCATTTGTTAGCTGTCCTTTCCTATTTTATTTCTGTGCAAGTCATTTGCCAATAAAGTTGATTCAATTTGTGGAAGCCTTATATTTCTTCATTTAAAGATGAGCTAGTTCAACCTTGCTTTCTTTCTCTTGTCTGTCCTTGTATTTCAGACCTTATAATTATTTTTCTGCTTTTTGAACTTTAGTACAAGAGGGCTCAGCCTCACAAATTCCTCCCATCCATCCTCCACTACAGTCCAATCAGTGTTATAGGTTTTCTACCATGATGCTCTTTTGAATATTATTGGCATCATTCCAAAAGTGCTTATTTTTCAAGGAAAAAGATTTCTAGTATGAGCTTCTCTTCTCCAGGTCCAAGAAAACAGAAACTAAATCTCACTTTCTTAAAATACCAGTTATGTTGGTTATAACTTAGAGTCCCAGGGAAGAGATCTATATTTTCATATGCCTAATTTAGCTAGGTGGCTTCAGACTCAGAGTTATGCATCAATTTTAATATTACTACAAGTAGAAGGAAGGCATTTAAGGTCCAGAATGCATCCAGTTATGATTAGCATAAATATTTACAGTCCATGCTGTAGGGTATGAAGTATTTCATAGATTGTACATAGAATCATTAGATCAACTACAATCCTTTGGTAAGAAGCTAAGCTTTTTGGCAAAGCTGTAATTTTACATGACAACAGAAGAATCCACAGGTTCTCGTAGGATTATACATTTAGAACTAAAAGTAATGAAGAAATTGAGACCCAGACTTGCCAAAGTCATGCAGTTTATAACTGGCAGAAGGGGAATTTAAACAGGTTCTGTAACACCAAGTCTAGATCTCTTTCCACAGTACATAAGTCCTTTCATTCAATGATTATTTCTAAATTCCAAATATAGTGTACTAGGAATCATTGATATATTTCAAAACTAATTTGTTGTATTTAATTACTTTCTTTAGTTTAGTGAATCCAGCAAAAATTATTTCAGCATCTATTGTGTGCAGAGAAGTCCATGAAGTTCTGCGCAATGGACTCTGCACCCACAGAGTTTACATTCTAATACAATAATATACACAAATAATATAAAACATGAATATACAAATATAATAGTTGGAAATAATATAATATACAAATATATTGATATAATGAATTATATATGCACTAGAGAGGCCACTTTCTCCTTTCTGTTCAGTGCCAGTGGCAGTATGACACAGTGGCGAGCCTAGTGAAGATAGTTTTTCCTGGGAAAAAGAAGGAACAGCAGCTCAGACAGAGGACATGAAGGTAGAACTTTCCCACTTGCAAGTGGTTATTAGAAATTCTACATCCAAACCATCTGAGTTCAAAGTTATCTGCAAATCCATTGAATGCCGTCAAGTAGATTCAGAGAGAGAATCTTAGGAAATTTTATAAGGATAAAAAATACAAGCCTTTTGCTTGTAGCCCAAGAAGGCCTATGCCATGCACTGTAGGTTTAATAAGCATGAGGAAAGTATCAAGACCAAATAAATAAATAACTTTTCCCCTTCTGTTTGTTATTATAGGAAAACTTTCTTTTCCCCCATTGTCCTGTACTCCCTGGTCTTCTAACAGTTTTCATTAGCGAGTTGTAGGATAACTTCTCTCTTACAAATTTAGAAAATTACCAATGCAATATATAATAGAAAAGGTTGAGAAGTATTATCTTTTATCCTACCCCCCCCAATAAAGTAAAAAAAACCATCCTTTAGAAAGATACTATTGATGGTGGGGAGTGGGATTGTAGAATCTTGCTTTCCTTTTAATAGAAACAGAAACTAATAGAAAGATGTTGGTGATTGTACAAAAGAAAGGATATACTGAAGGATATGGTAATGTTTATAAATTGACATGGGATCACAAGCTAGAAGGGTAAAATGAGCCAACTGGGTTAGTAAGTTTTGAGACTAGAAGATCTGACTTTTTGTAGAGGAACACTTTTCTTTCAATTTATCCATTTATACTATTCCAGCAATACTTCTCTTTCTGTCAGATAGTTTACTTCAAGAATAAAGGAAGAGATTAAAATACCTCAATTAATTATTGGTAGAAACTTTGCAGATTGATGAATGGCTAGGAGGATAAAAAATTAGGACATTTTCTGAACTGCTACTAATTGCAACAAGTCTTGTATCTATAATTCCTGGAAAAACTCTAGCATATTTTAATAAAAGGATCATTTGTGAGAACACAGAAATGGAATAATAATCAATATTGACCTGTATAGAAACATCAGCAACAAATCACAACAGATTAAGACAATTGCCTTTTTTTGTTTTATTATTATTTTTTTTCCTTTGTTTTTCAGAGGGGGGAAGGCAAGGCAATTGGGGTTAAGTTACTTGCCCAAGGTAACACAGCTGGTAAGTGTTAAGTGTCTGAGGCCAGATTTGAACTCAGGTCCTCCTGACTCCAGTGCTGATGCTCTATTCACTGCACCACCTAGCCACCCCTGACAATTGCCTTTTTGGAAAAGGACTAATAGACTGATAGACCAAGAGAATGAAGAGAATATGGTATCTCTAGAATTCAGTAAAGTATTTGACCAAAAACTTTCTTTGTGGATAAATGAAAATATGTTAAATTGGGTAAGAGTCTGGATCAGTGGATTTATAACAAGACTCAACAAGCAGTGAGTGATGTTTGGAGTTTTTAGCAATATGGGCATCTATACTTGGTCTTATTCTCTTTCACATTGTTATTATTTACTTGTGTGAAGAATATTTATCAGATATTTGGAAGACTAAAGCTGGGAGAGATAGCTAAAATGTTAGATGACAGAATAAAAACAAATATTGACAGACTAGAAACATAGGATGAATCAGATCCAATGAATTTGATAAGGATAAATGTAAAGTCTGTCATTGGGGTTCAAAGAATCAACAGCAGTTAATGTAGAAACAATCTAGATATCTTAGTGGACTATTTGGTCAGTTTTAATCATGATTGGGTCATAGCAACCTCAAAAATGAATTTGATCTTAGAATTCATGAACAGAAGGAAAGTATCCTATAAAACGGGAAGTGATAGCCCTTCTTTTACTCTATCTTGGTTTGAGTATAAATGGACTCTTGCTTTTCAGTTGTGAGTGTCACATTTTAGGAAAGAAGTTATTAAATTGGATTCCATTCAGAGGAGGTGGCAAAATGTCTAGAAGGTTCAAAATTATTTATTAGCAGAATTGATTAGGAGAATTGTGAACTTTTAACCTGGTGTGGGAACCTGGTGGGGAGGATGTTACAATCATCTTTATGTATTTGAAAGTCTGCCTTGTAAAAGACAGTCTTATCTTGGTTTACTCCCAAGGAAGTAGTCAGGGGAAGTGTTTGGAAGTTGAAAAGGGAAAGATTTTGTTTGGGTATGAGGGGAAAAACCTCAACTTCTTAATAGTTTAACTGTCCAAAAGTGTTAAACATTCTTCCATAGGAGGTAATGTTGTTCCCGACTCTGGGAGTTTTTACATGAGGAAAATTTCCCATTTGGTATGTTCACATGATGACCAATTTGACACTTCTTAGGAATGTCATGGAGAGGAGTCATATTTGTGCACATGTTGGATTAGATGACTTTTTGTGTTCTTTCCGACTCTTAGACTTTACGAGTTTGGGGTTCTAATTTTTCAAAGAAATCCTCTTTGCTTTTGTCCAATTAATTCTGAGCCCAGGGCATTGTCCATCTTCTTGACATTATGCAAATAGCAACAGGGTACATGATTTATACATCAATTATACCTTCTTTTTGCTACATGATTAGTTCATCTCCTTTTCCAATCACTCACCTCTCTGACAATATCTTTATATTTGGTTACTGGGGTTTGAGGAAGCCAGCACAATGTCATCCACTAAGGGGAGAATCAAGGCATCAAGGTGGTGCAGTGGATAGAGTGCTAGGGTTGGAGTTAGGAAGATTTATTTTCCTGAGTTCAAATCCAAGCTCAATCATTTATTAGCAGTGTGGCTGTGGGCAAGTCACTTAAACCTCTTTACCTCAGTTTCCTCATCCACAAAATGAGCTGGAGAAGGAATGGCAAACCACTCTAGAAAATCCCAAATGGGGTCGTGAAGAGTCATACACAACAGAAATAACTGATTAACAAGAAGGGCATCTATGAATCTTCTTCCAATTGGATGATGATGAAATGACTTGACTAAAGTTGAATAAGTAAGAAGTGGTAGAAACAAGATTTAAATCCAACTTCTCTAACTCCAAAGCTGGTGTTCTTTCCATTATACAATATTGCATCCTTTGAGGAAAAAATGGTATGTAGAACCCATAAGAGTTGCTGGGGGAATAGATGTAAAATGAAGAATATGTATTCTCAAGAAGAGAGAAAGCTGAAAGTCATAATGGAGTCATGGGCCAGAGATATGATAAGGTACCCCAAAATGGAAATTCTAAGGTCATGGTAATGCTGTCTGAGAACTAGCCATTTTGTTTCTTTATGGGTTCTTTTTACTTAGGGGAATGTGTGATGGACAAGCAGAGGGTTATTCTGTTCTTGTAGCACTAGTCAGAAGAGCCACACTTTGATAGAAAAGGGCCCAACTATAGCATTTGGGATGCTTAAAACATTAGACCCTAAGGTGCCTGACTTTACATGTCAATAATTAATAAGTCAATAATTCTGGTTGCTTGGGAATAGTGTAAAGCCTTCTCCACTCAAATAGTAGGAACCCAGTGAATTAATTAAAAGCTTATCCTCTCCTAGTAGTACCCAACCTTGCATTATTGTTAAGTGTCAGAGTAGGAAAGGAGCATTGACAATAAATATGCTTGAGACAATCCTGACTTTAGCACAATGCCTTCCATAATTTCCATTTTTCTGATCCATATTTGTGATTTCATCAATACAGGGAGCCATTGGTTTTGTAATTCTTTCCATCTCAAACTGACAACTCCTCTGTAACTTATACTCTTAGATAGTAGTCACTGAGAGTGACACTGAGGAGTTAAATGACTTGTCCACAGTCACATAGCTTGGAAATGTTAGAAGTAGAATTGGGACTCAAGTCTTCTGATTCAAGGCTGGCAGTTATCTAGTATACTCAGCTGCTTCTCCTCTCATTTCAAAGTACTTAATAATTTTTACTTGAGTGATTTAATGCATGAATCAGTCAATCAACAACGGTTGTTCTTTATTCCAAAATAAATAGCAGGGTGTATTTTAAATAAGATTGCATCACAACTTAGAGAATATCAGAATCTACTTAAAAACCAAATAGATGCTTGAAGGAACAGAAAGGAACATTGGTTTTGACTTAAGTTTTGTATTTCTTTAATTCTTGCTCTCAGTTTTTTCTCACAGATTTTGTATCACTTTACCTAAATCACACAAATTATTATTTTTTTTTGCCAGACCTGTAATTGGTAGGGAACCCTTTGTAAGGACTGTTTCTACTAGTTCAGATCAGGGCCTGCTTTGCAACTTATAACCTTGGAGCTTTTCCAGGTGCACTAAATGGTTAAATGACTTACCTAGGTTTACACATCAAGAATTTGTCAGAAAGAGAATTTGAATCCATGTCTTCCTGATTCCAAGGCTATCTACTTAAAGTCCAAGGTTTCTATACACTATGCCATGCTGTCTCTCATAAATTTACTAATATTTATAATAATGTTTTAATAAAAAGTTTATCTTCTTTGAAAGAGACTGAATTGTGATTTACACTAAATCTCAATTACATAGATGCGGAGAAAGAGCCTATTTATTGGCAATTCAACATATTGGCATCATCCTATCTCAGAGCAACTACCAAGATTTCATGCTCAGGCCCTTAAGGGAATAATCCAACTATAGGAGGAGCAGGCTTATTAATTCAATCCTACCTTGCTGATTGAAAATGTCACAACTCCCATAGAAGCAAATCTTATTATCTTCACATTTTATATCTAAGCTCATTGATGTTGAAATATTTTATGTTCTTAAGTATAAAATTATTAATAAAAATTTAAGATCGTAAACATAGAAACATTATACAGATTTAGGTATCTAAATCTTTAAGATCAGTGACAACATGCAAACCCTTTTGCAAGCTTCCATCACACATAAGGCAATTTCAAGTTTCAAAATAACATAATATATTATAATACTTGTGAAATAATTGAATTTTCTGATGCATTGCTTTTGAGCTAAATGAATCTGAAACACTCCTTTATTACCTCTCTCCCTCCCTCCCTCCCTCTCTCTCTCTCTCTCTCTCTCTCTCTCTCTCTCTCTCTCTCTCTCTCTCTCTCTCTCTCCTCTCTCAAAGGTGAAATGATTAGGAGTAGGAGGTGGTTAAAAAATTGGGGGTGATGCACAAAATGGGTTTTCACAGACAAGCCTTAGCCATAAGAGTGCTAGCAGGCACCATTGTTTTACTTGACTTATTTCATAGGTTGCAAGTGAGTGGACTTGATAACTTCTCCAGTAAATTAGTCATTCTAGTGGGCCGCCTACAGCATTTTTGTGAAAACAGTAGAGCCAAGAACAAAGAGACATTAGTGGTATGAATCAGAATCTGCCCTGTGACTTCAAAGCTGAGTTCAAAAAAGGGTAAGGTGGGAGGGAGACTGTGCAAGCCTAATTTTCTCAAGATACAGGCAGTTTGTAAAATGACTCCAAATACAGGCAATTTCTTATCTTCTGAGCTCTATTTCATTCAAATACTCATTATATTTCTCCATTAGCAATTGATAGACCAGAGCTGTGTGGGTTGCTAGAGACTTACAAGTTAACTCAGTTAAGGTATGGAGACAATTCTCACGTGGAACTGTTCGATAACTACTTTCCCTCATAGTCTAACTAAATGCTATCCCTTGATATGCCCAGGAATGCCATTACAGTAACATAGAGAAAAATCCAGGAGTAAGAAAGTTTACACCTAAATTCTGGAAGGGAAGAAAAATAGTCAATTTGCAAAGTGATAACAGAAGATAAGTAATGTGCTCTACTCTCCCCTGTGCCAGAGTCCCTCCTCAGCAGTAAGTTAGGTGCTTAGGGAGGCACATTCAATCTTTCAGACCACTGGGATATCAGCGAATTCATTAATATACATCCCTCAGCCCCAAAGGTAATACCCCAGTCACCTGGACTCTAGGGAGGCTCTGATTCATTATTTCTTCAAATGGAACATTTATCTTTCTGCAAAGACAGCACAGCACCCAGACAGCTAAAAGTGTCTGCTTCAGGCCACTAGAGTTTGGCTGAATTGGGAACCTTATATTTGATAGTCCTCATGTCAAAACCAGTACGTTTATGAATGAGCCATACTATTGGTAGATGGGAACAGTTAAAGTGCATTCATTCAAAGCTTGAACAAATATAGTTGGGAGAATCACTATGGTACAATGAAGGAAGACTGACTTTGGAATAAAAGGATCCAGGTTCAAAGCTTTCCTTTGTTACTTCCTATTCTAATGAGACTAACAAGCCAATACCACACTGAGTCTTGATTTCCTCAGCTATGAAATGAGGGGCTTAGACTATATTCACCTTTAACGTCTCTGCCAACTTTAAACCTATGATCTTAATGGAGAATAAAATAGCTTTTTGCTGAGGTTAAATTAGAATAATGAGATACTTTCTAGTAAACTGTTGTTTTAACTTATTTTGACTCCAAAGGCAATACTCCCAGCTATGCTATAGCATGGAAATTTCTTTTGCTTATCCCAGGACAAAAATTCATTGTGCTCTTCTGTTCAATCAAAATCCAACTTTGGAATAAGAGTTAAATTAAAAAAATCCAAATAAGAGGAAGCAAAAAAAAAAGGCTGGGGGTGCAGGGGTGGCAGGGAGGTAGGGAGAATAAATAATGAACAGGAATTCCCAAGTCATTTAAAACATTTCACTTACTCATTCATCCATCCAAAAAATACATTAATGGTCTGTGTGCCCAGTACTGTGTTAGGTCTCAGGCTGGAAAATGATTAAGGTTTATGGCTTATAATTAAGCTCATAATACCTTTAATCATTCTAAAATATTATACTTAAAACGTTCTTCTTGCTAGTAGTAGTTTTAGGTATTGTATAAAAAATGAAAAATATGAGGGAGAGTGAGAGATCATACTGTTGCCTCTGAAATTAATGATCCAAATTCCATGTAAGAAATAAATCTATAGAAAAAAAGAAATAAATCTATACCTTATAGCAGAGCCAGCTTGTAAGTCATAGCAACCCATATAGAGCTGGTCTATCAATTGTCAATGGAGAATTATAATGAATATTTCAATCTCATGATTAACCTGGTTTTAGGAGGTCATTCAGTAGTGATGTATAGAATAGATTGTGGGTTTGGGCATCGGGGGAGGATTGGAGGTTAGGAAACAAATTTTAGAAAACATAGCAATACAAGGGTAAGGGAATGAAACATCTGTCTAAGGTGATGGTAGTAGTGTTGAGGACAAGGGAGGAATCTAAGAGACATCATTTATTTGAAGAGTTCAGCTGTGAAAATGGAAAGAAATGCCACAGTAATTAGGAAAAATAGCAACATCAAAGGAAGGTTTTTTAAAAGGTAGGTTATATATACCATGCATACTTTTTTCTAGAAGAAGATTAGGAAGCATTGGAATTTTTAAGCAACAAATGGCTTAAAAATTAAAATGATTGTATTTTAAAAGAAATGAAATGGCTGATTATTGATGTGCCAGTCATGTCTGAATCAATCTTCTCAGTATAGACATTTTACAGATATACTAAAACAAAGATCATAATCAATAATTTACTAGAAGAAAGAATAAAAATGAGAAGATATTACATATGGTTGAGGGAATTTCAATTTGGCCTATTGAAACAAATTGTTGATAATGTCCAAATAGTAAATGGATAAAAAGACATTGACACAAACTTTTATCATTTAAAAAGAAAACTTAAGCTTTCACAATGAAATTTATTGCTATGGTGGAACTAAAATAATTTAGAAAATGTCACAGTTGGCAAAAACTTGATGTCTTTGACAAGGTAAGATAAAAACATCAATAATGATACTGATTGAGAATATGAAATTGGAATCTTGTAGAGGAGAATAGTGGAAGCATGTGAGTAATATTTTCACATAGAATAAGATGAGTAGTAGAGGGATAAAAAAGTAAAAGGAAATTTAGTTGAATACCCAACTATGCAAAATTTCCCCAAGTACATTTAAGAATGAAGCTAGAAAGATAACAACAAACAGAAAAAAGTAGAAAAGATCTGCCAAGATTTCTATAACAAATTTGTGTTTTTCCATCAGTAAAAAATGGAGTCACCATACTTATGCTCACAGTCTCTAGGGCTGCTTGAGGAATAAAAATGTCACTAAAGAAAATAAAATAGGAAGAACAACTGAATGAGACTAAGTATATACAAGAGGAGTTCTTTGGGTTTGTTGACACAATAGTGGTCGGCACTGGAGATCTATTCTCGAGACTTTTGAAAGAGGGGAGGATATTTAAACACAGGAAAAATTCAAAGGTTATTTTTGCCCAGAAAAAACGTGACTGAAAGAATATTAATACATATCATCTACATATTTTTTTCTTTTTTTTTTATTTTAAATAAATACTTTATTAACTTCTGTTTTACATCATTCATTTCCGCCAGATTTTGAGTTACAATCATTTTCCCCCCATTATTCCCCTACCCAACCTCCCAGAATAGCAGTCCCACAAGATATCGCTTCCTCCAATCTGCTCTCTCCCATACCTTCTCCCATACCCCCATCGACTTTTCCATTAGAGTAAGATGAATCTTTGTGTCCCAATGCCTGCACATCTTATCTCCCAATTATAGGCAAAAGAGTATTAATAATAGTATTTATATATATATTTGAAACATTTAATGTTACGACCTCGAATTTCAGATCCATTTCCTTCCTCCCTTGTCACCCATTCCTTCTTGGGAGATAAGTAATTCAGTATATGTTGTACATGTCTAGCTATGCAAAACATTATCATAGTAGATATATTGTACAAGGCTGATTATAATTCCCTCCCACTCATCCCACCCCCCACCTGGTCCATTCCCTACATGATCCTGTCCCTCTTCTATAGTGGGTACTTCCAACCTCCCCTCACCCCAAGGATGCCCTCCCATCCATCATCCCTCCTCTCATCCCCCTTCCCCTATCCTGCTGCAGGTTGAGATATCCCATTTAGTATGTATGTCATTTTCTCCCTGAACCAAATTCAATGTGAATGTGGTTTTGCCTTTTTAGCCTTCCTTATTCTCCCCCTCCTTTGCAACCACTTCCCCTTGCTTCTTCTACATGGGATAGTTTACCCTCCCCTGTCTCTCCCCATCTCCTCTTGCCACTTTCCTCTCTCACCTCATAATTTCATCCCTTGAGTATTCTCCCTTCCCAACAAATTCAACCTATGCCCTCTATCCATATATAGCTGTAACCATATACACACACATTCACATATGTATTCATATGACCACACCCCCTTCTTCCATTATTTTCATAGTGAGAAAGATATCATCAGTCACAGTTATTGCTTTTCCATATAGGAATGTAAATAGTTCAACTTTGATAAGTTCCTTTTGATTTCTTTTCCCTGATTGCCTTCTCAGGCATCTCTTACTTCTTGTGTCTGGATGTCAAATTTTCTATTCAACTCTGGTTTTTTCCTCAAGAATGCTTGAAAGTCCTCTATTCCACTGAATGACCATATTTTCCCCTGAAACAAAATACTCAGTTTTGCTGGGTAGGTGACCCTTGGGTTCATTCCCAGTTCTTTTGCCCTCTGGAATATCATATTCCATGCCCTTGATCCCTCAGTGTAGAAGCTGCCAGGTCCTGGGCTATTCTGATTGTGTTTCCACAATATTGAAATTGTGTCTTCCTGGCTGCTTGTAGTATTTTCTCCTTGATCTGGGGATTCTGGAACCTGGCTATAATATTCCTGGGAGTTTTCTTTTTGGGATCTTTTTCAGGAGGTGATCTGTGGATTCTTTCAACCTCTATTTTGCCCTCTGGATCTAAAATGTCAGGGCAGTTTTCCTTGAGAATTTCTTGAAGGGTGATTTCTAGGTTCTTTCCTTGATCATGGCTTTCAGGTAGTCCAATAATTTTTAAATTGTCTCTCCTGGATCTATTCTCCAGGTCAGTGGTTTTTCCCATGAGATATTTCACATTGCCTTCTAATCTTTCATTTGTTTGGATCTGCTTAACAGCATCTTGATTTCTCATAAAGTCATTAGCTTCCATTTGCTCCAGTCTAACTCTGAAGGAATGAATCTCCTCAGTGAACTTTTGAGATTCTTTTTCCATCTGGCAAATTCGACTTTTTAAGGCATTCTTCTCCTCATTGCCCTTTTGGGCCTCCTTTGCCATTTGAGTTAGTCTATTTTTTAAGGTGTTGTTTTCCTCAGTCAGGCTGTTGACCCTCATTTCATACTTTTCCTGCATCCTTCTCATTTCTCTTTCTAATTTTTCCTCCACTTCTCTTATTTGATTTTTAAAGTCCTCTTTAAGGTCCTCTATGGCCTGCAACCCACTCATGTTTTCCCCTGGGGCTTTTGGAGCAGGACTTCTGACCTCACAGTCCTTTTCCTGCTCTATGCCCCCAAAATAGGAGTCTAGGGTTGCATTTTTCTGTTTCCTTTGCCTTGGCATGTTGCCACTTAATTGCTTGACTTTTGGGCTTGTTGCCACACTATGGCTTTAAGGCCAGATAGAGGAATTTTCGTCCCGAACGTGTGGGGGGCAACTTCCGTTTCTGGCAAGCTGTAAACCCACCCACAACTTCCACCCTAGATCACAATCCAGATCCAGGGAGGTTAAAGCAAGAGCGATTACCCCCCAAGACTGATCGCTGGATCTCCCCACAATTTGTAGGCTGGGAGCCGGAAATGCCTATGAAAACTACAAAATGGCGTGTCTCCTCAGCGGCTTCTAGCCCCCAGGGGAGGGAGCTGACGCATTCCCCAAATACAGGTCCCAAAGTCCATAGGACACTAACCTCTTACTTTGTCCTAGGCATGTCTATGTTGATAATTCTGGAATCGACACAGCTCCTGATGTTCTGGGGTTCCTCCAGCCGGCTGCTGGCCCTGCCGCCCTGGGGCTAAAACCTCGGCTCACGTGGACCTGGGCTCGGCTCGGCTCGGCTTGGCTCCTGCGCTCTGCGCTTTGTGCGCTGCCGGCTCCCAGACCGCTGCGCTGGTCCTTCCTGCAGGGTGCTGGGCTGTCCTCAGAGGGAGGTTAGCTTCTCTGTGTCGTTCTGTGGGTGCTGGGGCTCCAGAAGTTTTTCAGAGTCCTTTTTTACATAGTTTGTGGAGAATCTGGGGGCAGAGAGGCTTGGACGAGCTGTTTCTACTCCGCCATCTTGGCTCCGCCCCCCATATCATCTACATATTGTAATGCAAATGCAAATTTGAAGATCTTCCCTGCCCCTAGCTTAAGTGCACCTGGAGCCTGTGGTGGGAGGCTTGTCTTTTAGGAAAGCCCACACCTTGATACTTTGTGATTGGGCAGTGGGTCCAGAAGGTTGTTACATTCTCTGAGCCAGGAGAAGGCTATATAAACCCTGAGGAGAAGCTTTGCTTTGGGGCTCACTTTGAGAAGTATTTTGTGATTTGACCAGATGAGACTCTGGGAAACCGTTGTTGAGAGCCCTCTGGCTTTGAAAACCCAGATGTTGATGCTTCCCTCTCTGGTAACTGTGAGTTGGTATTGATGTATGTAATGTTGGGACAGTTTGGAAGCCTGTCTGTTTGATCTGTAAGTTCTGTCTGTATAATCTGAAGTTCAGGGTGCTGACCTTTTCCCCCTGAACTAGGTAATATATGTTTGATTAAAGTAAGCTTGTTAACCCATTTTGAGTTGCTTTCCTTTTGAAAAGCAGGTCTAAGAACCTATATTGGCAGCTACCCTGGGGATATTGGGGTGCTTGCTGCTACAAAATGGCAACGAGAATGGGATCTACTGAGTAAAAGGAAAGTATGGGGGCTGGGATAATTGTTTCCCAGTTGTGATAGCTGTGATTCTGTGGAGCCATGGAGCAGGAGAGAAGAATGGCCTGCATGCTGACTTCACTGAGCTGAGAGCAGGAATGGTGAGCTGCCTGCATGGAGACCTGTGGAGAAGCCAGGAGCTGCTGCCTTCTGCTGGAGGAGATGGAACCCAGGAGTTTGGAGTTCAGCCACAGGACAAGATAAGGAATGTGTGGCAAAGCAGGGGCACTGAATATTTTTCCTTGCTGCTTCCCACAGTTTGGGACCCAGGGGAAGGATGTACTTGTGACTGGTGGGTGGGGTGAAGTGCCATGGACCCCAAGGACCCCACTTTGGTTTTGTTGCCCAGCCCCCTCTCTGGACTTGAAAGCAGGGGCTGGAGCAGTGTTATGGGAAGGACACCCCCCTCCTCCCAAGAGAACTTTATGTGATAATGCTTTGTATTTTGTGAATTGATGTGAAAATGCAATGTACTTTGTTTAAGACCCAGTGGCCACTTTGGTAACTTTAGATGTACCTTGAAAATATGACTTAAGAGATGGTTAGTGCTAATTGAAATGTAAATTGTCTATGCTATGAGCATATTTAGTATGACTTTACTGAATAAGTGAATAATTGTACTTTGAGATATTGTTACAGATAAGAGACTAATTGAGTTAATCAAGACTTTGCCCCTGAGTGGAAGACTTGTACTTTGAAAACTGATGTAACTGATTGAGTTAACTTAAGAGTGACTATTTTTTGATTTTACTGATAAGTGACTGAGTTAACATTTGCCCCATGAGTGGAAGACTTGGACTATTGTATTTTGAGATTATATTGTGATTTTCTTATGTACCTGGAAAACTTGACCTAAGAGATGTTTAGTGCTAATTCAAATGTAAATTGTGTATGCTATGGGCATGAAAGATTTTGAGGCCGAATGTAATGGAAATGCAAATTTAAAGATCTTCCCTGCCCCTAGCTTAAGTGCACCTGGAGCCAGTGGTGGGAGGCTTATTTTTCAGGAAAGCCCACACCTTGATACTTTGTGATTGGGCAGTGGGTCAAGGAGGTTGTTACAATCTCTGAGCCAGGAGAAGGCTATATAAGCCCTGAGGAGAGGCTTTGCTTTGGGGCTCACTTTGAGAAGTGTTGTGTGATTTGACCAGATGAGACTCTGGGAAGCCGTTGTTGAGAGCCCCCCAGCTTTGAAAACCCAGATGTTGATGCTTCCCTCTCTGGTAACTGTGATTTGGTATTGATATAATGGTTGGACAATTTGGAAGCCTGTCTGTTTGATCTGTAAGTTCTGTAACTCTGAAGTTTGGGGTGCTCACCTTTTCCCCCTGAACTAGGTAATATGTTTGTTTGATTAAAGTAAGCTTGTTATCCCATTTTGTGTTGCTTTTCTTTACAAAAGCAGATCTAAGAACCTGTGTTGGCAGTCACCCTGGGGATATTAGGGTGCTTGCTGCTACACATATCTACTTTTCTACTTCTGTACTTCTCTCCACCCTCCCCCCACATCCTCCCCAAGAATAATCTACAAAATCACCTAGAGCAGAAATTCTTAACCTTTTTTTGTGTCATGGACCCCTTTGCCAGTCTGGTGAAGTCTACAGACAATGCCTTAGAATAATATATTTAAATGTATAAAATAAAACAACATAGTATTACAAAGGAAACCAAACAGTGAAAATAAAAACATAATATTTTTTCCCATCCAAGTTCATAGATTGGCTGAAATTTAGTCACAGCTCCCTTGGGGGTCCTAGTACCTGGGAAACCCTGATCTAGGGTATCTTTGATGAATGCATGAGACGGATATAGGCAGATGCTCACAAATAATTTTTTTACAGCACTCAGACATCTTTAGAATCACACCATTGATTGAAAGGGATAGAGAATAATATTTCCCACTTTGCTTATTATATATTGGCTATTTTTTAAAAAGTATTTGATTCCCTAGAACAGAATATTCTATTATAGCTTCTCCTCCAACAAGACAACTCCCATGAATATGTCAAAATCACATAAGATTTCTTAAAAGATGTAAGAATAGAGATAACTTCATCCAATGGCTTTCCGATTATTAATAGCAAGCAAAGCAGAAAACAAAGAGACATATGCTCATTAACAGTGTTTGCCACTGTCATGGAGGATGCCCAGTGCAGAGTTCAAATGAAAGAGAGATTCGATGAAGATATTAAGTTCTTCCAGGTGCTACTGTTTGGGGAAGACATTGAAATTATCACATTAATCATTGTAGTATTTCCTAAATAGGATCAACAGCCACTCAAGAGTCGAACCAAGGGGCAGAGCCAAGGTGGCAGAGTAGAAACAGCAATTCCAAGGTGCTCTGCCCCACTCCACTTCCAAACTACATGAAAGGGGACTCTGAACAACTTCTAGAACCCCAGCACCCACAGAATGACACAGACAGAGAAGCTAACCTCCCACTGAGGACAGCCCAGCAGCCTTGAAGAGATGGTCAGTGCAGCGCTCTGGGAGCCAACAGCCCAGTGCGGAGAGCCGAGCCCAGGTCTGGTCCACATGAGCTAAGGTTTTAGCTCCAGGGCGGCCAGGCCAGCAGCTGGCTGGAGGGACCCCAGAACACCAGCAGCTGTGGCGATTCCAGAATTATCGACACAGACATGCCTAGGACAAAGTAAGAGGTTAGTGCACTATGGACTTTGGGACCAGTATTTGGGGAACGCGTCGGCTTCCTCCCCTAGGGGCTAGAAACCATTGAGGAGACACTCACTATTTTGCAGCGTCAGTGGCAGCATCAGCTCCTGGCCTGCGAACTGTAGAGAGATCCAGCAATCAGTCTTGGAGGTTAATCGCTCTTGCTTTAACCTGCTTGGATCTGGAATGCGATCTGGGGGGAGGTCTGGGGTGGGTATCCAACTTGCCAGAACCAGAAGTTGTGAAGACCCCAGCTTGGGGACAGAAGCTCCCCTTTCTGGTGGCAGAGTCCTACTGTGGCAACAAGCCCAAAAGTCAAGTAATTAAGTGGCAACATGTCGAGGCAAAGGAAAAAAATAAACAGAAAAATGCAACATTAGACTCCTATTTTGGGGGCAAAGAGGATCAAAGCAGGGAACAGGAGGAGGACTGTGAGGTCAGAAATCCTGCTCCAAAAGCCCCAAAGGAAAATATGAGTGGGTTACAGGCCATAGAGGAGCTTAAAAAGCAGATAAGAGAAGTGAAGGAAAAATTGGGAAGAGAAATGAGAAGGATGCAGGAAAAGTATGAAATGAGGGTTAACAGCCTGACTGAGGAAAACAACACCTTAAAAAATATACTAACTCAAATGGCAAAGGAGGCCCAAAAGGGCAATGAGGGGAAGAATGCCTTAAAAAAATCAAATTTGCCAGATGGAAAAAGAATCTCAAAAGCTCACTGAGGAGATGCTAGTTACAAAGAAACCCAACTTGATAAAGACTACTACCTTAACCGTTTGGGGCTGCTGACTGAAGAGACATTTTAGCAGGATCTCAGAACCACACAGATTTTCAAAGCTCCCCCAGCATTGAAGACAAGCTCTTTGTTTGAGGACCCAGTCATCAGTAAATTCACCAACGTCATGATGAAAGGAGGAAACAAAATATTGCCCAGATCCCTAATGGCTGAGACTCTGGAAACCCTCAAGGAAAAGCAATTTAAAAAAGACCATGAAGCCAGAGCTGAGGAGCAGGCCAATGAATGCAACTCTGACACCATCTTCCACCGGGCCTTACATTTTTTTTATTAAATGCTTTGTTAACTTCTAGTTTAATTGCTTCAGGATTCTGGGTTACAAATTTTCTCCCCATTTTTCTCCTACCCACCACCCCAAAATAACGATCCCGCTGGGTATCCCCTCCTCCAATCTGCTCTGTCCCATATCTTCTCCCATACCCCCTCCAACTTTCCAGTATGGCACCGTGGATCTCTATGCCCCAGTGCCAGTATGTCTTATTTCCCAATTACATGTAAAATAAAATTAATAGTGTATGTTTACACACACACATTATATATATACATGTATAATTTTTTTAAACATTTGATTTTAAACTTTGAATTCCAGATTCACTCCTTGCCTCCCTTGTCACCCACCCTTACTGGGAAGATATACAGTTCAATATAGTTGTACATGTGTAGCTACACAAAATATTTCCCTAGTGGATATATTGTAAAAGACTGACTATATTTCCCTCCCTCCTATCCCACCTCCCATTTGTTCTATTCTCTACTTTGATCCTGTCCCTTTTCAAAAGTGGGTGCTTCCAACTTCCCTCTCCCCCAGCCTGCCTTCCCTTCCATCATCCTCCCTCTCATCCCTTCCCCCCCTACTCTCCTGTAGTGTGAGATACCCTATTTAGTGTGTATGTCATTCCCTCCCTAAGCCAAATTCAATGAGAATAAGGTTGACCCATTTTCTTTTGCCTTCCTGTTCTTCCACTCCATTGTAACCATTTTCCCTTGCCTCTTCTATATAAGATAGTTTACCCCATTCTGTCTCTCCCCATCTCTCCTCATTAATATTCCTCTCTCACCTCTTAATTTCACCTTTTAAGTATCATCCCTTCCTATTAAAATGATC
This sequence comes from Gymnobelideus leadbeateri, assembly GCA_011680675.1. Taxonomy (NCBI): domain Eukaryota; kingdom Metazoa; phylum Chordata; class Mammalia; order Diprotodontia; family Petauridae; genus Gymnobelideus; species Gymnobelideus leadbeateri. Next base: position 329,997 of record WOXC01008073.1, on the reverse strand, counting down.
TTGTGCCCTCTATCTATATATACCTGTTTACATATATACACACATTCACAAATGTATTTATATGCCCATATACCCTCCTATATAGACATATATATATATATATATATATATATATATATATATATATATATATATATATACACACACACACACACATTTCTATTCCCTTCAACTATTCTCATACTGAGAAGAGTTTCATAAGTTACAATTATCATTTTTCTATGTAGGAATGAAAATAGTTCAACTTTGATAAGTTCCTTCTGATTTCATTTCCCTGTTTACCTTCTCATGCTTCTCTTGCTTCTTCTATCTGAATGTCAAATTTTCTATTCAACTCTGGTTTTTTCATCAAGAATGCTGAAAGTCAGGGGCGGCTAGGTGGCACAGTGAGCAGAGGGATGGCCCTGGACTCAGAAGGACCTGAGTTCAGATCCGGCCTCAGACACTTACACACAAATAAAAACCTAGCTGTGTGACCTTGGGCAAGTTACTTAACCCCAATTGTGCTCCAAAAAGAAAAAAAAAGAATGCTTGAAAGTCCTCTATTCCACTGAATGACCCCTGAATTTCTCCCTGAGCCATGATACTCAGTTTTGCGGGTAGGTGATTCTTGGTTTTAATCCCAACTCCTTGGACATCTGGAATAGCATATTCCATCCCCTTCAATCCCTCAGTGTAGAAGCTGCCAGATCCTGTGTTATCCTGATTGTGTTTCCACACTATTCAAATTGTTTCCTCCTGGCTGCTTGTAATATTTTTCCTTGATCTGGGAATTCTGGAACCTGGCTATAATATTCCTAGGAGTTTTCTTTATGGGATCTTTTTCAGGAGATGATCTCTGGATTCTTTCAATGTCTATTTTGCCCTCTGGTTCTAAAACATCAGGGCAATTTTCCTTCAGAATTTCTTGAAGGGTGATTTCTAGGTTCTTTTTTTGATCATGGCTTTCAGGTAATCCAATAATTTTTAAATTATGTCTCCTGGATCTATTTTCCAGGTCAGTGGTTTTTCCAATGAGATATTTCACATTGCCTTTTATTTTTTAATTTGTTTGGATCTGTTTAATTGTATCTTGGTTTCTCATAAAGTCACTAGCTTCCATTTGCTCCAGTCTAATTCTGAAGGAATGATTCTCTTCAGTGAGCTTTTGAGATTCTTTTTCCATCTGGCAAATTTAGCTTTTTAAGGCATTCTTCTCCTCATTGCCTTTTTGACCCCCTTTTGCCATTTGAGTTCGTCTATTTTTAAGGTGTTATTTTCTTTAGTTAGGTTGTTGACTCTCATTTCATAATTTTCTTACATAGTTCTCATTTCTTTTCCCAATTTTTCCTCCACTTCTCTTATTTGATTTTCAAAATTCTTCTTAAGGTCCTCTATGGCCTATACCCAGCTTGTATTTTTCTTGGAAGTTTTGGTCCTTTTTGTTCCCAAAATAGGAATGTAAAGTTGGGTTGTTCTATTTAAGTTGCTTCCCTCATTTGCTCATGTTGACAGTCAATTACTTGACTTTTGGGCTTTTTGCCACAGTAAGACTTTGCTACCAGACAGGGGAGCTTTGTACCAAATGCTGGGGCTTTCTCAGCTGCCAGAGGTATTAGTTGGGTGCCCTCTCTGAAGCCTCCACACCCTCTAGCAATCTGGTCGCACACCACATGACCTCCACCCTAGACGGCAATCCAGATCCAAGCAGCTTAAAACAAAAGACTGGTTAGTTGGTCCCTATACAATCTGCAGACCAAGAACTGAAGCAGCCATGTGTGGCTGCAGGTGCAGGGCTGTGGCACTTCAGACACTTCCTGCCCCTGGGGCAAAAGCCTAGGCACTTCCAACTACTGGGTCCCAAAGTCCATTCTGCACTGACCTCTCACTGTGTCCTTAGCATCTATGTGTTGATAATTCTGGAAAATGCGTCAGCCGCTGGTGATCTGAATTCCCTCTAGCCAGTGAATGGTCAGGCCCACCCTGTGGCTAAAACCTCCAGCTTGCATGGGGCTGGGCTTGGCTCCCAGATCGCTGTGCTCGGTGCTTGCTGCTGGCCTACTGGGCTGTCCTCAGTGGGAGGTTAGCTTCTCTGTGTCATTTTATGGGTTCTGTGGCTCCAAAGTTTCTTCAGAGTCACCTTTTACCCCACCAGGCCCTATAGAGATTTCAGCTTGTCCTCGGCCTAGTCAGCATCCTTAAAGGCGACTGCTTGTATCAGGTCCTAGCCCCTCTGACTGATAGTTGCCAGTAATTCTTGGCCATGAAAGGGATGATTCAAGAATTCCAGGAGAAGGTAATGCCAGAATAGCTATCTCCTGAGTTACTGGAGGACTTTCACAATGAAGGCCCCGTGGTCAAGCGGAAGCATACCCTGCCCAAGGTCGGGGAGGCTAATGGAGGCTTTGCCTACTACCCATGGTGGTATAGGGTGGGAAGGCTTGAGCCATGGAGTGAGAATTTGGTGCTATTGCTCAGTATCCTGCCCTTCTTCTGGGAGGATCCACCTGAACAGAGGTTCAGGTTGAGTTTTTTTTTTTCCTTCTTGGAGAGGGAAGGACAGGGAAATTGGGGTTAAGTGACTTGGCCAAGGTCAACACAGCTAGTTTTGTGTTAAGTGTCTGAGGCTGGATCCAAATTCAGGTCCTCCTGATTCTAGGGCTGGTGCTCTATTCACTGCACCACCAAGCCTCCCCCCAGGTTATTGAGTTTTTTCCCACTGGGACAGTGGGCAGGTTTCAAATTGAGGAATTGTTAGAGCTTAGAATGCAACATCTTCAAACTTCCTTTCTTGTAACCTTGCCAGCTCAGTTGTTCTTAACCAAAATTATAGTAAAGTATCCATTTAGCATGGGTTGGTACTAATGCATACATGCATATGTATACATACACACACACACATACACACACACATACGCATACACATATCTATGTTGTTTTTGATATATCCATAGACATGTATGGTACGTATACACATATGGTACATACATTCTGAAATATATTCATAGAATATGTGCATATTCATGTATATACTTATACCCTCTTGTTTCCTAGTTCTTTAGTACCATTTTTATTTGGCAAAGGGTTTGCCTGCCAATTTGCAAATGAGCTGCTTTTTTATTTTGGTGACTAATAACATATGCATTATGAAAATATAACATATACATAAAAATATTGCCATTAGACTGTTAATTTTTGTTTCATTTAATTGGAAAGCAAAAGACACACATATTTGTAAACATGTGGATATGTAGACACATGTTTATACATACACATAGAAATACAAATATACAATGCACATATATATGTAGATATATATATCTATGTCTGTACTCTGTCTTCACACACACACATATACACACAAATAGAGAGACAGATAGATGAATATATGGAAAGATATACTGATAGATAATTATAGGCAAGCAAACTCTCCATATACAATGTATTGGACCCAGCTTTTAACAAATTCTACTACCTTTGGGAAATTCTATGGTGCTTTTAATGACTTAAAGCTTTACCCTGAAAAACATCCATCTTTTTACCATTAATATTGTTTTAGTGATGTTCTATGACTATGAGTCAGTGGAATATTCAAGCATATGGAGAACTGAAGTTGAGAGTCATCCAAAGGACAGTGAGGAGGTGCTTCATGGGCTTAAGTAGACTGCAGCACATTACTAGTGAACAAGAGAAGCAAAGTTAAGGATGGCATCCAAGAGCTATATTACAAGGAAAGAAGAAGGTCTAGTTCTGTGATGAGAACTTCTTTACAACCTTCATGTTCCATTGGTATCCATGCAATGTAAGGACACCTGCAGCATTCTCTCCCCACCCCCACCCCCCACCAACTTCCACCCTGCATGTTGGATCCCTTTGTGTATGATTTATGGTAAGACATGGAAAAGAGTTATTCAGGATTATAAAGCCTGAATGAATTCTGTTTTGCATCATTGGAGGCAGTACCCAAATGAATGAGAAGATAAATTTCACAAAAATTTTAAATGTTGAATGAGAGAGCTTAGTGGAAAAGTTGATGATATTGGAAATAAAGAGAGAATTAGCATTATAAAAAGTTACTCAAGTGATAGGAAACCTTAACTTCAGAAAAGGAAGAACTTAGATCCTTCTGTCTCTGAATCTGGAGAGAAAACTAAGAGGGACAGTTGTAGAGACTTGAATATTTTGAAGTCACCAAGGTATAGCCATGCTACATGATTTTAATTTCCTTGATAATTAAAGCAAAAACCTTTTGTCTCTCAGTTCTTTAGTTCCATTGTTATTTGGCAAAGGCTTGCCTGCCAATTTGCAAATGAGCTGCTTTTTGGTTTTGGTGAATAATAACAAACACTGTGAAAATATAATATATCCATCAAAAAGTATTGCCATTAGACTGCTAATTTTCATTTCATTTAATAGTGCAGTAAATTGGAAAGCAAAACCCACTAGTTATTTTGAACCTCATTATAACAGACTATGGTACAGCTTATAAATGAAACCTTAGAAACAAAGTCTATTGGTATTTCATATTGGTGCATAAAATCAAATGCTTTGCATCTAAGATAGAGCCATGGTTATAGAAATCTACTTTAGCAAGGATTAAGGAAAAGTAGCTATGCTGGCCTTAATTGTCCTCAAGAATATATACACACTGAATATTTATTCAATTAAATTTTAGTGTATGTACAGTTTAGTGGAAATACAGTTCAAATAAGAAAATATTTCGAGCTTTAAATAAAACTTTAATAAGAAAGAATATTTGAACTAAATTAATCTCCTTCCCATTCTAACCCTACTGACAATGTTCATAATGAGCCTAGAATTTTTTATACTGGGATGGTGGACTGGGAACTCCTTTAATTGTTTGGTTGTTTTTCTTCCTATTAACTAATTTAAATCATGTGATTCAGGTTCTTGGATAAGTTATGGTTAAAGACAAAAAGGAAGCTCACTGAAGAGTAATTTATTAAATAATTAGTTGCATCTAGTATTTTGTTCCTAATTCAAACTTCAACAAAAATTATATTTTTGTTACAGAGATTTATAAATAAAAAGTTCACACAGCTATATGAATTATGTTTCTCAAAAAATTATCATGATTTCTTCCATCAGTATATAGTGTAATGGACCTATGATCTCATTGTGAAGATCACAGTTCATCCATGACTTTTCATATTGTGTGAGTCTAGTTCATATTACCCCAAAGATCATTCATAGAGGATTAGGGGCTTTCTGGGTATTTTTACATCTAATCCTTGTTCCAATAGTCCCTTCCACAGAGAGCATGGATACTGTTACTATATCTTTAAGAAGAAATGGAATCTTAAGACTGTGGCTATTTAACTGTTATATGGAGAAGTTTATCATGGCTGGAGAGAGAACAAGTCATTGTGAAAAAGATTAAAAGAAATGTCTTGTATGAGAGATTCATTGAATCAGTTGTCAACATTGAGAAAGTTTCAAGGAAAAAAAAATCTGATAAAAAAGAATTTAATACCTCTGTTGTGGAGAAAGTATCTCAATTTTTTTTGAGAGACTGAAATTTTGAGAGAGCTGAGTAGTGGGACTCTAGGTCCAGAAATGAATAAAAGCTAGCAAGTGTTGATGGTTAGAGATGATCTTTAGCCAATACATGAGAAATTTTTAAAAATAGTTACTTAAAATAACTTTTGGTTGATTGAACTATTTAGGAGTCACTCTTCATTTCTCAAATACTTTTTACTTCTTGTAGTAAATGTGTACAAGGCAAATGTGTATTCTCGGATACATCATTTGCTAGATGTTCCTTTACACTATGCTAGTCCTTTGCCCATTTGAGTTATTTTGTGTTTCTCACTCAAGTTGTATCACTACTTTTTCTACCAATATTTACAGTCAGTTCTCTAGTCATATCACAATTTTGCTCCATGATTCTTTTTGCTGGATAGTATTACTGAAATTAGCAATTACCATTTCAGCATTTAGCCTAGTACTGTAGTGCTACACAAGCTTTTAAAAGCATTCTTGATAGGGAATTTCAGCTTTTTTCCCTCAGAGACTTCAAAAGTCAAAATCAGGTACTTTAAAATTTTCTACTAATTTATACATTTTGTCTAGTTCATCTGTCTATCAGGCTTTTAATAATTCTCTATTATGTTCAGTACAAATCTCTAGACTCTTCCCCAGAAATCCTGAGAAGATTCCAGAGAAGGACCTATAATATTTTTGTGATGTAAGAAATCTATATTCAGCCTCACCTTTCAGTTTCTCTACTGGCAAAACTTGTTTTATAAAAATATTTTAATTTTAGAGTCATCTGTTTTTTTTCAAAGGGTGGCTTAGAGATGAATTTCCAGACTCTGTGTTCTCCTGTTATTTTACCAGGAATTTTTGAGGGTTCACTGAGTTTTATAATTCACAAAATCAGCATTTGGAGGGAGCCAAGATGGCAGAAAGGAAGCAGTAACCTTGCTGAGCTCCTCGGTCACTAAGTCTCAAAGGGTGAATCTGAGCAGATTCCAGAGTGACAGAGCCCAATAGAAGACAGAGCATGGCAGAGTCCAGCCCAGGAGGTTGCCCAGTGTGCCCGGACAGGATGATCGCAGAGCGAGTGAGATCTGCACAGCTCAGACCTAAGAGCAGACAAGCAGACTACACCAGAGAGAGAAAAAGCCCCAGCCTGCAGATTTACCAAGGACAAATCGCAGTCATCTCGCAAAGGGAAAGGATCATTGGAGCCAGGTAGGAGAGTCGGGCCCCCAGTGGAGAGAGTGGCTTCTCTGGGCAGCATTCGGCCCCCAACCTGGAAGTTTGGAAACTGCCTGCCTGTATAATACAGGGGCTGGAATGGCAAAGTAAATTCTAGCTGCTCTGATCCTCCCATCTCTCCTTCATGAAGCAGAAAAACCAAAGATAAGTCTCCCACCAAGATTGAAATCCCAAGTTAATGGAAATAGCCTCAGGCTTGAGAGTCTCCAAGAATGGGGTGTAACTGAGACAGCAAGGAGTCTGAAGAGAAGAGAGGGAGGGGTTGCAACAAGCCCCACCTCACCTCACCAACAAAAGCCTACTTATAGCCCAGGGGTATAGAGGCAGAAATCTGAAGTGGTCAGACTCACCGCCACCTACACATCTACATTCCTCACTGATTTCCCTGACTTAGCCATAAACTAGCCACCCAGAGGTATTCAAAGTCAAGGATCGAGCCCTAAACTCATAGCCTGAGAAATTAAGAAACAGGAAGTCACAATGGGAAGGAAGGAAGCTTAAAAGGAGAAGGGGAAGGGAAGAAAGTCTATTCAAGCCTACTATGTAGGGAAAGAACAACTAAATACACAGGACAATATAGACTCTCTACCCACTCCTGAGACCACAGAAGGAAATATGATCTGGTCTCAAGCCCAAATAGCATTCCTGGAGGAGTTTAAGAAAAATTTTAAAGACCAAATCAGGGAAGTAGCGACCAACTTGGAAAAAAGTCTCAGTGAAGAAAACAAAGGCTTAAAAAGTAAAATTAGTGAAGTAATTGGAGAAAATACCTCCCTAAAAAAGAAACTTCAAAAACTAACCAAAGACCATAATTCCCTGAAAATTAGAAACAATCAAACTAAAACTCAGAACTCTATGATGCAGCAGGAGTCAATCAAAAAAAAAAGCAAAATGATCAAAAAATTGGAAGAAAATGTAAAATATCTCACTGGAAAAATAACTGACCTAGAGAACAGATCCAGGAGAGACAACTTAAGAATTATTGGTCTACCAGAAAGCCATGATGAAAAAAGCAGCCTAGACAACATCCTCCAAGAGATTGTCAAAGAACTGTCCTGAGGTCCTGGAATCAGAAGATAAAATAGCTATCAATAGAATTCACCAGACTCCTCCTGAAAGAGATCCCAAACTGAAAACTCCAAGAAATATAGTAGCCAAATTCGAGAATTACAAGATTAAAGAAAAAAATTCTACAAGCAGCCAGAAAGAAACAATTCAAATATTGAGGAACTACAGTTAGGATCACACAGGACCTAGCATCTTCTACATTAAAAGAGCGGAGGGACTGGAATTTAATATTTTTAATTTAATAAATTAATAAATTAATTTAATAAATTAATTTAATTTAATAAATTTTAATTTAATATTTTGTAGGGCAAGAGAGCTAGGACTACAACCAAAGATTAACTACCTGGCAAAACTGAGCATAATCTTTCAGGCAAGGAGATGGTCGTTTAATGAAATAAGAGACTTCCAGACTTTCCTAATGAAAAAGCCAGAGCTCAATGGAAAATTTGATCTCCAATTACAAGACTCCAGAAAGATATAAAAAGATAAACAAGGGAAACACAGACTCACACATGCATAAGTGCACGCACCCACACCCACAAATACATGCTCATTACTTGGGATGCAACAAGAGCAAAATGTTCACATCCCTATATGTGGAGCTGATAACTGTCAATATTCGAAATCTTTATGATTATCATGACCTTCAAAAGGGTTATACCTAGATAGAGGGTGTGGGTATGAATGCACTAACATGAAGTCTAAAAAAAACCAAAAAAGACTATTAATGGGATCAAAGAGACTATAATGGGAAAAAGGAAAGGATTAGCTAGGAAAAGGTAAAATATGCCATCTGAAGAGGCATCAAAACACACTATAGAAGAGGGGAAAGAAAGAGGGAGAGGAACATCATTTAAACACTATCCTCACTGGTTCTGGTTCAAAAAAGGATCAACTTAATCAGTGAAGTTTAAGATTCTAATGTGAATAGACACATAAATTCATTAAATAGAGTAAAAGGAGGGAGGGAGAGGAGCACTGTTTGAAATTTACTCTCATTGGTTTGGAATCAAACAGGGAGTAATTTACTCTGATACGTATAAAAATTTATTGTGTCCTATAGATAGTGGAAGGGTAAGGGGGGGTGAAAAGGAGGAGACTAAAGGGGGGATTAGAAGGGAGGGAAATAGTAGTCAGGGGAGAGGGTAGGTTAAGAATGGCGGTCACTGGGTGGGAACACTGAGGGAGGGGTTGGTCAAAAGGGAAAACTTCAAGGTGGGGAAGGGAGAAGGAAGAGATGAAAACATAAACAGGGGAGGGAATAAGATGGAGGGGAAGAGACAGATAGTCATCATTACTGTGAATGTGAATGGGATGAACTCTCCCATGAAACAGAGGTGGATAGCAGAATGGATTAAAAACCATAATCCTACAATATACTGTCTACAAGAAACACATTTGAAACAAAGGGATGCCCATAGGGTAAAGGTAAAAGGTTGGAGTAAAATATATTATGCCTCAGCTAAAGTAAAAAAAGCAGGGGTAGCAATACTTATCTCAGATAAAGCAAAAGCAAAAATAGATCTAATTAAAAGAGAAAAGGAAGGAAACTATATCCTACTAAAAGGCACCATCAAGAATGAAGCAATATCACTACTTAATATATATGCACCAAGTGGTATAGCATCCAAATTCCTAGAGGAGAAGTTAAAGGAACTATTGGAAGAAATAGATGGCAAAACTATATTAGTGGGGGACCTAAATCACCCCCTATCTGAACTCAATAAATCTAATCTCAAATAAACAGGAAAGAAGTTAAGGAGGTGAATATAATCTTAGAGAGACTAGATATGATGGATCTCTGGAGAAAACTGAATGGGGATAAAAAGGAATGTACTTTCTTTTCAGCAGTGCATGGTACAAACTCAAAAATAGAACATGTACTAGGGCATAAAAACCTCACAATCCAGTGCAAAAAGGCAGAAATCTTAAGTGCATCATTCTCAGATCATGATGCAATAAAAATTATATGCAATAAAGGGCCAGGGAAAGATAGACTAAAAACTAATTAGAAATTAAGCAATTTAATCCTAAAGAATGGATGGGTCAAAGAAGAAATTATAGAAACAATCAATAATTTCATTCAAGAGAATGATAATAATGAGACAACATACCAAAATTTGTGGGATGCACTAAAGGCAGTTCTCAGGGGAAGTTTTATATCCCTGAGTGCATACATGAATAAATTAGAGAAAAGGGAGGTTAATGAATTGGACATGCAATTGAAAAAGCTAGAAAAAGAACAAATTGAAAATCCCCAATTTAGTACTAAATTAGAAATATTGAAAACCAAAGGAGAGATTAATAAAATTGAAATTAAGAAAACTATTGAATTCATAAATAAAACTAAGAGCTGGTTTTATGAAAAAATCAACAAAATTGATTGTCCCTTAGTCAATATGATAAAAAAAAGAAAGAAGAAAACCAAATTATGAGTATCAAAAATAAAAAGGGTGAATCTGCCTCCAATGAAGAGGAAATCAAAAAAATAATGAGGAATTATTTTTCCCAATTGTATGCATATAAATATGACAATATTAGTGAAATGGATGAATATTTACAAAATCACAAGTTGCCCAGATTAACTGAAGAGGAAGTGAATTACCTAAATAATCCCATCTCAGAAAAAGAAATCAAAAAAGCCATCAATGAACTCCCTAGGAAAAAATCTCCAGGGCCAGATGGGTTCACTAGTGAATTCTATCAAACATTTAAAGAACAACTGATTCCAATACTCTACAAACTATTTGGGAAAATTATTGAAGAAGGAGTCCTACCAAATTCTTTCTATGACACAAATATGGTACTGATTCCTAAATCAGGAAGAGATGACAGAGAAATAAAATTATAGACCAATTTCACTCATGAATTTAGATGCAAAAATTCTAAATAAAATATTAGCCAAAAGACTCCAACAACTTATCACAAAAATAATACACTTTGATCAGGTAGGATTTATTCCAGGAATGCAAGGATGGTTTAATATTAGGAAAACCATCAGTATAATTGAGCATATCAACAATAAAACTAGTAGAAACCACATGATTATCTCAATAGATGCAGAAAAGGCTTTTGACAAAGTACAACATCCATTCCTATTAAAAACACTAGAAAGTATAGGAATAAATGGAGCCTTCCTTAAAATAGTTGCTAGCATCTATTTAAAACCATCAGCAAGTATTATATGCAATGGGGATAAACTAGAACCCTTTCCAGTAAGATCAGGAGTGAAACAAGGGTGTCCACTATCACCCCTCTTATTCAATCTGGTACTAGAAATACTAGCAGTAGCAATTAGAGAAGAAAAAGAAATCAAAGGAATCAAACTAGGCAAAGCAGTGACCAAGCTATCACTGTTTGCAGATGATATGATAATATACTTAGAGAATCCTAGAGAATCAAGTAAAAAACTACTTGAGACAATAAATAAATTTGGCAAAGTTGCAGGATATAAAATAAACCCACATAAATCCTCAGCATTCCTGTACATCTCTAATGAAACTCAACAACAAGAGATAGAAAGACAAATCCCATTTAAAGTCACTGTAGACATTATAAAATATTTGGGAATCTACTTGCCAAAACAAACCCAGAATCTATATGATCACAACTACAAAACACTTCTCACACAAATAAAAACAGATCTAAATAGTTGGAAAAATATCAATTGCTCATGGCTGGGTTGAGCTAATATAAAAAAAAATGACAATTTTACCCAAACTAAACTATATATTTAGTGCCATACCAATCAATTTACCAAAAAACTACTTTGTAGAGTTAGACAAAATAATAACAAAATTTATTTGGAAAAACAAACTGTCTAGAATATCAAGGGAATTAATGAAAAGAAATGCTAGGGAAGGTGGACTAGCTATGCCAGATCTTAATCTGTATTATACAGCAGCAGTCATCAAAACTGCTTGGTACTGGCAGAGGTGTAGAGTAGTGGATCAATGGAATAGATTAGGTGCAGGAGACCCAGCAGTTAATGAATATAGCAATCTATTGTTCGATAAACCCAAAGACCCCAGTTTTTGGGATAAGAATGCACTATTTGACAAAAACTGCTGGGAAAACTGGAATTCAGTATGGCAGAAACTGGGCATAGATCACTATCTAACACCATATACCAAAATCAAGTCTAAATGGGTGCATGATCTAGGTGTAAGGGATGATACTGTAAGCAATTTGGGAAAGCAAGGAATAGTTTACCTGACAGATTTGTGGAGAGGGGAAGACTTTAGGACCAAACAAGAATTAGAGAGCATTATAAAATGCAAAATGGATAATTTTGATTACATTAAATTGAAAAGCTTCTGCACAAACAAAGCCAATGTAACCAAGATCAAGAGGGAGGTGGGAAATTGGGAAAGAATGTTTACAACTTGCGTCTCTGATAAAGGACTCATTTCTAAAATTTATAGAGAATTGAACCAAATCGATATGAATACAAGTCACTCCCCAATTGATAAATGGTAAAAGGATATGAACAGGCAGTTTTCAGAGAAAGACATTAAAGATATCTATAAGCATATGAAGAAATGCTCTAAATCACTGTTAATTACAGAAATGCAAATCAAAACAACTCTGAGATACCACATCTGTCCAGTCAGATTGGCTAAGATGAAGAAACAAGAAAGTGACAAATGCTGGAGAGGATGTGGACAGATTGGAACACTAATACATTGCTGGTGGAGTTGTGAACTTATCCAACCATTCTGGAGAGCAATCTGGAATTATGCCCAAAGGATTATAAATAATTTCATACCCTTTGACCCAGGCATACCACTTCTAGGTTTATATCCCAAAGAGATCATAGAAGTGGGAGGAACACCCATATGTACAAAAATATTTTTAGCAGCCCTTTTTGTGGTTGCAAAGAATTGGAAACTAAAGGGGTGCCCATCAACTGGGGAATGACTAAACAAGTTGTGGTATATGAATGTAATGGAATTTTATTGTGCTATAAGAAATGAGGAGGTGATGGATTTCACATTTACCTGGAGAGATTTATACAAACTGATGCTTAGCGAGAAGAGTAGAATCAGAAGAAATTTGTATACAATCTCAGACATACCATATCTGTGATGACCAGCTATGACAGACTGGACTCTTTTCAGCAATGCAGTGATGTAGGTCAATCCCGAAAGACTCAAGAAAGTGAGAAAAGCGCCATCCAGAGATATAACTAGAAAGAACTGAGCCTGAATCCTGATTGAAGCAAACTAAATGAACTTTTTCTTTTCGTTGTTTGTTTTTTTTTCTTCCTTACCATCTTTCATCCCACCTAGTACAATACGCCTTTGTAATTGGAATGATGTCTAATGTGAATGCATTTGCAGATCTTATACTGTCTGTCGTGGGGAGTGGGGGGAGGGAGGGGAAGGAAATTTGAAGATCTAGGAACTATGGAATTGAATCTTGTTAACTGAAACTAAACTAATAAATTAATTTAAAAAATTCACAAAATCATGATAGAGTAGTTTCTTTGTTTTATTCTTCTGTTTTTTACTTTACAACATTTCAGTTCTTTTGCAATATTCTATATTATTAAAATTTTACCTCTGACACATACTGGCTGTGTTCCTAGGCAAGTCTTTTAATCTCTAAGTTTTCTGGGCAATTCTAAGACTATAAGTTATATAGAACATACCAAACTCAATCAATGGAGGTTTCCTCACTTAAGACAGGTCTAGCCCCTATCCCAATATTATACTTATTCTTACATTCAAGATCTACTGTTTTCTTTTTATTTCTCTCTTTCTCTCTCTCTCTCTCTCTCTCTCTCTCTCTCTCTCTCTCTCTCTCTCATCTAGCCATCCATCTATCTTTCTGTGATCAAATACAGACACTCATTTTCCAAATTAGAAAACTGAGGGTACTCTAACAGTAAATAACAGAAGTAGGAGCTGAACTGAGGTCTTCCTGACTCTTAAGTTTAACTCTCTATCCATTATAACATGATAACTTCAGTTCTAAGGCAATCAAGGCATGAACTGATATTTCCTCATAAATTAATAGAAATTCATACCCTCTCATTAATTCATGTATTATTCCCAATTTATAAAATAACTCTCTTTCACCATAAGTAGTCCGCTCTCTGTCTCCCTCTCTCTCATTTTATAGGCTTAAATAAATATAAATATTGGCTATACATGTGCGGTCAGTTGTTAGATAGCAGTGCAGCACTTAAAACATATATGTATTATATCTTGGTCTACCTCACAGTCCCATTTCCTTTTCTGGTCGTATGTTTCCTCAACAATACCTTTCATGCCAATTTTTGCATGTAAATCATCAATGGAAGTATACTACAGCTTGGTTATCACATATCATTTCACTTCTATTTGAGTTACTTGCCACTTTGATTCTTCAGTAATTACAGTGTTCTAAGATACACAATTATGAAGAATTACTGGAAGATCCTAGCCATATACTAAAGTAAAATTTTACTAATCCAGGTCCAGTGGATTGAATTTTATGATAATTCCAACACATTCATATTAATAAGTAGTAAATATTCATTTTATATTTGTGACATAATATTGTATAAAATGGGCTTGAGAAATATAATCCTTCATTAACTCTTTCTATTTACATATTTTCTTATACTTGAAAATGGTGAAACAATATTTATTTGGGAATATTTTAAGAGTGAATGAATAAAAAAAATCACACTTATTCAAAACATACCAAGCAGTGTACTAAGCCTTGAGAATACAAAAATTAAGCAAACAATACAGTTCCTGCCCTCAAATAGCTTAAACTCTAATAGAGCCAAACAATACAAAAAGGGGAGCTAGACTAGGAGGAAAGGGGAATGTGTTTAGGCAATTGTGTAGTTCATGGTTTGGGAATGAGTGAGAAGTGGTATGGTGGCCTGGTTCTTGGTAAGATAAAGTGAAAATATGAACATTAGAGGAGTTCAGTCCAATTCAGGAATCTGAATTCCAGTGACGGGGGAGGATTCAGATCAGAGTGCAAGCAGTATGACTTAGAAACTCCAAGGATGAATTACCATATTTCATCAATAATTGTAGCATATTTTACGTCAATTTTTAAAAATTGTGTTAGCATTACTTAAAAATCATGTATTACTAAGTAACTGTCTGGTGTAAGATCAGAATATACAGAATTCTCGTGCATGTATGTTAAAACTGAATACTGACTGCATGTGCTGACAATTCTAGGCTCAGGGCTTGCAATGTACAAGAGATAAATGCATATCCATATGCCACTGGTGAGTACATTGCTGCTTTGTTTACCTTTTAAACAGCATGAAGAACAGAATTATACTATGGGACAATTATGTGATGAAAGGTGATAAACCAGTTTTTAAACTGAAAAATAGAGCATGACAATTCTGTGGTGGCGAAAATTATGCTGTGAAATATGATATTCCTGTTCTTTATTCCTTTTACTTTTTCCTGGTTTTCTTTAACTTGGAATCAGTGAATTTTGTTATATTGTTTTATCTGGGCTATGTAAAATGGGAAAACACAATGATTCATTCCCTGCACAGCCTGTGGCCCATGGATCATTTGCATCCAGGGGTCACTTGTGCAAGCCAGAGAATTTCCTCTACACACAAAGGATGTTTTCCTCCACATTCTTCATGGGTCATCTGAAATCTTTTAGCATGCTGCAAACAATTTGAGGGCAATAAGATGTCGCAGGTTGTGCAGGCCTGCATTAGCGGGTGAAGCAGCAAGATCCAGTGGCCAGAGAACCAACCTCAGAGTCTGAAGATCTAAGTTCAAGTCCTGCCTATGAAACATATTGGCTATTTGTCCCTCAGTGAGTCACCGAGGCTCTCATTGCCCCAGGTGAATATCTATGTCTGAGTACAGAGGCAGGGAGGCTGGACATGAGATTTCATTGGAATAGGAAATTTCTGGGTAAGGGAACTCCTTCTACTAACTCAGGTTGTACTTTCTCTGCAATGCACACTCCTAGTGAATTACATAGAACACTGAGAGATAAAGTGATGTACCCAGGGTCACAGCACCAATATGTCAGACAGGACCAAAACCTGGCTTCTTTAGAAACAAAACCAAAATCGTCATAGACTCTGCCATCCCCTCAAGCTATCTTCCAGTATCTCTCCTCCACTTCTCAGCTAACTCCTAGAAAAACCTACTCAGTGCCTACAATTCTCCTTTTTACTCAATCCTCAAAGCATTTAATCTGGCATCTGACCTCATTATTCAACCAACACTGATCTTCCCAAAGTTGTCACTGATCTCTTTATGGTCTTTTCTTGGTCCTCGTCCTTCTTAATATTTTTTTTTTTTGCTCTCGACCACCCTTTCCCCCTATATATTCTACCCTCTTTGAGTATTTGTAATATTACTCACTCCCATTTCTTCCCCTACCTGTACAACTGCTCTTTCTTTCTTTTCTTTTTTTTAAAGCAATTGGGGTTAAGTAACTTGCTCAAGGTTACACGGCTAGTCATTATTTATGCGTGGGTGCTCATTTTCTGAGGCCGGATCTGATCTTGGGTCATCCCAACTACGAGGCCGGCGCTCTTACTCACTGCGCCACCTAGCCGCCCCTTTAGGGCAATTGGGGTTAAGTAACTTGCCCAAGGTCACATGGCTAGGTTTTTGTTTGTATGGATTAAGTGTCGTAGGCCTGCTCCGAACTCAGGTTCTTCTGATTCCAGGGCCGGAGCTCTATTCACTGCGCCACCTAGCCGCCCCATAACTGCTCTTTCTTAATAGCTTTTGTTTATTCAAATCATGCTCCTTAACTGGGAGCACTCTCCAAGATTCTGTCATAGGCCCCCCTATTATTTTCTCTCTATATCTTCCCTTGGGGACCCCATCATCTGCCATTGGTTTAATTATCATCTCTATGCCAGTAATTTTCAGTCTCTCCCCTGAGCTTCAATCTTGAATCACTAATTGTCTGTTGGACATTTCAAACTGAATGTCCTGGAGACATTTCATCCAATTCAACACGTGCAAAACAGAATTCAACATCTTTCCCTCTGTCCACCACTCTTCCAAACTTTCTTATTTCCACTGAAGACATGACCATTCTTTCACTTTTCCAGGTTTGTAACCTTGACATTTCCCTCTACTCTTCACTATTCCTCTCTCTGTATCCATAATCGATAACTAAATCCTTTTTTTTTCGCTCTATAATAGTCTCTCCTGTTCTACCCTTTCTTTCCATTCACACAGTTCTCATTTTAGTTCAGATCCTTATTTTATCTCACCTCCATAAATAAAATGGCCTTCTAATTAGTCTCCTTGACTCAAATCTTTCTACTTCTGTCCATCCTTCACCTTGCTGCCAAAGTGCATCTCCTTAAGTATAGCTCTGACCATGTCACTCTCCTTCTTATTAAATTCCAGTGGTTTTCTGTAACCTCCAGATTGAAATCTAAACTCTGTTTTTAAAGCTCTTCACAACATAGTCCCAACCTGTCCTTCCAGACTTACTTGTACATTGTTTCCCTATTCATATTCTGTACTCCCACCAAACTGGCTTTTTCTTTGTTCCTTATATAAGATACTCCATTGCCCATCTCTGTGCCTTTGTATTGGCTCTGCCCTATGCCTAAAATGCAATCCCTCTTACCTCACGGAATGTACCATATGCTTCATGATGCCTTATTTGGTCCTTTCAGCCACTATTGTGTCCTCTCTGACACCCCATCAGACTATCTTGTATTTAACTCTATTGTACTGATTGCTATTAATTTTCTTTACATTTAGTCTGTATATGTTTATATTGTTATTCTGTCATTTCATCTGTGTCTGACTCCTCATGACCCCATTTGGGGTTTTCTTGGGAAAGATACCAGAGGGGTTTGCCATTGTTTTCTCCATCTCATTTTACAGATGAGTAACTGAGACAAACTGGATTAAGTGACTTGCCCATGGTCACACAGCTAGTAAGTGTCTGAAGCCACATTTGAATTCATGAAGATGGGTCTTCCTGATTCCAGGTCAGTCACACTATTCACTGCTTTGCATAACTGCCCCTATATGGGCACACACACACACACACACACACACACACACACACACATTGACAAACCTATACACACATATATGCAAATGCACAAATGTGTATATATATTTATTTTCTTTGTCACTAAAAAACTACTTGTGAGTATAAATTGTTAGATTCATTGTATTTGTGTGCCTAGTGTCTAGCTCAGAGGGTGGCATATGATAGAGGCCCCAAGAAATATAAATAAACAAATACATGGGCATATATATATATATATATATATATATATATATATATATATATATATAGATAGATAGGTAGGTAGATAGATAGATATAGATAGATAGATAGATATAGATACTTATCTATAGATACATGTGTCTATGTATCTATTTATCTATCTCTATCTATTTGTCTATCTATCTATCTATATCTATCTGTCTGTCTCTATCTAAAATACGTGTAAAGGCAGTTAGGTGGCACCACAGATAGCACACTAGGTAGGCCTAGACTTGGGAAGACTTGAGTTCAAATCTGACCTTGGACACTTATTAACAATGTGACCCTGGGCAAGTCACTTAAGCGCTGTTTGCCTCAGTTTCCCTAACTGTAAAATGTGTATAATAACAGCACTTACCTCCCAGGGTTGTTGTGAGAGTCAAAAGAGATAACTTGTAAAGTGCCTTAGTACCATGCTTAGAACACAGTGGGTGCCATATAGATTCTCTTCCCTCCTCTTCACCTCCCATATATATATATATATATCTTGAGAAAAATAGTTATTTCCACAGTTTTATGCTATAGTTGAAAATCTATCAAACTTCAATACTCAAATTATTATTGAAGTTTTCTTAGAAAGATTTTTATGTGAAAAACCTTTTAACTATCAGCTTTTTTTCAAGCAACAACATGATAATTTTTCTGGCAATCAGAGTCACTCAAAAATTCATATTACTCAAAATATCTATCCCATATTATCTGCTAAAACTTTGTATTTATTTTTGACATCTTGTACCATGTCAACGCTTTTCTATCATGTCATACTGTGTTATGCCAGCGTACAGAGGGAAGAAGCCTAACGGGATGTGACACCATGCAAGTGACGCTCTGACATGTGTAATTTAAAAGCTACACTGTTGTTGGAAGCAGGCACCTGCAATTAATTCAGATCTTGGAAATTCAAGATGAAACTGATGTACAAAACAAAAAAAAAGGCCCGTGAAAAGGAATAAAGGAATTCTCCAGGTTACTTGGAGACTAAAAGTGCTACTTTTAATAAATTTCATGTCATGACAGCATTGTAATTATTAAGGTCCTCAGAACAAAATACTATTTATGGATAATATTTAGAGCCTTCCCAATTTTTTCTGACTTTTTGGAGATGTCCCCCAAATACACTTAAGTGGAAAATAATTAAATGGAATGTTTTGGTATCCTAGTCATTTATATTTTACTTGCCTAGTGCAAAATAATTTAATACTCAAAGAACATTAGAGCAATACCATCGCCTAAGGAAAAAAAAACATTAAAAATTTCTTTCAGACACAATTCATGTGATAATGCTAGGGAAAATTAAGTTCAAGTTTTGTCTACATGTCCAAAGTGGCATAAGGTAATGGGACAATGATACAAATAATTTACTCTAAAACTCAATTGTATCACAAATACCTGGATTTTTCAATGGAAAATATATTCTTTTGGTCTTAGTTATCTCAACATCTGCCTCTACTCTTCATTCATATTCATATGTACACATATCGTATAAGACCTTTAAACAAATCTGAAATGAACACATGGCTTAGTTTCATTATACACATCAACTTTTTTCTGGATTAATATACTTTTCAAAGACTTCAGCTCATTTTGCTTTTGGAAATTATAAATTTAATAGGAGAATCAACAGGAACAAATTATCAAATAAATATGCAGATTAAAATAACTTTAAAACTTTCAGCAAGATATACTATAGATTTTAATAAAGCATAAAAAATTAACAAACAGTAAAATATACCTTTGTTCTTTGCTTTTTACTTTTCTGTATATTTGGACTCAATGTTTATGCTTTTCTATTAATCTTGTTTTATATCACTTTCTATAAATATTTACATGTTTTCTTGAATTCCTCTTATTAATTTTATATTGCCATAATGTTCTATTAATATTTTTTTTGGGGAAAGCAAGGCAATTGGAGTTAAATGACTTGCCCAAGGTCACACAGCTAGTAAGTGTGTCAAGTTTCTGAGGCTGGATTTGAACTCAGGTCCTCCTGACTCCAGGGTCAGTGCCCTCTAGTCATTGTGCCACCTAGCTGCCCCTATTAATATTAATATTCTATCTAATATTTGATAATTTATCCACCCAATACCTAGACATTAGAGGTTATTTTCATTTGTTTTATTGTTATAAATAAAGCTTTTGGTAAATAGTTCCCCTTTTCCTGTTCATGATAGCTTTAAGATAAAATATTTGCAGTGGAATTTCTGTCAAAAGCTATGGTCAGTTTTGTGATTTTTTAATGTATATGATACTACTGTTCTCTAGAAATAGTTTATAATGCACTAGTTTAATAGTGGATATTACATTGATCTAAAATTCTTATTCACTCATAATTTGTAATATTCAAAAACATGATCAAAATTAAAATGATTATGAAATTTTAAGACATTGGGATTAAGAAAATAAAATGCAGACTTCACACTGAAATGGTGCTATTTTAACAATTATTTAAAAATCTATTTTCCAGATATTTTGGGAATTACATTAAGACAGAATTTCAAGCTCTAAAAAATGGTGGAATAAAATATTAAATCCTATTTCCTCAGAGTTTCTTCTTAGCAGTGGCTTAATCTGACCACCTCCTATCCACAAAGGGGGAGTGCAAGGAGGAGATCAGAACTTGCTTTTTTCTACCATAGAAAAAGCAGTTGTGGTTGGGTAGGGGCATAGAAATGAAGAGTGCTTGTTTTCTAATAAAGAGGGTTAAGGTTTCCATTTTGAAAGAAATGAAGCATATAAACTGAAATATTTTATCTCCCATTAGAATTTCCACCAGGAAAGGATCCAGCTACATATTCTTTTCTTTGTCCTCTAAATTGAGGTGGTCTTTGAAGTCACCCAACTTTGGTGATATGGCCAGGAGAAAATGAGTTGAAGGAAGTAGTGCAGGAACACAACATTTGAGAGCATGACACAATGCTTTCTGGAATACAAGGAAGTGGATGGAAAGCAAAAAAGAGCAAGATCCCAGAACCCACACAGATTAACCTGCAGTAAGACTCATAAAGAAGTCAAAATGAGTAAATATTAAGGAAAATGATACAAAGCAATGAATAAAAGCTACACGAGGAAGGATAACAGCTGGAACATCTCTTATGTAGCAGAAGGCAATAAATTCTATGCTACATCTAGGAATAATTTAACAAAAAACAAACAACAAAATTCCAGAATAGTTCAGAAGAGTAATGAAAGAAGGGAAAGAAGAAATATGAATCAACCCTAAAATTAGAATCAAAATCCTCAAGGAAAATAAAAACCAAAACAAATCAAAAACAACTAGAAAGCTGACAATTTTAACATAATGAAGAACCTACTCCAAACATTCTCCAAACATTTGGTGGGGGAAAAGAATGGCAGATTGGAATGCAAAAATACAAGGATGGAAGGAAATGCATAGAATAGAAGTAAAAGTCAGCAACAGTTGGAAAACAAATGAATTCTGTACCAGTGAAAGGATTTAGGATACAAAGTAATTTTAAGGTTTAGAAGCCTCTCAGAAAAATCAGATATATTAGAAAGTCTGAATGTAATGTTTCGTGAAATACTTTTAAAATTACCTAGAAATACTGGAGAGGGCAAAACTAAGATCAATAGAATTCATAGATGTAACAAATTCCCAAGTTTAACTCACCAATAGATGTTGTGGTCAAACTTCAGAAATTCATTATCAAGTCATATATAATATAAACAATATAGAGAAATCCCATAATTTACAAAGGAAAAAAAATCAAATAATTAAAGACTACTCTATTGGGGTAGCTAGGTGGGACAGTGAATAGAGCACCAGCTCTGGAGTCAGGAGGTCCTGAGTTCAAATATGGCCTCAGAAACTTAACACTTACTAGCCATGTGACCTTGGGCAAATCACTGAACCCCAATTGCTCTGCCTTCCCCCCTCCAAAAAAAGCAAAAATAAAAGACTACTCTATGTTTAGTAATTGAGAAATCAGAGAAAAAAATGTAACATGACTTTATGAAATGCAGAGGAGTTCATTTTCACACAGTAATGATATAACTCACAACAGTGATCCTAATTATTGATGAAAAAGATGATCCTTTAACTAATGAAAGGACCTTGATGTTTCAAAAGAAGCCAGAGATGATCAGGGCATTTCACATAAAAATACTTCTAATGAAAGAAACACAAGAAAGGTAAATAAACACATTTAATAAGTAAAGACCAAGCAAATTATTGTCTTTATGCTTCTGGGTAAATCTATATAAAAGCACTCACCAACACACACATATATGTATACATACATCTGGATGTGCATGTGTGCATGTGCACCATTGACAAAAAGATTCTGAGTAAAAAATAAAATGGAGGAGAGGAGGAAGAAGACACAAATTAACATTCTGGGGCCTAAAAATTCCTGTTCTCTTATAATTGCAGAGATTTGAGGGGAAATTGAAAATACAAACATTCTCAGGTGGGAGGTGGGGTGGGGGAGGAGCAAGGAGGAGCTAGAAGCTCATTCCTAGGCTAGGCTTGAAAGGTGAGGGGAGTGTAGTCTTTGGTTTCTCACTCTGCATGGAAGGATATTTAAGAATCGTCTCTCTGCATATTGTTGGGGAAGATCTGGGGATGAAATTAATATTAGGTCGCAACCAAGGAGAATGAATGCTCTGGATGTCATTGTGGAATATTTACATGGATATAGATATGATGAAGACCTAACTGTGGGTTTCATTTGGGCCAAGGGTATCCCTATGGATTCTTCTTTTTCAGCATAGGAGTTATGCTTTTTAGTCTAGTATCTACCTATGAGAGGATGCAGGTGTGGGGAGGCTAAGGGTGTAGAAAGTAGAGGGAAATTGGGAAGGAAAAATTAGGTCTGGAGATGGGATGTACTGGTCCTAGAATGGGCAGGGGATGAATGTAAAGACATGGAATAGACCTGGGCTCCATGACATGGAATACCGAATTACTTCCTGAAAAGAAATAAAAATAATCATAAGACATAGAATCTTCTTCTTTATTATTGTCATCATCTCTTTCTTGCTTCTCCTCCTCCTGGTCCTGGTCCTGGTCCTGGTCCTCCTCTTCCTTCTTCTCCTCCTTCTCCTTCTCCTCTTCCTCCTCCTATTCCTCCTCCTCCTCCTTCTCCTTCTTCTTCTCCTCTTCCTCCTCCTCCTCCTCCTCTTCCTCCTCCTCCTCCTCCTTCTTCTTCTTCCTCATCTTCTTCTTCTTCATCATCTTCTTCTTCTTCTTCATATTCTTCTCCTTCTCCTTCTTTTTCTCCTCCTCCTCCTCCTCTTCCTCCTCCTCCTTCTCCTCTTCCTCCTCCTCCTTCTCCTCCTCCATCATCTTCTTCACAAATCTGTGGTTTAATTGAAAACTTAAATGAAGCAACACATTTTAGAGACTGGACTTCGACCCAAGTTTTCCTATTTCTAAGATCTGCCTCCTATCCAGAGTCACACTATTTTACTTGCACAATTACATCGAGCAAAATCGAGCATTTACAGGGGCAAAGTGATTATCTACAAAAGTTTAAAATATCTAAATTAACAAAACAATAAATAAAATTAAGAATGACCTAGTGTCAAGAAACCTAATATAGTAGTTTTTAAAAGCCTACTTAAGGGGGTGGGGCGGAGGGAACTGGTCCAGCTAAAGTTACCAGCAAATTGTATTGGATGAATAAAGAGCAATTATCAATATGTATAATGTGCAAAAATAAACTATTTCATTAATAACTATGCAACAGTGTTAACACATTAGTAAAAAGACTAATATACATATATATACATATACATATATATACATATATATACATATACATATATATACATATATATATATATATTCAAACATTTAATCATAATGACCATATTGTATTTTTCCAGGGGTACAAGGATGATTCAACTTTAAGAAAATAATAAGCTTCAGTAATCATATAAATAACCAAAGCAACAAGAACCAGAGAGCCATCTCATTATCAATAGACAAAGAAAAAGGACTTTACGAAATAGAGCACAATTTTATGCCCTAAAATCTTAAAAAAACCACAGCCTTAGAAGAACCCTTCTTTAATATTATCAAAAATATGTATTTAAAATTTAAATAAAAACAATTAACATTCCTTGTAATGGAGAAACAGTGGAAGCATTCCCAACAAATGCAGGGATAAAGCAAGGATACCCACTCCCTACAATTTGAAATGATATGAGATATGAACATATGACAATAACACAAGGGAGAAATTAAAGGCACAGATATGGAAAGGAAATTATCCTTATTTACATATAACATGTTGGTTTGCTTAAAACAATAGTAAATCTGTGAGGAAACTAATTAAGAATATTCATAAACTTTTAATGAAAGATAAATTTGACTTGCCTACTTGAAAGCAACCCTTCTCAACATATTATGTAAGTGAGAAAATTTGTAAAAGCTACTTAATGTCTTTAAGAACAACAACAATAATAACAAAATTTGATGTGGAAGAGTGAAGAAAGCAAAATCAAGTGAACAATATTTACAATGATTAAAATAATGTAAATGAAAACAATTGAAAAGGCAATTAGAATTTACATTAAATGAAATAACTAATTGTGACCTTGGGAAAGAATAGGTAAAACATGCTTTCTTCATCTCAGCGGGTTTCACTGTTTTTCCCTATTACAAGGAGATTTTGAATGTTGGGGTTATTCCCTGGGAAATGTCTTGGGTAAAAATCAAAAGGCATCAATAGAAAATGACTTCAAAATCACATTGCCCTTTTGGCAAAGAATAAATCAACATCCATTTTTTGATTTGGCCTCACTCTTTGTTAGAAAGTAGTAAAATACTTCTGGTCTGATAATTATTTTATAGGCACTGTATACACATAGCTGTTCCAAGAGAAGAATGGCACAGCATATTATACCTCAAACCCTTTTTATTGCCCAAACTAAAAAAATGGCTCTGAATATTTAAAAGATTCTTATTTCCCTTTTTCTTTCCTTCATTTCCTTTTCAGGACACTCTAGCCCAAGGTTACAAAAGAAGTACACAATAAAATGTCTCTTTCATACTGAGGGCTATAATTGCATGATAGAAGTATGCCCTGAACGGGAATGACCATGAAACTTATTGTGGGAATTCACAACACAATTTCAATACCAATATTGCAAATTACTTAAAAAAAATCTCAAACTGAATGCAACAAAGCCTCAATAAGGATATATAATTTTTCAGCTGTACAATAGAAGTGATTTCATCATATGTAACCCTGCCAAGATTTGTCCTCAATAAATGCAGTACCTCTCCTTGTTTTCCAGAATGCTATAAAAATGCATGGCTTTGGGTTTTGTAACATATATTTTCTTGCACAGTTCTTCCTTTGAATCAGCTTCTTTGATATCTGCTAAGTTGCCTATTAGTCATTTTTCTATATCCTGTAATTTCTGAGGATTGTTTTGTTAGACAAGTGTTTCTCTTGTTCAAGCTGAATCATTTCTATCTACCAATATCGATGGTTTGAATTATGAGCCAGCTGAAATACTACAACATACGTTATGCACCTTACTATTTTTTTTTCTTGGGGTTTGGGAATCTTAGGAGATGTGCTAACAAGTAACCTTATTACAAATAAGACCAAGAGACATGATAAACATAAAAAATTAAAAAAATAAACAATAGCAAAAACAATACCCCCACAAACCCTTCACCTTTCAAAAGAAGAAAAAAACACATTCTTAATTTCATTAAAAACTGTATAGTATCACAGAATTACATGACACTCCTCTGAGTTCTTTTTTCTTGAGATTTCTGTAACTGCTCCCTTTATTTCTGATGGGCTTCTAATAACGTTGTCCATGTGGCTTGGAAACAACAGCAGAATGTTAATTTATTCCCCAGTGCTACCTAGAGGACCTGACATGGATCCAAGATTGGTGGCACCCTAATTTAAATAAAGGCAAGAACCAGGGTTGATCAGGTGGCACAGGGATAGCACAATGTGCTGTGAAAGGAGGACCCACTCCCTGATCAGGGCAGATCGGGAGTATTTCAAATGTAATTGGTCTCCAGGGAGAGTGTAAGTCACTCCTGTACACCCCTTTTCAGACCCTCTTAATGCCTTGCCAGCTGGAAGGAAAAGGGCCTTCATTGCAGGCCCCACAAAAGAAAAGGGGTGTGCAGGAGAGAGGGACTGAAAGAATTATAAAGAGGAAAGTAGACAGCTGGAAAAATGAAAAGGTAGACAATAATGTAATACATATGAAAACATAAAATCTGCCCTTAAAAAAAGGTAGCTCAATGGTCAGTAGACAGATCCTGCTCTCTAATTAAGAATACTAACTAATTAAATAAAGTTAAAGGAAATTAACACAGGAACCTTGTTTTTGGCCAAGTCCACATCAAAATGCTATAAAATCAAAGCATGAATTTAATCTACTGTGGCTTTGAAGAAATCCTAATTTCTGAAGTTTGGAACATCTGCCCAAGGCCCTCCAAATTATTACAAGACATACAGGATGTTCAGGGCTTAGCAATTGAACTTTAAAGAACAAAACAAAATAAAAACACACCCTTCTCTTCTAAACTTCCTTTTCTCCTATCTGCCTTGTATGACCTATTAAACTATTTCTTTCTATTTAAGATGGTATTTCCCAAATCTTCCCTCTCACTCTACCTCTTCAAGTACAATACCACATGCTGAATAACCATTTGCTAAAATGCAGGAGTATCTTTAGATGCTTAATGAATATTGAAAGCCTAGCATTTTGCTAATGTTCAAGGAGTACTTTATAATCTTTCCTCTTACCTTAAATTTAATGCTCCATTCTGCATCTTTGACTACATAAAATTTCAAATTCTAATGTCAAAAGGAAGAGCTTCACAAGTTGAAAGAAACTTTTGATGCTAACAATTGGCCATCTGTAGAGAGAACACTTTGGTTCCAGACAGAATTGGCTACTTGATTCTCTTTTAGACTACAACTGGCTAATTCTATTATATTCTATGAAACTGAATAAGAAAAGTGTCTTTTACAAAGACCTGTAAAAATAACACAAGTTTGCCTCCTTTAATAGACATGTCCTTGGAAAGTTACACATACGTTGGATTTTGTAAATTGAAGTGCATTTTCTCACTGTCTCACATTGTAACTTTAGATATTCTTTTCCGCTGGGAACCTTGGGGAAGAAGTGAGCATGCTACTTTAGAGTCTGTAATCAGTAATACCTTGAATGAATGCTTAGCACAGTCTGACATATATCCTAAACTTTGACCCAATGAAGTTCAATGATTTCAGAAAGTGTATATAGAGGATCCCATGACATAACATTTTATAAATGTTGTCTGAAGAATATTGGAGGCAGAGGGCCCTAAAAAATGGAATTCTGAGAATATAAACATGAATGGTTCTAAGGAGGAAGGTAAAAGGAAGGCTTAGAAAAACAAAAAGGGTTTCACTGGGAACATACAAGTGAAATCTCACATAAAATGGCATGAAGTGAAGATAGAATCAAAATAGCCAGGAGAATGCTATGAGTCTTTAAGAATAATGTCAAGAACATTCAAGCTCCAAAGGAAGAAACCGAGAGAAGGAAAAGAAAAGCATCTTTAGAAAGGATCTCTGCCATCACTTCTAACTCTGAACATCTATGCCAAGAAACTAATAGCATTTTAGAATGCAGCAAACTTTTAAAAATGACATTTAAGGAAAAAAAAAAGAGCAGTCCCTTGGTAGAGTAGAAAGGACACTAAGGGAACTGGACTGAAATCCCACCTCTGACTCTTATTACTGTGTTACCTCAGGTAAGACATTAACCTTCCTGGACCTCAAATTCCTCATCAGTAAAATGAGGGCTCACATGATTTAACCTTTAAAGGATCTCTTCTAGATTTGAATCTGTGAGTCTTTGGATCGTTTTCTACAAAAAAGTCAAAAAAACCAAAATAGTATTCAATCAATAGCACCCTGAAATAGTCAAAGGGATACCAGACCAAGGATCTAATGGATTGTGATTTCTTTTTTTTTTTTTTAATATTTGAAACATTTAATGTTATGACCTTGAATTTCCGATCCATTTCCTTCCTCCCTTGTCACCCATTCCTTCTTGGGATATAAGTAATTCAGTATATGTTGTACATGTCTAGCTATGCAAAACATTATCATAGTAGATATATTGTACAAGGCTGCTTATAATTCCCTCTCACTCATCCCACCCCCACCTGGTCCATTCCCTACATGATCCTGTCCCTCTTCTATAGTGGGTACTTCCAACCTCCCCTCACCCCAAGGATGCCCTCCCATCCATCATCCTTCCTCTCGTCCCCCTTCCCCCTATCCTGCTGCAGGTTGAGATATCCCATTTAGTATGTATGTCATTTTCTCCCTGAACCCAATTCAATGTGAATGTGGTTTTGCCTTTTTAGCCTTCCTTATTCTCCCACTCCTTTGCACCCACTTCCCCTACATGAGATAGTTTACCCTACCATGTCTCTCCCCATCTCCTCTTGCCACTTTCCTCTCTCACCTCATAATTTCATCCCTTGAGTACTCTCCCTTCCCAACAAAATCAACCTATGCCCTCTATCCATATTTAACTGTAACCATATACACACACATTCACATATGTATTCATATGACCACACCCCTTCTTCCATTATTTTCATAGTGAGAAAGATATCATCAGTCACAGTTATTGCTTTTCCATATAGGAATGTAAATAGTTCAACTTTGATGAGTTCCTTTTGATTTCTTTTCACTGATTGCCTTCTCAGGCATCTCTTCCTTCTTGTGTCTGGATGTCAAATTTTCTATTCAATTCTGGTTTTTTCCTCAGGAATGCTTGAAAGTCCTCTATTCCACTGAATGACCATATTTTCCCTGAAACAAAATACTCAGTTTTGCTGGGTAGGTGACCCTTGGGTTCATTCCCAGCTCTTTTGCCCTCTGGAATATCATATTCCATGCCCTTCAATCCCTCAGTGTAGATGCTGCCAGGTCCTGGGCTGTTCTGATTGTGTTTCCACAATATTGAAATTGTTTCTTCCTGGCTGCTTGTAGTGTTTTCTCCTTGATCTGTGGATTCTGGAAACTGGCTATAATATTCCTGGGAGTTTTCTTTTTGGGATCTTTTTCAGGAGGTGATCAGTGGATTCTTTCAACCTCTATTTTGCCCTCTGGATCTAATACATCAGGGCAATTTTCCTTGAGAATTTCTTGAAGGGTGATTTCTAGGTTCTTTCTTTGATCATGGCTTTCAGGTAGTCCAATAATTTTTAAATTGTCTCCTGGATCTATTCTCCAGGTCAGTGGTTTTTCCCATGAGATATTTCACATTGCCTTCTAATCTTTAGTTTGTTTGGATCTGCTTAACAGCATCTTGATTTCTCATAAAGTCATTAGCTTCCATTTGCTCCAGTCTAACTCTGAAGGAATGAATCTCCTCAGTGAACTTTTGAGATTCTTTTTCCATCTGGCAAATTTGACTTTTCAAGGCATTCTTCTCCTCAATGCCCCTTTGGGCCTCCTTTGCCATTTGAGCTAGTCTATTTTTTAAGGTGTTGTTTTCCTCAGTCAGGCTGTTGACCCTCATTTCATACTTTGCCTGCATCCTTCTCATTTCTCTTTCCAATTTTTCCTCCACTTCTCTTATTTGATTTTTAAAGTCCTTCTTAAGGTCCTCTATGGCCTGCAACCCACTCATGTTTTCCCCTGGGCTTTTGGAGCAGGACTTCTGACCTCACAGTCCTTTTCCAGCTCTATGCCCCCAAAATAGGAGTCTAGGGTTGCATTTTTCTGTTTCCTTTGCCTTGGCATGTTGCCACTTTATTGCTTGACTTTTGGGCTTGTTGCCACACTATGGCTTTAAGGCCAGATAGAGGAATTTTCGTCCCAAACGTGTGGGGGGCAACTTCCGTTTCTGGCAAGCTATAAACCCACCCACAACTTCCACCCTAGATCACAATCCAGATCCAGGGAGGTTAAAGCAAGAGCGATTACCCCCCAAGACTGATCGCTGGATCTCCCCACGATTTGTAGGCTGGGAGCCGGAAATGCCTCTGAAAACTACACAGTGGCTTGTCTCCTCAGCAGCTTCTAGCCCCCAGGGGAGGGAGCTGAAGCATTCCCCAAATACAGGTCCCAAAGTCCATAGGACACTAACCTCTTACTTTGTCCTAGGCAAGTCTATGTTGATAATTCTGGCGTCTCCACAGTTCCTGGTGTTCTGGGGTTCCTCCAGCCGGCTGCTGGCCCTGCCGCCCTGGGGCTAAAACCTCTGCTCACGTGGACCCGGGCTCGGCTCGGCTCGGCTCCTGCGCTCTGCGCTCTTCCGGCTCCCAGACCACTGCGCTGGTCCTTCCTGCAGGGTGCTGGGCTGTCCTCAGCGGGAGGTTAGCTTCTCTGTGTCGTTCTGTGGGTGCTGGGGCTCCAGAAGATTTTCAGAGTCCTTTTTTACATAGTTTGTGGAGAATCTGGGGGCAGAGAGGCTTGGACGAGCTGTTTCTACTCCGCCATCTTGGCTCCGCCCTCAGGATTGTGATTTCTTAAAGGCAAGGTACAACCAACTAACACGTGTTTATTAAGTGTATACTAAGTGTCAGGTACTGGTAAGGGCTGGGTAAACAAATACAAAAAAAAAACCTGTCCTCTAGGAACTTCTATTCTGACAAAGTCACATTCAACTTTGTATACCTTATTGAACCTCCTATGTTATTTTGTGAATAGTTTGTTGTTTTTCAGTTGGTTCAATCATGTTTGACTCTTTGTGAATCTGTTTCAGGTTTTCTTGGTAAAGATATTAAAGTGGTTTTCTTTTTAATTTTTTTAAACAAATGCTTTATTAACTTCTGTTTTACATCATTCATTTCCACCAAATTTTGAGTTAAAATCATTTCCCCCCCTGTTTTTCCCCTACCCACCCTCCCAAAATAGCAGTCCCACAAGATATCCCTTCCTCCAATCTGCTCTCTCCCATACCCCCTTCGACTTTTCTGTTACAGGAAGGTGAATCATTGTATCCCAATGCCTGCACATCTTATCTCCCAATTATAAGCAAAAGAGTATTAATAATAGTATCTATATATATTTGAAACATTTAATGTTAAGACCTCGAATTTCAGATCCATTTCCTTCCTCCCTTGTCACCCATTCCCTCAGGGAAGATAAGTAATTCAGTATATGTTGTACATGTCTAGCTATGCAAAACATTATCATAGTAGATATTTTGTACAAGGCTGCTTATAATTCCCTCCCACTCATCCCATCCCCCACCTGGTCCATTCCCCACTTGATCCTGTCCCTCTTCTATAGTGGGTAATTCCAACCTCCCCTCACCCCAAGGATGCCCTCCCATCCATCATCCCTCCTCTCATCCCCCTTCCCCCTATTCTGCTGTAGGTTGACATATCCTATTTAGTATGTATGTCATTCTCTCCCTGAACCAAGTTGAATGAGAATGTGGTTTTGCCTTTTTGCCTTCCTATTCTCCCCCTCCCTTGCAACCACTTCCCCTTGCTTCTTCTACATGAGATAGTTTACCCTACCCTGTCTCTCCTCATCTCCTCTTGCCACTTTCCTCTCTCACCTCATAATTTCATCCCTTGAGTATTCTCCCTTCCCAACAAATTCAACCTATGCCCTCTATCCATATATAACTGTAACCATATACACACACATTCACATATGTATTCATATGACCACACACCCTTCTCCCATTATTTTCAAAGTGATAAAGATTTCATCAGTCACAATTATTGTTTTTCCATATAGGAATGTAAATAGTTCAAATTTGATAAGTTCCTTTTGATTTCTTTTCCCTGATTACCTTCTCAGGCATCTCTTACTTCTTGCATCTGAATGTCAAATTTTCTATTCAAATCTGTTTTTTTCCTCAAGAATGTTGAAAGTCCTCTATTCCACTGAATGACCATATTTTCCCCTGAAACAAAATACTCAGTTTTGCTGGGTAGGTGACCCTTGGGTTCATTCCCAGTTCTTTTGCCCTCTGGAACATCATATTCCATGCCCTTCGATCCCTCAGTGTAGAAGCTGCCAGGTCCTGGGCTATTCTGATTGTGTTTCCACAATATTGAAATTGTTTCTTCCTGGCTTCATGGAGTATTTTCTCCTTGATCTGGGGATTCTGAAACCTGGCTATAATATTCCTAGGAGTTTTCTTTTGGGGATCTTTTTCAGGAGGTGATCTGTGGATTCTTTCAACCTCCATTTTGCCCTCTGGATCTAAAACATCAGGGCAATTTTCCTTGAGAATTTCTTGAAGGGTGATTTCTAGGTTCTTTCTTTGATCATGGCTTTCAGGTAGTCCAATAATTTTTAAATTGTCTCTCCTGGAACTATTTTCCAGGTCAGTGGTTTTTCCCATGAGATATTTCACATTGCCTTCTAATCTTTCATTTGTTTGGATCTGCTTAACAGCATTTTGATTTCTCATAAAGTCATTAGCTTCCATTTGCTCCAGTCTAACTCTGAAGGAATGAATCTCCTCAGTGAACTTTTGAGATTCTTTTTCCATCTGGCAAATTTGACTTTTTAAGGCTTTCTTCTCCTCATTGCCCTTTTGGGCCTCCTTTGCCATTTGAGTTAGTCTATTTTTTAAGGTGTTGTTTTCTCAGTCAGGCTGTTGACCCTCATTTCATACTTTTCCTGCATCCTTCTCATTTCTCTTCCCAATTTTTCCTCCACTTCTCTTATTTGATTTTTAAAGTCCTTCTTAAGGTCCTCTATGGCCTGCAACCCGCTCATGTTTTCCCCTGGGGCTTTTGGAGCAGGACCTCTGACCTCACAGTCCTTTTCTGCTCTATGCCCCCAAAATAGGAGTCTAGGTTTGCATTTTTCTGTTTCATTTGCCTTGGCATGTTGCCACTTAATTACTTGACTTTTGGGCTTGTTGCCACCGTATGGCCTAGTGCCAGACAGGAACTTTCGCCCCAAACATGTGAGGGGGCCAGCTTCAGTTTCTGGCAAGCTCTAAACCCACCCACCGACCTCCACCCCAGATCACAATCCAGATGTTAAAGCAAGAGCGATTACCCCCCAAGACTTATAGCTGGATCTCCCTACAGTTCTCAGGCCAGGAGCTGGAGCTGCCTCTGAAAACTACAAAATGTCGTTTCTCCTCAGGGGCTTCTAGCCCCCAGGGGAGGAAGCCGACGCATTCCCCAAATACTGATACCAAAGTCCATAGGGCACTAACCTCTCACTTTGTCCTAGGCATGTCTATGTTGACAATTCTGGAGTCACCACAGCTGCTGGTGTTCTGGGGTCTCTCCAGCTGGCCACTGGCCCTGCCGCCCTGGGGCTAAAACCTCAGCTCACGTGGACCTGGGCTCGGCTCAGCTCCTGCGCTCTGCCACTGCCAAGTCCCAGACCGCTGCGCTGGTCCTTCCTGCAGGGCTGCTGGGCTGTCCTCAGTGGGAGGTTAGCTTCTCTGTGTTGTTCTGTGGGTGCTGGGGCTCCAGAAGTTGTTCAGGGTCCCCTTTTACATAGTTTGGGGGGAATCTGGGGGCAGAGTGGCTTGGATGAGCTGTTTCTACTTCGCCATCTTGGCTCTGCCCCTAAAGTGGTTTTCCATTTCCTTCTCTAGCTCTTTTCACAGATGAAGAAACTAGGGCCAACAGGGTAAGTGACTTGTTCAGGGTCATACAGTACCTGAGGCAAGATATGAAGCCATGAAGATGAGTCTCCTTGACTCCAGGCTTGGCTCTCTACCCACTGTGCCATCTAACTGCTTTTTATGAATAGTAGTAACTCAAAAACCAATTGTGGAAGAATGAGAGGCAAGAAAGAAGCAAGAAAGAGAGGGAGAGAAGAAGGAAGGAAGGGAGGGAGAATATGAACGAGGGAAAGAGAGAATAAGGGAGGGAGGAAAGAAATGAGCATTTATTTAGCATTTACAATGTGCCAGACACTGTGCTAAATGCTTTACAAATATTATCTTGATTCTCCCAGCAAACCTTGTTAAGATTACCTAACTCAGGGTTAGGGCCTTTGGATATCCTTTTGTGAGGGGATGTTAATCTAATCAATTTATCAATAGGTTTACTTCACCTCTCTGGGTCTTAAGTTAATTTATAATATCACCGTGTAATAGATTTAGAAGTAGAAGACCCTTAGAAGGTCATTTACACTAATCTTATTTTATAGATGAGAGAACTAAATTCTAGAGAGGTGAGTAGTTCAAAGCCATTAAGACAGGAAATGGTAGATGCAGAATTCAAACCCAGGTTTTCTTAACTCTAAGTCAAGGGCTCTATACCTTATATCACACTGATTCTTAATAAAATGCACACATTGGATGAAATGATCTTTAATGTCCTATCTAGCACTACATACTATACAATATGATTTACTGGGTATTGATTTGTGTTCACTGCTCTGCTGGGTGCTGTGAAAGGTACTACACAAACATGGTATAGCTAGTTGGTTCTCTTCAACACCTATCATGTTCCAGAGATAAGACATACATGGGAGAACCAAGAATGATAAACTCAAGGGAGCCCCTCACATGGAATTAAGATGCCTGAGTTCTAGTCTCTGCTTTGCCACTAATTATGTAACCTTTGGCAAAGTAATTTAACCTCTTTGTGAATCATCTTCATCATCTAGAAAATGATAAAGTTGGATGAGATCATATTTATGATAAATTTCAGCACTAAAAAAACAAGTGGATTGGGGGCTCACTTTGAGAATTGTTGTGTGATTTGACCAGATGAGATTATGGGCAGCCGTTGAGAGCCCCCTGGCTTTGAAAACCCAGATGTTGATGCTTCCCTCTCTGGTAACTGTGATTTGGTATTGATGTGTATAATGGTTGGGTGGTTTGGAAACCTGTCTGCTTGATCTGTCTGTTTTGAAATTACTGTCTGTATACTCTGAAGTTTGGGCTGCTGACCTTTTCCCCCTGAACTAGGTAAATGATATATGTTTGTTTGATTAAAGTAAGCTTGTTAACCAAAAAAAAAAACAACCAAGTGAATCATGATATAGTGAAAAGAATACTATAGGAGTTAGAAAGTCTGATTTTGTATTTCAGCTCAAGCATTTAGCTTGTAACTTCGGACATGTGACTTTAACCTCTCTCAGTTTTAGTTTACTTGGTCATAAAATGTAGACATTAGGCACTAGATGATCTTATGGGTCTTTTTCAGCACTAACATTCTATGACCAATGATTCTGTAGTGAGAACTGGAACTTTTATGGAAGTAGGATGAGGAAACTTGGAAACTTCCATGAACATGTGTGACTGTTCTGAAGAGCAATGACTTTGACATGATGAATCAATCCAGTGATTCAGTAGAATTTCCCCCCCACACACAATATTTTATTTCATTTTTAAAATTTTATTTTAACATTTTTGTCCTTTTAAATTGAATTTCAAATTTTCTCCCTCTCTTCTACCCCTCCCACATCTACTGAGAAAGCAAGCTAAATTATATCAAGTATTATACATTTGAAACCATGCAAAACTATTTCCATTTTAAAAACATTGCAAAAAAATAAGAAAGTAAGAAAATTAAAATTTAATTTATGTTCAGAGTTTATCAGTTCTCTCCATGGGGGTAGGTAGCTTTTTTTTTCATCATGAGTTCTTTGGAATTGTATTGATCAGAGTTGCCAAGTCTTTCATGATTGATCATCATTTCCACATTAGTGTTATTGTGTACAATGATCTCTTGGTTCTTCTCATTTCACTTTGCATCAGTTCATATAGGCACTGCAATTTTTTTCTGAAAAGACCCCCTCCCCTTGTCATTTATTATAGCACAATAGTTTCAATCACAACCACTGCCACAACTTGTTCAGCCATTGCCCAATAGATGAGCTTCCCTTCAATTTCTAATTCTTTGCCACCACTGAAAGAGCTGTCATAAATATTTTTGGGCATGGAGGTCCTTTTTCCTTTTCTCTTTGATCTCTTTGGGTTACAGACCTTGTAGTGTTATTGCTGGGTCAAAGAATACGCATTGTTTTATAAAACCTTTGGGCATAGTTTCAAATTGTTCCCCAAAATGGTTGGACCACTTCACAACTCCACCAACAGTGTAGGAGTGTACCAATTTTCCCTTATCCCCTCCAGCATTTGTCATTACTGATAGGTGTCAGGTGGTACCTCAAAGTTGTTTTAATTTTCTTTTGTCTACTCAATAGTGATTACAAGCAATTTTTCCATGTGACCATAGATAGCTTTGATTTCTTCTTTTGAAAATTGCTTGTTTATATCCTTTTATCACTTATCAATTGGAGACTATCTTTTACTTTTATAAATTTTACTCAATTCCTTATATGTTTGAGAAATCAGATTATTAGTAGAGAAACTTGCTATAATTTTTTGTATATCAATTTATTGTTTATGGTAGCTGTTAGCAAAATGTAGTTTTCCTAATTATCTCTTTTAATTAGGTTTACTTTTTATTTTGTTTGTCTGATGTCATGATTGCTATCCCTATCTTTTTTTTTTACTTCAGCTGAAGTATAATATATCATATTCCAGCCCTTTATTTTTATTCTATGTCCTTCTGTTTCAATTCTACTTCTTATAAACAACATATTGTTGGATTCTGGTTTCTAATCCATTCTATCCACTTCCAATTTGTGGGTAAGCTCATCCCATTCATATTCAGTTATGATTGCTGTATATTTCCCTCCAACCTATTTTTTTTCTTATTCCTTCTCTCTTTTTTTATCTTGTCTTTCCTCAAAAGCTTCTTTTGCTTCTGACCACTTCATCCCTTAATCACTACCCTCCCATATCTATTATTCTCTCCTTCCTCCTCCAATTTACTTCTGGACAAAATATATTACTACACTCAAATGTATGTGTGTGTACATGTACAAATGAATGAAAAACATTATATATATATATATACATATATATATATATATATATATATATATATATTTACATATGTATGTATGTATTCTTCCCTCTTTGAATCAATTCTGGTAAGAGTGAGATTCAAGTACTGCCTAGCACTCACCTCCATTTTCTTCTCCATGATAAAAAGTTCCTCCTTAAGAGTTTTTTTTTCTCTTTGGAGGGGGAAGGTAGGGCAGTTGGGGTTAAGCAACTTGCCCAAGGTCACATGGCTAGTTTTGTGTTAAATGTCTGACGCTGGATCTGAACTTAGGTCTTCCTGACTCCAGCGCCAGCACTCCATTCACTACACCACCTAGGCACCCCACACACATCTTTCTTTAAGTGAGAAAAGTTTCTTCATTCTACCTCTCCCTTTGCCCTTCTCCTAATGCATCATTCTTTCTCATCATTTTTTTGGAGATCATCTGCAGCGCCAATGCAATATTCACAGCACCAACAGTTGCTATGAATATGCCAGCATAGTGTCAATCACAGAATATAACAGACTTTCTATATTGAAGACAGAAGCAAAACATTTATTCAGACACCAGAAAATAAAATCACAAAACCAGTAAGCCAATTCCATCATAGTAGAAGTTAAGAAGTTAAGCCATGACAGCATAGAGAGTCACAGAATCCTTTAGCCATCCCACAAACCAACATTTACTCACAGCCCTAACAGTCTCCCTCAGATGCATCTTTTCCTCCCTCCAGTCTAGCTGCTCTGAATCACAACTTCCTGTGGGTTCTGCTCCACCCTTCAGAAAATTCCTCCCACCACAGCCTTCATGTGATTGCATTCATCCTATTAGAGGGTAGGGTATATCTTCAAAGCAGGGAAGGTCTTCAAATTCCCTTAGACTTCTTAAGGGGTAGGGAAGATCTTCAAATTCCCATTCCCATGACATCATCCCACAATAATCAACTCGCAAACTTGCCCTTTGTTATGTACACTCCTAACTACCCTAAGAATGATAAAATTCTTAAAAATCATCTTCCTATATGGGAGTATAAACAGTTTAACTCCATTGAGTCCCTCATGATTACTCTTTCATGATTATCTTTTTATGCTTTTCTTGAGTTTTGTGTTTGAATGTCAAATTTTGTATTTGGCTCTGGTCTTTTTACCATGGGTTCCTTGAAAGTTATTAAATGTCCATTTTTCCCCCTGAAGGATTAAACTGCTGGATAGGCTATTGGTTATAATCTCAGATCCTTTGCTTTCTGGAATATCATTTTTTGGAGGGCAATTGGGGTTAAGTAACTTGCCCAAGGTCACACAGCTAGGTTTTTGTTTGTGTGTGATAAGTGTCTGAGGCTGGATCCAAACTCAGGTCCTTCTGACTCCAGGGCCAGCGCTCTATTCACTTGGAATATCATTTTAATCCCTCTACTCCTTTAACATGAAAGCTGCTAAATTTTGTGTGATCCTGACTGTGATTCCATGATATTTGCACTTTTTTGACTGCTTGCAATGTTTTCTCCTTGAGCTGAGGGCTCTGGAATTTGGCTATGATATTCCTGTGAGTTTTCATATTTCAATATCTTTCAAGAACTGATTGGTAGATTCAGTTTTTATTTTGCCTTCTGATTATAAGATATAGGCACAGTTTTTCTTTATAATTTCTTGAAATGTGATGTCTATTCTCTTAATTATAAGTTTCAGATTGTTCAATAATTCTTTTTTTTAACTATTGCAAATATTTTAATAAGTGTTCTCTGCAAGGCATTTAAAACACCAGTTTGTGAGGATAAACTCCATTGGAGAGAGAGAAGACAGAACACAGGTAGCCATGGAGCTGAGTGATTTTCTTGATTTGGGGTAGGATCTGAGAGTCTACTGTTTTCTGATCAGCCTTGCGCTGCTTTGTAATCTCGTATTTCTCTTTTTCTGTGTCAAAAATCTCTCCTTCTTGGTGTCTAGGTTTATGGAGCCTCTTCTTCTTGAAGTAAGCATCAGTAAGATGATTTGGAATTTTCACACCTGAAAGGTTAACTCGGGTAGAAGTGGCAATGACAAATTTCTGATGGGTCCTTCTCAGAGGAACATGGTTGATGGTCAGAGGTCCAGTCACCAGTAGCAAGCCACTAGCCAGTTGCTTTAGGAAAACCATGCGCTTGCCTCTGTGGCGGCCAGTGAGCATGATCAGAACCATACCGGGCTTGATGCTAGCTCGAAGTCTTCTCACATGCTGGCTAAAGGGCTTTTTGCCATGACTTAGCAGCTTTCTAGGCACATCCTCACTAGGGTAATACCTAGGCATTTTGCGAATCTTTACCACTCGAGTTCCTCCATTCTTATCACCACCAACAGGCTTTGAGATAGTAGCAGGCACTTTGTCTTTCTTCTTCCTTTCAATCCAGGTTTTGGGGGCAGCATATTTCCGCTTGTACATGGCTCTCTGGGAATACATGGCAGACCTGGAGTATCTACCGATCCCTTGGGCCAGGACGGGGTTCCGACTGCAATGCTTTCGAGACTTTTTGGCCTTTGCAGCTACATCTTCCTTTTTTTTTTTCTCTTTTTTTTCCTTTTTGACCTTCTTTTCCTTGGGTGGATTTTGGTCTGCCATCTTGAGAGATGGGAAAGAGTGTTCAATAATTCTTAAATGATCTCTCCTAGATCTATTTTCCAGGTCAGTTTTATTCCCAATGAGATATTTCACAATTTCTTCCATTGTTTTATTCTGTTGGCTTTGTTTTGTTGTTGTTGATATTTCATGGAGTCAATACCTTCTACTTGCCCAGTTCTAATTTTTTTTTGGAGGGCAATTGGGGTTAAGTAACTTGCCCAAGTTCACACTGTTAGGTTTTTGTTTGTGTGTGCATTAAGTGTCTGAGGCCGGATCTGAACTCAGTTCCTTCTGACTCCAGGGCCTAAGTTCTATTCACTTCGCCACCTAGTGGACCCTCCAGTTCTAATTTTTAAGGAATTATTTTCTTCATTGAGCTTTTGTGCCTCTTTTTCCATTTGGCCAATTCTACTTTTTAAGGAACTTTTTTTCTTCAATTAATTTTTATATATTCCTTTCTATTTGGCCTCTTC
This sequence comes from Gymnobelideus leadbeateri, assembly GCA_011680675.1. Lineage (NCBI taxonomy): Eukaryota > Metazoa > Chordata > Mammalia > Diprotodontia > Petauridae > Gymnobelideus > Gymnobelideus leadbeateri. The sequence goes on along the minus strand of WOXC01008073.1, from coordinate 290,096 downwards.
TGTTTTTTTTTTTTTCTTTTTGGAGGGCAATTGAGTTTAAGTAACTTGCCCAAGGTCACATGGCTAGGTTTCTGTTTGTGTGTGCGTTAAGTGTCTGAGGCTGGATCTGAACTCAGGTCCTTCTGACTCCAGGGCCAACGCTCTACTCACTGCACCACCTAGCCTCCCCCTCTTCTACTTTTTAAAGAGTTCTTTCTTCCAACTATATTTTTGTGCCTCTTTTTTAGCATTGGGTCAATCCTGTTTTCAGTGTTGTTTTCATCATTATTTTTGTGCCTCTTTTTACTCAGCTATTAATTGTCTTTTCTTAATTTTCTTGTATCACTTTCATTTCTTTTCTTAATTTTTCCTCTACCACTCATCCCTTTCTTTAACTCTTCCTGGAATTCTTGCTGGGCTTTGGGTCAAATAGCAATTTTCTTTGAGGCTTCGCTTGTAGCTATTTTCACATTGTTGTCTTCTTCTGAGTCTCTCTTGGTCTTCCCTTCCACTGTGGTAGCTTTTATGGTCAAATTTTATTTTATTTTATTTTTCATTCATTTTCCCAGTCTATTTCTTGACTTTTCCCTTTATGTTAAATTTGTGTTCTGCTCACCTTGGGGTGGGGAGGCACTATCCCAAGCTTCAGGCTTTTTTGGCTAATTTTTTCAGAGCTAATTCTTTGGGTTTGCAAGTTTTGGGTGCTTCCAAGATAGTGTGATCCAGAAAGAAATGTGGTTGCTATCCTTCTGATCTTTATCTAGTAAAGGACTTCTGAACCTCTGTAGCCACAAGAGCTAGTGCTCCTCTTGGTCTTAGAATTGTGACAAGGTCCCCTGCTCTCCTGTAGCCATAAGTACTAGTATTCTTCTCTATCCTGGAAGTGCAACCAGGTCCTCTGGTCCCTTGTGACTGATAACAAGTGATCATCTCTGCCCTGGAACTGTGATTCAGAACTTCATATAGGCAACAGAGTTGCCAATCAGGACCTGCTTCACTTAGTGCCAGCAAAGGGCTCCCTGAAATATTTTTCTGACCATTTGTCCAACCCTCCTACCATCTCTAGACTCAGTTTCCAAAGCTGCTGCTGCCACTATTATGGATCCAGAGGATCTTTAAAAGGGAATGAACTTTGCCCAATCATTCTCTTTTCTTCCTGGTTACCGGTCATGGGAAGACTAAAGAACTTTTTGCAATGGGGGGTAGGGAGAAGAGTGATACCTTTTCTTCCTCTTTAACAGCTTAGAGGCAATGGGACACATGGCATCTCGAGCTGGGACTCCACAAGGTTAGCTTGAGCTTGGACCTTTGGTTGCCTTTTTTCTTTCTGTTTCCTTGCCTGATTGTTAAAAACATTCTTTTTTTTAAAGCAATTGGGGTCAAGTAACTTGCTCAAGGTTACATGGCCAGTCATTATTTATGTGTGGGTGCTCATTTTCTGCGGCCAGATCCAGCCCCGGGTCATCTCAACTCTGGGGCTGGCACTCTTACTCACTGTGCCACCTAGCCATCCCTGTTAAAAACATTCTTGAGACAGACACAATCATATTTCAAGGTAGCCTTATGAGTTTAAGAGGTCCTGAGTAGATCTGACTGGTAGCAGGGTGCTATGAACTAGGATATTGGTAGAACACGTCCATATTCTGACAACAGCACCCAGATTATATTCTAAGTAAGTAAATTATGGTAGAAACTGAGGCTGTTGGGGTTAACATTGCCCTGGTTAGATTGAGGTAGAACCCAGTTATGCACCTTTTCAATAAAAGGAATATAGTACTAGTTTTAGAGACTTTGTGGGCAAACTTATGAGAATGCAGGGAACTTCTTTTTTTTTTTGCCCCTTATTTCCAAGGCTTTATTGAACAGGATTACAGGGTTGTTTTAGAAAACGATAGTTCCAATTTCTTTCAATCCCCTGGCATGAAATATTGTTTTCAGGGATGGAGACATACATACACACACACTCACACTCAGTGATGAAGACATACAAACACACCACAGCTACTAAAAGGAGTAGGTCCAGAATATATATCCACTTTAAAAATCCTTATTCATAGACCCAGTCATGGGCACAAGACTTATAATTGACCAGTTCTTCAGGCTTAAACCACAGGCTGATCTCATTTTCAGCACTTTTTACAGAATCACTGCCATGAATGATGTTCCTGCCAACTTGAATGCAGAAGTCCCCACGAATGGTACCTGGCTTGGAATCAGCTGGGTTGGTCTCTCCCAGCATCACTCTGCCTGTCTTCACCACATTCAAGCCCTCCCAAACCATGGTTACAACAGGCCCTGAGTTCATATATTTCACAAGCCCAGGGAAAAATGGCCTGTCCTTCAGATCAACATAGTGCTGTTTCAGATGTTCCTCTGAGGCCCGAAGGAACTTCATGCCCACGAAGCAGAATCCCTTCTGCTCAAAGCGTTTGATGATGTCCTGACCAGGCCCCGCTGGACGCCATCGGGCTTGATGGCAAAGAAGGTGCGCTCAGTGTTGGCCATGGTCCAGGGAGGATCGGGCTGGAGCAGGAGAAAGGCGTCTGTGGCTGCGGCGAAGGCCGGGAACTTCTTTACTAAATGATTTTTAAAAACATCTTGTAGATGCCTCTAATAAACAAACAAATGAATATTCTGACTAAGTAAATTAATTAATCTATCTATCCATTCATTCACCTCTTTATACATTCTTTTATCCATCTATATATCTATCTAGCTTCAGGACTATTTTTAAATTACCTGAAGTATTGGGAAATGATTTTAGTGGAAAGACTCATTTCCTTTCACTCTCTTACTTTATTGTGCGAGATATAAGGTAACAACCTTGTGATGGAATGAGGGGATTGTTGCATTGATAGGAGACACTACTGATAAGGGGAAAAGTACTATTTCTGGATTGCTTGGTCAGAATATAAGAAGACTATAGAGAGCTGAGGTGAACTGTAATAATGCCTATTAAGCAATGGAGAAAATTGTTTCCTTGTCCTATATTTGTCTGGAATTCCCATGATAGTATAACAGTAGCTCCATAAACTGCTCCTTGCTTATATTTTTGTTAGTGTTCATTGAGTACAAATTAAGGAAAAGGACTACACCTGTGATTTTTTTTATATATATTTGAAACATTTAATGTTAAGATCTCGACTTTCAGATCCATTTCCTTCTTCCCTTGTCACCCATTCCCTCTGGGGAGATAAGTAATTCAGTATATGTTGTACATGTCTAGCTATGCAAAACATTATCATAGTAGATATATTGTACAGGGCTGCTTACAATTCCCTCCCACTCATCCCACCCCCCACCTGGTCCATTCCCCACATGATCCTGTCCCTCTTCTATAGTGGGTACTTCCAACCACCCCTCCCTCCAAGGATGCCCTCCCATCCATCTTCCCTCCTCTCATCCCCCTTCCCCATATTCTGCTGCAGGTTGAGATATCCCATTTAGCATGTATGTCATTCTCTCCCTGAACCAAATTCAATGAGAATGTGGTTTTGCCTTTTTGCCTTCCTATTCTTCCCCCCCTTACAACCACTTCCCCTTGCTTCTTCTACATGAGATAGTTTACCATACCCTGTCTCTCCCCATCTCCTCTTGCCACTTTCCTCTCTCACCTCGTAATTTCAACCCTTGAGTATTCTCCCTTCCCAACAAATTCAACCTATGCCCTCTATACATATATAACTGTAACCATCTACACACACATTCACCTATGTACTCATATGACCACACACCCTTCTTCCATTATTTTCATAGTGAGAAAGATATCATCAGTCACCGTTATTGCTTTTCCATATAGGAATGTAAATAGTTCAACTTTGATAAGTTCCTTTTGATTTCTTTTCCCTGATTACCTTCTCAGGCATCTCTTCCCTCTTGTGTCTGGATGTCAAATTTTCTATTCAACTCTGGTTTTTTCCTCAAGAATGCTTGAAAGTCCTCTATTCCACTGAATGACCATATTCTCCCCTGAAACAAAATACTCAGTTTTGCTGGGTAGGTGACCCTTGGGTTCATTCCCAGCTCTTTTGCCCTCTGGAATATGGTATTCCATGCCCTTCGATCCCTCAGTGTAGAAGCTGCCAGGTCCTGGGCTATTCTGATTGTGTTTCCACAATATTGAAATTGTTTCTTCCTGGCTGCTTGTAGTATTTTCTCCTTGATCTGGGGATTTTGGAACCTGGCTATAATATTCCTGGGAGTTTTCTTTTGGGGATCTTTTTCAGGAGGTGATTGGTGGATTCTTTCAACCTCTATTTTGCCCTCTGGATCTAGAACATCAGGGCAATTTTCCTTGAGAATTTCTTGGAGGGTGATTTCTAGGTTCTTTCTTTGATCATGGCTTTCAGGTAGTCCAATAATTTTTAAATTGTCTCTTCTGGATCTATTTTCCAGGTCAGTGGTTTTTCCCATGAGATATTTCACATTGCCTTCTAATCTTTCATTTGTTTGGATCTGCTTAACAGAATCTTGATTTCTCATAAAGTCATTAGCTTCCATTTGCTCCAGTCTAACTCTGAAGGAAGGAATCTCCTCAGTGAACTTTTGAGATTCTTTTTCCATCTGGCAAATTCGACTTTTTAAGGCATTCTTCTCCTCATTGCCCTTTTGGGCTTGCTTTGCCATTTGAGTTAGTCTATTTTTTAAGGTGTTGTTTTCTTCAGTCAGGCTGTTGACCCTCATTTCATACTTTTCCTGCATCCTTCTCATTTCTCTCTCCAATTTTTCCTCCACTTCTCTTATTTGATTTTTAAAGTCCTTCTTAAGGTCCTCTATGGCCTGCAACCCGCTCATGTTTTCCCCTGGGGCTTTTGGAGCAGGACTTCTGACCTCACAGTCCTTTTCCCGCTCTATGCCCCCAAAATAGGAGTCTAGGGTTGCATTTTTCTGTTTCCTTTGCCTTGGCATGTTGCCACTTGATTACCTGACTTTTGGGCTTGTTGCCACACTGTGGCTTTAAGGCCAGATAGAGGAATTTTCGTCCGGAACATGTGGGGGGCAACTTCCGTTTCTGGCAAGCTATAAACCCACCCACAACTTCCACCCTAGATCACAATCCAGATCCAGGGAGGTTAAAGCAAGAGCGATTACCCCCCAAGACTGATTGCTGGATCTCCCTACAATTAATTGCAGGCCAGGAGCTGGAGCTGCATCTGAAAACTACAAAATGGAGTGTCTCCTCAGTGGCTTCTAGTCCCCAGGGGAGGAAGCTGATGCATTCCCCAAATACAGGTCCCAAAGTCCATAGGACACTAACCTCTTACTTTGTCCTAGGGATGTCTATGTTGATAATTCTGGAGTCGACACAGCTACTGGTGCCTTGGGGCTAAAACCTCAGCTTATGGGGACCTCAGCTCCAGCTCGGCTCCGCTTCCCACTCTCTGTGAGCTGTGCACTGCCGGCTCCCAGACCGCTGCGCTGGTCCTTCCTGCAGGGCTGCTGGGCTATCCTCAGTGGGAGGTTAGCTTCTCTGTGTCGTTCTGTGAGTGCTGGCGCTCCAGAAGTTGTTCATAGTCCCCTTTTACATAGTTTGGGAGGAACCTGGGGGCAGAGTGGCTTAGATGAGCTGTTTCTACTCTGCCATCTTGGCTCCGCCCTACACCTGTGATTTTGTTGGTATAGAGAGTCTACAAGTGAGGAAATTTTCTTTACCAATTTGGATATTCTTTACAAGTTACAGTCTTAAGGAGTATTTTTTAAAAAGAGAATTGAGAAGTTAAATGAATTACGTAGCATCATAACCCATATCTGTCAGAGGCAGGATGTGAACCCAAGCCTTTTCTCCTTCAAAGCCATATCTTTATTCATTATTGCCAGTATGCCTCTAAATTCACTGAGAATGACTTCCAATCCAGATGACAAAAGCCAATTCTCTTACTTACAGGGATTCACATGTCCCATCTATCTATAGTGCTCAGGTTGAAGAAGAATGGTAACTTATGCTACTATAGCTTTTTTTCAGTTTTTTTGTTGATGAACAATCATGAGAATCTTTTGTGTTAACCATTTCTTTTGTGAGTAGGGAATAGATATCTGTTCCATACTTGATTTACATTGTACATTGATATTCTTCTAGTCTCTTCTTTGGAAAAACCTTAGAATATGAGTCAAAACATTAAGAAATTAAATATTGGGGCAGCAAGGTGGCACAGTGAATAGAGCACTGGCCCCGGAGTGAGGAGGACCTGAGTCCAAATCCAGCCTCAGACACTTAATACACACACACACACACACACACACACACACACACACGTGCAAACCTAGCTGTGTTACCTTGGGCAAGTCACTTAGCCCCAATTGCCCTACTTCCCTCTCTCCAAAAAAGCAAAAAAAACCCCTTTTTTTTAAAGTATTAAGTAATTTTCCCTATGGTAGTAGGAGAAAATATCCTCACTTTTCTGTTAAGTAGTCAGGTTCCCTCAGGACTGAAATTACTCTGAAACAACTGTGTGGGTCTATAGCATATGGACCCACCCCTTGGAGTGGAGAGGGGGATGGTTCAAAGTCACCAGATACAACTCTAGTCTCAAATTCTCCCTTTCTCTCTATTTCTCTCCTCCTCTTCTTCATCCTTATTCTCTTCTCTTCTCTCTCATCTGTATGTGCACACATATTTTTGAATAATACATTATTTTTCCCAATTATAAGTAAAAGCAATTTTTACCATTTGTTTTTTTTTTTAATTTTAAGTTCCAAAATCTCTCTCTCTTTCCCTGTCCTCTCCCTCCATGAGACAATAAGCATTTTGATAAGCACTTTGATAAAGGTTCTGTATGTGCAGTCACATAGAACATATTTCCGTTTTAGTCATATTCACATACACACATACATGTATGCAATACATATATATTTCTGTATGTATCTTTAGTAGGGGATAGTGAACTCTTAGTGAAGGAACTTCCTTTTTCTGTTCACATTGTCACCTACTCCATTTTAATTGTCTGGGGAAAAGGACACTGAGAAATTAATTGACTTGCCTGAGGTCATGTATCCAGAATACTTCAGTGGTAGAACTTGACCCCTTCTTCCTTACTCTGAGACCCCTTCTCTCTATCTGCTATGTCATGCTGCCAATGTAAGGAAATATATGATCCAGTAAGTGCTAAGTGCTAAATTCTGCACTACAGATGAGAAAATCATCCTTTTTAAAAATTAGGACTTTTCTCCTTTTGGTAAAAATCCTTTAAGAGCACCATCAATAAGTTGCAATTTATGTTTTGAAATTTTTCTCCTGTTCCAAACACATAACCATTCTGATCTAGATGACAAAAGAAAATTCTCTCATTTATAAGCTGAAACTACTCTGTAGACATAGTCAAACTTTACTGAACGTTGTGCAACAATTAGGCAGCTTTCATGTGTCCCACCTATAGTGTTCATGGGCTGAAGGAGACTGGTAAATTACTTAATAATAATTACAGGCCTCCTTTCAGCAGGGCTGAAGGAATATGTAGCATTGTCTTTCTATCTGGAAGTAGCTGAACACCATATGACTACTCAGATTGCCTTTTTCCTTCTCTCCTGTTTTTTTTTTAACTTCTTGTGCAAGACAAATGATTCCAGTCTTCTTGCTGAGAAAGCATATAGTGAGTTGTAAAGCTTTAAGTCCAGCAATGTAGGCAATACCCCAACCTTAATTTGCTAAATGTAGGCAGGAGATCATTCATTCCCCTTGAGTTCCACTTATGAAAAAAGTCTCATAAAAACTCCTTTCTAGAATTGGAATATACTAAGCTTCCAGTACCAGAATGACTAGATTTTCCAAGTATTTATAATGCTAAGAGGACAGTCTGAAAGTGAAGAAAGATTTCCCATTACTACAATTTTAATGTACTTGGAGAGGATGAGTTCTCCATTTGCCTACAGGCTTGTTCAGTCTAGCTTTGCAACCTCTCTCATTGACCCCTCTCTTTGCTAAGAAGAGGTGCATAGTGGAGAAATGTGATTCTGGTTGGTTATTCCCATGACACCTTTATTCTTACTGGGATTCCTTTCTGGATCAGTGATGTTTAAGAAATATTTATCTCTGAGGGCAAGAGTGTATCTTTAATTATCATGGGGTAGCTAGTGGGTATAGTGGAAATAATAGTGAACCTGGAGTTTGGAAGACTTGAGTTCAAATCTTGCCTTAGACAGTAGCTGTGGGACCCTGGACAAGTCATTTTACCTCTGTTTGCCTCAGTTTCTTCATCTTTAAAATGGAGATAATAATAGCACATACATCAGAGGGTTGTTATACACACACATTCATGTCTAATGGTTACCATCTCTAGAGCTGGGAGATGGGAAGAAAAAAAGGCAAAATATTAATATGTATATATAACATATGCAAATGGAATATCAAGTAGTGCATGATAGATTTTCAGTTTCATATGCAATCTTTTTTATTATACTATATTATAGAAATGCTAGTTTTACTACATAAAATAAAAGGAAAATAAGTTAATTAGTACTTTCCCATCAATATAAAACTTTTATAAAAATAATTTATGTATGCATCCATCAAATTTTTACAAGGAATATTCTAGTTGTTATCACAATAGGACTAAAAGTTAAGCACTCAACAAAAATTTACTAAGTGCTTCTAATGTGCCGAGCACTATGATAAACAGAATAGAGATACAAGCAAAAAGACAGTTCCTGACCCCAAGGAGTTTGTGGGGAAAGATGCCACATAAAAGGAAGCAGAAAAGTGAGGGAGTGCAGGGGTATGGGAGTGCAGCCTGGAGAAGGAGAAGACAGGGCTGGTCAGGAAGCCCTCTTTAAATAGATATTCTGAGAGAATCCATCTAACCAGAGGGAAAGGCCGCAGTCTTGAGAGGTATTTCTAAAGTGGAGTATTTTCAGTGTGTGAAATCTAGGACTGGAGTGAGCATCCAGGATGAAGAAATTTCTGGGACATGGTAGAAAAAGTCATGTTGGGGCAGCTAGGTGATGCAGTGAATAGAGCACTGGCCCTGGAGTCAGGAGGACCTGAGTTCAAATGTGACCTCAGACACTTAACACTTACTAACCCTGTGACCTTGTGCAAGTCACTTAACCCCAATTGCCCTGCCTTACTCCTTCCAAAAAAAAGAGCAAAAAAAAAAAAAAAAAGAAAGAAAAAAGTAATGTAGCTTAGAAGGAATGAAAGATGAAGGGAACACTATATATGGCTGTGTTTACTATTTTTTTTACTATAAAAAGTAACTGATTTGATAAAACCAAATGGCACCTTAAAACCTCTCCACAAATAATGTGTCTCTCATGTGCATGCCATTACACATGACTCCTTGTAATGGTAATGTAATTTGAATTTGAAGATTCCTTTGTGTTGGCAAAGGTAGCAGGTACTTAGCACTTAGTAACTGATCAAGCCTCTGTTGGGGAAACAAAAGTTATGAACTCCAGTCTCCTGTTGCTGATGTAACAGGAAGGGGGTCAGCCAAAACAGGAAGTAGCTAATGCTGTGTATGTAAGGAAAAGCTCCAGCGAGGCCAGTCAGAATTTCTTGGGACCAGCATCTGGTGGCAGAGGAGCTACGGAAGAGAAAATGGAGAACTGAGCCAGAATTTCCTGAGACCTTGTGGTGGTGGAGCTTCTTCTGAACAGGAGCCCAGGAGCCCAGAGCCCAGGTGACAGAGGAGCCCAGGGGTCCAGGAACCAAGAGCCCAGAAGAAGACTGAGGAAGCATGACTGGGATGCAGAAACTTTGTCTGTTTGTGGCTTGGTTGAGCCTTGAATGCCTGGGAGTAGAAATTGAGGATTTGAGATGGACTGGACCCTGTGAACTTCACTGTGCTGCAGGACCTACCCAGAGAGCTGGACAAGGAACTGGGAGCTGTCTGCCATTGAACCCAGGTGACAGTCTGGTGAATCCAGGTAGAATCTGGGACCATGGAAGGGGATCCAGGGAATCTGAGAACAGGCCCCAAGTCAAGATGAAAAGATATCTCTGTGGGTACTGAGTAATGATGAAATTGTAGTTTACTAGTGACCTAAGGGTTGAGGGTTTGTGTATGATACTTAGTAATTGATTGCTGAATAAGTGACTGATTGAGTTAACTTAAGAGTGCCCCAGGAGTGGAAGACTTTGACTATTGTACTTTGAGATGATTGATCTTTGTTGTAAATATTGTGACCACTTTGGTGAAAACTATGTGGCCATTTTAATGATAAGCTGTTTGTGAATATAAGTTGTAATACTGTGAATGCTGTACCTTGATTTTCTGTGAATGTTTTGCTTTGCTTTGTTATGGAATAGAGTGTTCACTATACTGTGTAATCAGAATCTTAGAACCTTAGCATTCTTCTGGAAAGCTTCTGTGCATAGCATTACAATCCCTGAAAAATAAAACAGTATTGACAAACTTGATTTATAACCCTTTAACCATCAATTATAAGCTTGGTTTGGAGGTGCCTCATCTCTAGTGCTATTGATTCAGCCCCCATTGGTCGCATTCTCTCCACCAGCACCTGTTAAGTGCCAATAACTAACATCTCAGTTCCATTTAAGCACTTAACATCCATTCTTTTCACAAAGAGATGTTTGCTTTAAAGGTACACCAAAGGGGAAAAAGTAAAAAAACATTTTCTTCATTACCTCGTGGGTGTACTGTACCTTACCTTGCCTTGGTCTCTGGGGAGAGTGGGCTCTAACTTAGCCTAGTTCCTTAACATAACAGGTCCCATCAAATTCATATCCAAATGGGAGATTACTATGTGATGAGTTCTTCTCTCATCTACTGCTAAGCTGAATGTTCAAGATCACTCCCAAAGATGACTCCTTGATCATCAGGGTAGAGATGCTGAGCTCACAGCAGACCTCATCCTGAAGCACGACTAGAGACTAATTCTCCTAACCTTTAGAAGCTCACAAGGCCAGAACCTCCAGTTCAATCTCTTTCATCTAGAATGAATGAAGAAAAGCAGAGACCAATGATTGAGGTCTGTTGACCATATATTGACCTTTGTGCCGAAATCCTCAGACCTATGCTCTTAACACTATTGTCCATCACTGGATGCCATCAGCAAAAGCGCCAAACCAACAGTAGAGCAAACACAGAGAAAAATAAAATAACCAAGGTTCTGATTGTTAGTACTTTTGGAATAACTCCAAATTCTATCAAAGAACCTGCTCACTTAGTAATAAGCTGATCTGAATCAGTTATAGAATGTCTCCTTATAGTCTGCCTTCTGTCCAAGGTACTGCCAATATGCAACATCTTGCCCTTCCATATATGGCCACCCCAGCCTCTCCATGTTGGAAAATTCCTTCAGAGGTGACCTATGCATGTATTAGTCTCTATTTCACACACATATGTATGTACACACATGTTAAGCGAGACAGAGAGAAACAGAGACAGAGATTGAGAGAAACAGAAAGAGAAATTCTGAGGGTATAGAATCAAGAAATTGGTGCAAGCAAGGGAACGCAGTACTCTTCTGAGGAGTAAAAGTAGACCTGACCTGTGTCAGAGAAGGGAGATTTCAAGGAAGGTCCTTGGCATATGTAGGAAGGTCTAGAATAGAAAAATTGGGCTGAAAGAACTATTATTAAAAGGTCGTCGACTCTTACCCCAACTTCCTCTCCAGACACTGTAATGCAATAAACTGTTTTGTTGCCCAAATATTTACAATAAATTTAATTTTTTAACTACAAAGAGGCCAGGGATTAATTAGGAGATAGAGAATTGGACACAGAGCAATTGTTATGGAATTCAGAACTGTTCACTTAAAATGAATTCCATAAAGCTGAAGAGGTGGGAACCATGTGAATATTAAGGGTCATTATGTCACCCCATGCTAAAAACAAGTGAATTATCATAATAGAGTATTAAATTGGTTACATAAATGATATAATAAATACTAAAGTGATTGCACTGATCCTATCACTTGATAGTTCCTTTTCCCCACCCAAGAAAATAAGCAAATACATATTTTTTGTGTGGATTTTTTTTTTTTTTTTGCAGACCAAAGCTCCTTTCCTCATATAATGTGTTGGATGTTTGGCATCATTATGTCTATTTCCCTCTTTCCTTTGCATCCCCAACACTTAACACATTCCTGGCGTATAGCAGACACTTCAAAAATGCTTTTTGAATGAATGAATAATAGCATTTACATAATACTTTCCATGCACTAGGCACTATGCTAAGTACTTTACAAACATTATCTAATTTGATCCTTACAACAACCGTGAGAGGTAGTTGTTTATTATCCTTATTTTACAGATGAGGAAACTGAGGCAAACAAAAATTAAGTGATTTTCCCAGAATCCTACAACTAGTAAGTGTCTGAGGCCAGATTTAAACTCAGGTTCTCCTGGCTTCAGGCCAATAGCTCTATCTACTGCAGTACCTAGCTTTTCCTAAGTGAAGCAAATAAAAGAATATATGAATATACACAAATAGATGGATTCCATAGGTTGTCTATCAAACTCTATAGTTTTGAAGATTAGCATTCTTTCCTATCAACATATAATCCATTCTATTTTTATGTGATATTATTTTATGTTTAGCATGAATGGTACTTCATTTTTCCTTTCTGGAAGAAAATATTCATGATATAGAGGTATGAGGCTTCTGCATAATCTGTAAATCTTTGGACTCATGCTTTCCTTATTCCTGAATGGTATTTTCTAACATTATTTTTTCGTCACCTCTCCCTATTCACATCTTTGCACAGACATCACTGAAGATCAAAGTAAATGTTGATTTAATTCAGGGGGGTCCTATTCTTCTTAAAACTTCTCTAAATATTCTTCTCTGTAAGAGATGTTAATGTACAAGGTATATTTATTCTTGTGGCAGTTTCTTTGTAAATACTTAACCTTCGATATGAGATAACCAAATGGCCAATGAAGTGTTATTTTTGTTACTTTTGGATATATATTAGTGCATACCTCATCAACTTTTTAAATTTTTCTCATTCATTCATTCATTCAATAACCACTTAAGTGCCTACTATATATCAGGCACTGTTTTATGTGTGCCTTAAGTGAGTTTATATTCTATGGACTGGGGGTGCCATTGTCAGAGGAATTTCAGCCCACTGAAAGCCCCAGATATTTTTCCACATGAATTGTTGTCTAGAGAACTCATCTTCATTATGTACTTTTGAAGTTAATTTTTTAAAGCCCAGATGTATCACTTTACATGTATCTCTATCAAATTTCATATTATAAGGTACAAGTCATCATCCTAGCCAGTCAAGATCTCTTGAGTCTTAACTATATCATCCAAAGTGTTAGTCATGCCATCTACAAATGTGAATAAATAGATTATGTATGCTTTCATCATTGTTTTAAAAAGTTGAACAGCACACGACCAAGGGCAGATTTCTGGGACATTTCTTTATAAGCCTTCCTCCTAAAATTGACTTTAACTCATAAATATAGAGTAGGTACATTGTATCTATTCATCCAACCAATTCCCAATCTTCCTAATATTAATATAATCCAATACAGATTTTTTATACAGAGCTATTAACTTGTCTATGAGGAAGGAGGATATGATTTTCAAAAATGTTTTGATAAAGTAAAATGTAGGTATGGTTGTTTTTCATGTTCCATGATCTATTGTTCTAATAGCCTTATCAAATTAAAAAAAAAATTAAAAAGAAAATGTGCTAAGTCTAGTATAACTAAAACTTGGTTAAACTATGTTGATTCTTTCCAAAAGCTGATCAATGATCCTTAAAGCATATTCTAGGAGCATTTGATTCTAGGAATCAAAACCAAACTTATTGACCTTCAGTTTTTAGACTCTATATTCTTCCTTTTTATAAAAATTGGTTGAAATTTGACTTTCCATAATCCTGTGACTTCTCTCCTATGGTTCGTGGTCATTGACAGTGTTTCAGTAAGCACATTAGCCAGTTTTTCAGTGTCTCAGGTATCCTCAGACTTGGATAGATCATAGCCTAGGTGTGCTCAGGAAGCATTTCCACTGGCCTTTCCACCACGAGGGAGAATTTCCATTTCTCAAAGGATGTTAGCTCACTGGATTACATTCTATGCAAGGCTATGCCCAAGGCACAGTTTGCTCAGGAATGCAGTTTTTCCAGGTCTGTTCACTTGAACTCATTGAAAGGCCAATTCAGTATTTACTTATTATCTCCTAGCTGTGTTTCAGTTTGGTGTCATTAATTTTTGTTCTACCTTTCTCAGTTCAAATAGTGTCCTTAGCAGATAAAAAGGGAACAAGATAAGAGATGGATATTTCTTCCTTTTTTTCTGTTGGCTGTTACCATCACCCCGCCAGTTGAGTAGTGACACTATCCAGTCTCTGAGATTCCACTTTTCCCATGGATAGATAAAAACAAACAAAAAAATGTACCCCTTCCTTTTTTTCTCCCCTTTAGCATGCACAAGAAACTTCAACTCATTTTTAGTTTAGTGCTTCTGTCACTGTTCTAAGAGGATCTTGATACTTTTTTGTATTAATTTTCTGCTAGCTCTCCTTGCTTTTCTCTCTCCCTCCCCCCTTCTCCCCCTCCCCTTTCTCTCTCTGTATATGTATATATACATATATGTATGGATGTAGATGTGTGTATGCATACATACATAGATCTATATGGATATCTATATATGCATATATGAGTTAGTTCATTTCCCATGTATTTACCTCTTTAAATAGTTTTCCCCTTTCTCATTAGAATGATTTCTGTTTATATCCTTACATGGAACCAGGATGAAGGAACTCCAACTATTGGGATGGCAGGTCTAGATCTTCCCTTCTATTACCTTTCCTTTTCTAAACAATTCTGAATATTGTTGTTGATTTTAGATGATGGGAAAATAAAAGGTGAGAAAAGTAATCAATGGACTATTTTTTCATGTGTCCCTATCATTATGGAGGAAATGAATTACAAACATTATTAGGAGACATCTGATTAACTTTGTTTTAAGTTTTACTTGATTATAGTCATAGAATCTATTCACAAAAACAATATGACTGAAGTAATGATGTGATTGGCTTCTCAAGCCACATTTGTAAGATGATCCTTTTACTTTATACTCACACAAGTTGAACTCATCTGGAGTGACTTAGAACATTTGTAGGTAGCATCACTGTTGAGTAAGACTACATAATGGGTGGTGCTGATACTCTCAGCAGTAGAGTGTGGCAACATCTGTAACATATCAGCATTGTTGTCAATATACAAATTGTCTGTTGGAACCCGTGGAATTCTTCTTAAAAGGCTTCCAGTGAAATACCATGACAAATAGGCACAATCTAACTTCAGACTAGTCACTAAATGTTTTATTCTTGGCATTTATAAATGCTCATTAAAGTTGTGCATTCTTGAGTAAAATTCTGGTTTTGTAAGCTAATATATAATCTTTTTCATTCTTTCCTCTGCATGCAGTTAACCCTTGCTCTTGACCAGCTGAAATAAAGTATCATGAGGAGGAGGGCCAAATGATTTTTTTTTAAGTCCAAACAAGTATTTCTTTAAATATGGATTATTTGGTAAGTGGAGATCCCCATTCACAAAGTCCATGAATTTAAAGTGTCTAGTAATAACAGGTCTGCTTTCCTACTCTAAGCTGGGAGTTCCTTTTGAAATGGTATCCTGCCAAATTGCCACTGAAATCATACCATGCACCCTCATGCCCACGTCAAAGCACCAGCCCAACAGGGACAGGCAGCAGTGTAATTTGGAAGGGCTGCCTGTCCCCTCTTCCTCCACTCCTACTGAGCCACCATTAGCTATTCAGCATGTCAAGTGTTCCATTTTGGGGAGTGTGAAAAGAAGGGGCCTCTGAGGTCCTAATAATTACAATGTACTTCCCTTCACTTAACACCCAGACCTCCTTCCTTCTCCACTGATCCATGTCTGAAGGCAATGGGAACTGTTCCTATGTCAGTGTTGTGCACAGATAAATAGGCCTCTTCTTTTTTTCAGGGCAACTTTTAGCTAAAGCAAAATTCACTCATCTCTGTGATTTATGGTGTAAATCGTTCAGGATGATGGGCTAAAGTAAGACTTGATTGTTATTCCTTTTAAGTCCTGATATTTCCTTTCTTGTGTATTACTTATTATTTGAAAGTGAGCAATAGATATAGTATGTATGTATGTATGTGTGTATTTGTATGCATCTTTGTCTATTGTGTAGAATGATTTGAAAGTCAGAGAATTAGTGCTGAAAATTTAGATTAGTGGTTCTTAATTTTTTGTGGACTTTTTTGGTAGTCTAGTGAAATCAATGGACCCCACAAGAATTTTTTAAATGTATGAAATTATATAGAATTACAAAGAAAACCAATTATATTTAAATGTAGTTATCAATATAATTTTTAAAAGGCAAGTTCATGGGCAGCACCCCTGAACTCTAAACAAAGTTCTGTAATGTTTTGGAGTAAGAGAGTTATGAAAAGTAGACTTGGACAACTTTTCTTAATGTAAAAGCATTTTTTTTTCACCTGTGGTAACAATCAAGTACCCTGTAAACAAAATTGAATAGAAATGCTTTTTTTCCCCAGTCTTCCTTTTCATCCATCCATGCATCCATGAATTCATCCATCCAGACATCTATCTATCCAATTATTGCACAGCTAGTAGGGGTTTAAGGTGGCATTTGAAATACATTTGCCATAGTATGCAGGTAAATAACCTGGGAATTGTTTCTATAATGGGTGAGTATAATATTAGAAACAAAATAATTAAATAAATGAGACCTGGTACAAATGAAAAAAGGTATGGTAAAAGAAATATGGCCCACAGAGGTCTTGACACCTCATGCTAAAAATGACTTGCCTTGAGGCTGTGATCCTCACTGTGAAGCTTGTGAACTACTTGCAACTCTTTTTTTTCTTTTGCTTTTTTTTTTGGAGGGCAATTGAGGTTAAGTAACTTGCCCAAGGTCACACGGCTAGGTTCTTGTTTGTGCGTGTTAAGTGTCTGAGGCCAGATCCGAACTCAGGTCCTTCTGACTCCAGAGCAGATGCTCTACTCACTGTACCATCTAGCCACCCCAACATGCAACTCTTAAAAAGTGGTTTGTGGCTCATTACAGAGTGATTTACTACATGATGCCCTGTGTGTGCTTCTGGGTTCCCCTTATAAAGTGGCTTCAAATAAAATCTGTAGGCTGCTTCCTCTGTATCTTCAGCCAGGGAATGGTGCTGTTCTAGTCATGAAGATGGAGCACCTAGGACCCCGAGGCAATTCCTTAATTTACCCTGGTAATAATGAGGGATGAAGGCAGGCACACACCGTCACTGTAAGTGGTTGAAAAGAGTTGCAAATGTAAACATTTTACACAGGCAGTAATAGAAGAAAGAACTAAGCTACTGAACTGGGGGTCAGCAGGTTTATATTGTTAGAGGGTCCCATCAGAGGAATGATGAATCTTAAAATACATGTAACTTTATCACAGTGTTCCAAAGATCAGGAGAGAGGGAAATGGTTTGTGTGTGCTCTTGGAACAGGAAGAGAAAGAACGGACTCTCAAGTGAGAAGCTTCTGTTTTCTCATATTTTTTTCTTGAAGCAGGAAATTCCCTGTGAAAGTTATTTCTAAAAGTTGCTTATGATACAGTATGTATGTGGCAAATGGGGTTTTTACCTCCTTTATATGTGTGTGTGTGTGTGTGTGTAAAAATGATTAGTTTAATCTCGGAGGCACTGGCAGCACTGATTGTACTTTTTTGACATCCCCTCTGATCACACCATTGGATCTCTAGCACATCTTCTTCAAAAGATACCTCATTTTCATTTTCAATCAGCCTCTCAACACGATTTTTCACATAGGCTTCCTTCACACCGCTAATTTCACTTTAGAATCGGCATCCTATCACACATCCCTGGGCTTGCTGTGCTAACATGTTTTAACATGATTAGCCTTGATTAACATAAGAAAGACAAAGCTTCTGGAACTATACAGCTCTTAATTTGCCAAAGCTCCAAAGTGGGACCTGAGCCCTTGAAATTGGACAGGAATGACCCAACAGAGACACAGAATACATTAAAAGGAAAACTGGGCATTTTCTCTTCAAATAGAAAGCCTGTCTATGTAATTGTTCTGTGTGTATGTACTTATCTGTGTTCCAGGTCAGACCCTGACACAGCAAATGCCATTATAGTGAAACTGAGTAATAAAAACATTTTTCCCCTCAGACTTCAGGCAATGGCTCATTTATTTTGAGCTATGATCAATACAACAATATAATAAAATGGTAGTGAAATAAAAGGATTTGGATTCCCCTTTATAGTCTTAACAGGATTTAATCTCTACTGTAATCTTGGTAACAACACCTTGTCAAGACCATGTTTACTTGTTCATAAATTTATCCAACCATCCTACCATCCATTCCTTCAACAAATATTTATTAAGAACCAAATACTTGAGCAATGCATATAAAGATTATGAAGATATAAATAAACATGCAAACAAACAAATGGGCCCTGTTCTCAGTGGCTTCATACTGTACTAGATTCAAAGCCATCATGATAATTTTAAATACTTCATTTCACCTTTGGTTAACCACAGTGAAAGACTTCATCACCAAGTGGCCAATCTACTCATGTTGGGTCTTGCTGAGCACCTAGGATCATCTCCATGCCAGAATGAGATAAGATTTTGTGTAGGATACATTGATATCTGAATCACTGGAGAGCGAATTACCACACAGTGAATTCATACAACTATTGAGGTAAGTTTTCATTAAGATTTACTGTCATTAACTAGTTTGTGCATATTTAAGGCAATGAATTGCTTCACAAACTGAAGCTGAGAAGGGGATGCTTGTTTTTGTCCCATTTTACCAGTTTAAACTTTCAAAAACTAAAAGTTAAAACTGAAATGGTCTTAGAATGTTAGCAACAGATGAGACTTTGGAAATCCAATCTGCTTATTTTACAGCTAAGAAAACTGAGACCTGGAGAGGTTAAAGTTATTTGCCCAAGGTCACAAGGTAATTAGTAAGAGAACTGCAGCAAGTCTTTTGATTCTCAGACTGGTGCCTTTTCTACTATACCACATTATCTACCAACCCTCACTTTTTTGAGGGGTAGGGGTGGGTAGCAGTATTTCCCCAACAATTTTCTATTGTGATGGCAACTTGACAATCTTCTCTGACCTCTCTGCTGATTTTTAATACTTCCTTCTAATCTCTTAGTGTCTGGTTCCCGAACTTGATTTTCCTTTTCTTTGAATCTTTCTTCCTCTAATAGTTAAATCTTAAGAGTTTCAAAGATTCAATTTATTTTGGTTGAAATGTGGTGGTTATTAAAACCCTTGAGTTTGCCAAATGGGCTGGAATAAGCTTCCTCACAAGGTTCCTGATCATTTCTGACTCTAGCTAGTCTGGGCATAGACCCAAAACAGACCTTTCTTTTTAGAGTTTGTTTTAAGTTCATGCTTTTAGCTCCAAAGAGAAAGCAGAAACTTCACAAAATAAAAACTTGAAGATTTAAAATAACTATTAATTAAATGTTGAAGCAGATTCAATTTGGTTTTTGAGCAGAGGCTTGGCATTATGGCAAAAAGATTGCATTGACCTTCAGTGACTCATTAGACCAGACAAAGGCAAGAAAGAACACTGGTTCTGGAAAGAGCCAGAGGAAGTGGGTTCAGATCCTGGCTGTTTTGTTCATTACCTGCATAACCTTGAAGAAATCATTTAATGTCCCAGGTCTATATTGTCTCCTCTGTAAAATGAGAGAATTAGACTAGATGATCTCTGAAGTTCTTTTCAGATTTAGAGCTGTGATCCTAGGACTTCTCTTTACTGATGTATTATTAGTACATATGTTTTGACTCATTGATTGATCCCTTGGTTACCAGTGAATGACATAACTTCTGGTTCTGTGCAGTGAGAAAGATGAAGAAGAAAGCAAGGTATGAAGTAAGGGAAAAGGTTTTCTTATTGTTTTATACATTTTTTCTAATTCTACTTTCCTGGGAATAGAGCAGAGACCTTCTTCTACCATCCATCTTATAATATCTTGGTTCCAATTTCCAGCTATCCAAAAGCATGACAAGAAAACAATAGCAGCAGCAGCAGTAGCAACAAATACAGTTCTGCCTTCCCTGTGCCCCAACAGTAAAATTCAGGAACAAATGAAAGAAAGCTTTGAGCTTCAAGGCTCACAGATTTGGAAGGGCTCAAGCACCATGCATAGCCTGTGAGAATTTTTTTGCATACATTAAATGAGATTCTTGGATTTTGAGTGTATTTCTTATTCAGAATCACAGAGTTCTGCTTATACCTACACAATAGACAAGAGCAATCACATGGATTCTCATATTGGCCAGCTTACTTATCAGTCACTTTGCAATGCCGTATGAAGTCCTTGGATTTATCACAGTAATATTCTTCCTTATTTTATATAGACCATTTAGGTCTTATTATGTCTGTGTTGATGACTTTGTCACATCTGCTGATGACCTGGATTCTCTTCACTGTACCTTGGGTTTTTGCAGCTTTAGTGACTGTAATAATTAGAGATAGAACACAGTATCAGATGCCTAGAGTAAAGCAAGGGTCATGATGAGTTAACAGTTCCTCTTATAAGGGACCAAAAGGTTGTCTGGATTGATCAACAGAATTTCTTAGAACTCTGAAGGAAATGTTAGTTAGGGCTCTCCTTGGCTCTATAAATTATAAGGGTGAATCCATTCTGTTCATCTTCACCCTCTAATTTGGAATGGAAAAACCTCTTGTGCATAAACTGCCTTTCCTGAATCTAACAAAATTAATCCAGAAGAGATGTGGGAATGCGTAGCAGCTTTTTTCAAGTTTTGTTGTTAATTAAAAAAACAATTATCAAGGATTTCTAATTACTTTATAAGTACTGTATAGCCAGTACCTGCTCCTCAGCAAATTAGTAAGATAATGCTTAAAACATCTTATTAAACAGAATTACTCCTTCTCCTCCTCCAGATTCACACACCTACTTAATAGTCTTCTCTTCTTATGCAGCACCTCTGTGAAACATTTATATCCATTAAGTTATCTGACTGTTATTACCATTGTGCATTAGTTTCCAAAGGTTTTCTACCCAGGATCCTACAGGGCTGGGGAAGAAGGGAAACTCTTTAGAAACTCCTTAAACACAAGGCCTGTTGGAGTCAGATGAAACAAGTCACCTTTAAGGGGATAATGGTCAAAGCAGATGCTCTCAAACTTTTTCTTCTAAGACCTAGTTTACACTCAAATATATTGAGGGCCCCCTTCCCCTAAGAGCTTTTTTATGAGCTATAGTTATTGATAATTACCCTATTATAAATATTTTTAATCTCTTAAAAGACTCAGGGATCACAGGAGAAATCTTGGGCTAAAATATTGAACTGCAGGTGCTTATGTCACTAGAACAGAGTGGGGAGTATGGGGAGAAATGAGGGAAAGGGTGACAAGAACTGGAAAAATTAAGAATGAATTTGATGTAGAAGTCACTGGTGAAATATAGAAGGGTTTTGAAAAGCAGATGCCAGGTGACATATGACTGTATTCTTATTCTTAGTTCTATATAAAATCATTTTTGAAAAGAATGGAAACTATTGACTTCATGAATAAATGGATGAATGAAAACACATTCATGAAACATCCCCTACATTCCAGGCACTGTGCTAGGGATACAAATACTAAAATGAATCTGTCCCTATCTTCAAGGTGTCTACATGCTAATAGAGGGGTGACGATGTTTATGAAGGGAGCAGTGGCCGAGAGAAAGAGTATAAACTCTTTATCTGGGGAATTGTAAGGATGGTCTTTGAAGTCATAGGGCAGTTGATTATTGCACTCTTTCTATAAACAATGGTAGTATTGGTTTGAGTTCAAATCCAGTTTTGGACACTTGCTAGTTTTGTGATCCTCGATAAATCTCTTGACTGTCTCTGTTTACAGTTGCTTGACTCAATTTCCTCATGTGTAAAATAAGGATAATCACAGCATGTAACTCCTAGGGTTGTAGTGAGGATAAAATGGCAAAGCATTTGTAAAGTGTTTTAGAAACCGTATAGTGCCACACTGGTTATTTTTGTTAGTTATTCTTATTGAATAGTCATTATGTTTGGCAAGGTGCTTTTGACTTCAGGAAAATCAATCCTTATGTATGTTCTGTCCCTAAAGTTTTTGATGGAGTCCAAGTGAGTGAAAGAGATATATAGTGAGAACTGTACTATTGGAAAATTATTCTATTAATTAATTTTATGACATCTTAAGGAAATAAATGTAAATCTCAAGTTGGAGAGGGGATACGGTTAGTTCTGTGGGAAACATTCTGTTTGAAATCTAACATCATATATTGCTTGAGTAATTATAGCAATAAGAATGGTAATGGAATTAACAAAGATATATTAAAGGTTTTCTGGATCTTGTAAACTTTCAGTGAACCTTAAGATGAATCTATTTTCCACTTATATTATTGCTATATTGCATGTTCAGAGACCATGAATCACTTTAGGTGACTGTATCTTTTATAAAAAAAAAATTCTTCAAATGACATTTTAGGAATATAGGTCAAGTTTATTATTCCTGTCATACTCAATAGGAAACTGAGGTACAGTAGCTTGAGTAAAATCACAGAATCGATGACCTAGCTTGGATTAAGCCTCAGGCTTCCTTCTCTCTTCACTTCAACTGCAATAATTAGTCAGCCGTGCATCTTTTCCTGTGTTTATACCTTGCATATATCATCACAGTCTAAAGATGCTCTGAGGCCAAATGTGCCAATAAGCCACTTTTCAAAAATGATATTTTCATTTTTAGCATGGATTGGTCATGGATATTTGTGATGAATTGGTGAAGCTGTAGAAACTCTTTGAGTTTGCAGAAACAACATAAAATTCAACCAGAAAAAGTGGTATAATTCAGAGACTTAGTGATAAAGGCACAGATAACACCAACCCCCACAGTGCTGTGTTACTTTGTGAATTGTAAAGCTGTATGTAGATGTAAGACATCACTATTTTATTGTTACTATAGGGCTTTCCCATATTTAGAATGGCTATGGAGAATTTAGAAAATGTTCAGAAAAAGGAATAAAAATAGTGAAATGGTTAGAAAATAATTCTGAGTTCAAGGAATTGGGATTGTCTTGCATGAAGAAGAGAAGACTGAGTAGTAATTTAGTAACTGAGCTCTAATGTTACAAGGTAACCCCATCTCCTCTCAAATCAAATTAAGAAGCATTTTTTAATAACCAAATACGTGTCAGGCATCAGGAATATGATGAAAGGCAAAAGCAGTTTCTACCCTCAAGTAACTCCTGGTCTAATGAGGAAATATTAATAATGCAAATTAAATTCAAAAATGTATATGTGTGCATTTTTTGAGACTTCAGTTTTTAAGCATTTATCATCACATTCCTGTACTGCTTTATAAGCATTGCTTAAGCTTAGTGGGAGTGCAGTAGAAGGTTCATGGAAATAAGTCATCATCAAATTGATGTGATTACAGAGTAATAATAAAATAATAATAACTGGTACTTATAGATTTGCTAAGTGCTTTATGTTCAATATCTCACTGAACTTCATAATAACCCTGGCTACATCATTAGATTTTGGAAGACAACTGTAAGTTAACAGGACTGGATTGCCTTGATTGAAAACTGATAGGTCTCATCAAAAGAAGTAATACTTTTTTTTTTTAAGCAGTATCTAGTTTTATTTATGCCTGCGAAAAGGCAGATGTCACAGCACACACCCCTTAGGAGTGGAGTGCCCGCCATTTATCCAAGGGGCCCTGGCTGGGGATGTACTTAACTCCACAGCCATCAGGAATGAGTTGCTTCTCAGCTATCATATCCTCAAACTCATCAGCATTGAACTTGGTGAAACCCCATTTCTTGGAGATGTGGATCTTCTGGAGGCCAGGGAACTTGAACTTGGCCCTATGCAATGCTTCAATCACATGTTCTTTATTCTGGACCTTGGTTCGAATCGACATAACTTGGCCAATGTGTACACGGGCTACGGTGCCCTGGGGCTTCCCAAAGGCTCCCCGCATGCCAGTCTGGAGCCTATCAGCCCCAGCACATGACAACATCTTATTGATTCGGATGACATGAAAAGGATGTAGCCGCACGCGAATATGAAAGCCATCCTTGCCACAACTCTTCACCATGTACTTGTTGGCACAGATGCGAGCAGCCTCTAAGGCTTCAGATGACAGCTGATCATATTCATCTGACACCATGTGGCCACACAATGGAAATTCATCCACTTTTGCTTTCTTTCTACCAAGATCAAAGATTCTTATCTTGGCATCAGGAACTCTCCTGGCCCATGGCACTGGCGCCAGCAAGGACTGTATCTCGCTGCAGGGACAGGGCAAGAAGTAAAACTTTTGCAAATTAGAGTGATTCTGGACTTCTCCCTATCTCTTGTTCCCCTCCCCCATCCAATCTGCTGCCAAAAATCTTTCAATTTTACCTTGGCAGCATCTCTCCAACATGCCCTCTTCTCTCCATTGAGGCTGCCACCACTCTAATGTAGGCCCTTATTCTTCATGTCTGGATTATTTTAATAGCCTGCTGGTGGGTCTGCCTCCCTCAAGTCCTTCCTCGAATCCATTCTCCAATCAGCCATTAATGTGATTTTCCGAAATCGAAGGTTCGATCATGTCAGTCCATTTCTCAATAAATTTCAGTAGCTCTCTAATGTCTTCAGGATTAAATAAAATATGTTATATTGGACATTCAAAGCCCTTTCTGATCTAAACACTCCAATTTTGCCAGTCCTCTTACACTGTATCCCTAACATATACTCTTAGATCCAGTGATACCAGCCTTGCTTTTTATAAACATGACACTCCATGTCTCTGTTGTGATTATTTTCTCTGACTATCATCCATGATTGTAGTGCTCACCCTCCTCTGCTCAGACTACTGATCTTGGCTTTAAGACCAAGCAAAATTCCACCTTCTACAGAGAGCCTTCCCCAAACCCTGAATTCTAGCGCTTTCCCTCCTCTATTAATTATTTCCTATTTATCATGTATAAGATTTGCTTTGTCTATATTTATTTGCATGATGTCTCTTCCATTAGACTGGGAGTTCCTTGGGGGCAGGGAGTGTTTTTTGCCTCTTTCTGTATCCCATGTGCTTTCTGTATCCCAGGTCTAGCACATAGTATGTACTTAATAAATGTTTATTGGTTGATTGATCTTCCCACTATCCTCACTAATGACCCTAAGATATAGTTTAGACATTATGATATGGAAAGTTTAAAACTGCCTACAGCTGAAGGTGTTCTAAGGAACCTGCAATAGCATGCAAAAAACTAATTATATGTGGCTAAACTAGATCAAAAGTAGTGATAGAAGCAGTGAGTCAATCAGACTAAATTAAGCACCTACTATGTGCCAGGCACTGTGCTAAATTTACAGGAGAGGTTTAAAAATATAGCCATCTTCTGAAAGCATCACTCTCCCCTATTTAGGCCCTTCCTGGTAAGCAGAGCAACAGAAATAAGGCTTTTATCTTTATTTTGAGGTCCTTCCTGGTAGGTATAATATCAGATAGAATCAGTGTTCTTCTCCGTCCTTCCAAACACACCTCATTCTCTCACGAGTTGAATTGTAACTGAAGTTCAGTGGCTTCATGACAACTTAGCACCAATTGGACCCAGCAAAGATCATCTAATACTGTTGAATTTTCAGGAATGCTAGTTTGTATTATAGTTTTTGGATCACTGTTAAGAACAACCTCAAATATTATTGTGCTGTAAGAAATGACAAACTATAAGAAATGACAAGACCTGGAAAGACTTACATGAACTGATGGAAAGTGAAATGAGCAGAACCATTGTACATAGTAACAGCAATATTATAAGATGAAGAATTGAGAATGACTTAGGTATTCTCAGCAATACAGTGATCCAAGACAATCCCTAAGTATTCATGCTGAACATGCTATCCACTGATCCTGTCTAAAAACAAACTGAAACATGTTACTTTTTCTTGTTTCTTTCAGTATTTTTGGGGGGGAGTCTTTTTGTACAAAATGACTAATATGGAAAGGTTTTACATTGCACATATATAACCTATATTGGGTTGCTTACCATCTCAGGGAGGGAGGAAAGGAAGGAACAATAGAATTTGAAAATCAATATTTTTAAATGTTAAAATATGTTTTAATGTGTTATTGGGGAAAATTATATTTGTATATATCATCTATCTATCTATCTATGGAAAAAGGGAAATTTTCAATTTATAGAAGTTACTTGGTTTATATTGAACTAGAAATTTCCCTGAGCATCCCATTGCTTGCTTGTCTCCCTTAAGTCTCAGGAGCAAAACTATGTCTGTTTATTTAATGGAATTCAGCCCTATTTCCCACTGTGTAAAAGATCCATAATGACTAGGAAAAAAAAGGGTTCTTCGCCCTCCCCAATCCACCCCACCCTGCTAAGTCAATTTTTGGGAATTTGAAAATGAGGAATTTTAAAGAATGATCATCATAATTCTATATTCACATAATGAGGGAGGAGTAGTATGTGAAGGCTTGTTCTCTTTAAGTCCTAGGCCAATGGAAGGCTTCTAGAAGATCTTTGTAGGGTGATGCTTCATGGATACTTTTAAATTCCCTTATGCCTAAATACTTATATTACTAAGGCAAATACAGAAGCTCATTACTATCTTGTGTGTCCTAAGTTTAGGGTTTGGGAATGACCATTCTTTATCTACCCCCAATAATTCCTGAAAGAAACATTACTATTGCTATGAAACATGATTTAATCTGCTTGGTGCATCATGACTGGGTGCTACTTGGTGTTTTTACTTCAGTCAAGAACACAAGAATCAGGTCCTTAATATTTGCACTTAATTTATTTGGAAAAGTTAGTCTTACTTGACCTGAATCATCTATTCCTACTCCCATCATATCCCTTCTATAAAGTACAGTCTATTTCACCCCTCTAAACTATATTTTTCTTCCTCTCTTGATGCCCTTGCTAATTCTTAGTTCAAGTCTTTATAAGCTATTGGGGCAGATGATTGCCCATGTGGTATGAATGGAAGAATGACTAGAAAGTTCCCTGCTTTCAGATCTCTCTCCTACCCATGTGACACAATGCTTAAAATCTCACTATAACAGATTTACTTTTTTTTGAGTTAAGTATTTCCTTGTTATGGGAGCTGTAACACATTTGGTCACTGACAGTTTGCTATAGGGAGGTATTATGATGTGGAGCACAGAGAGCCAGGCTAAGGATTAGGAAGACCCAGGTTCACTGCCACCTTTAATGCATACTGACTGTGTGACTATGGGCAAATCGCTTAACCCTCTGAGGCTCCCCGAGATAGTTTCTGAATAGTTGTTGATCTGCAGTGGGAGAGACAGCCTCCTATACAAAATTTTCCAGGGCCCAGGGAAATCTCAAGTACAGACAACCCCCCCCCCCCAATCTTAAGCTTGACTCAGTTTATCACATAATTTTATTCTATATTAAAAGGGAACCCAGACAGCAAAAGTCAGGTGAGAAAGGGAGATAGACCACTGGTTCTAGAGGCAGGAAGACCTGAATTTAAATTCAGCCTCTAGACTCCTAAGAGATGACTGATCTTGGGCAAATCACATAATCTCTATTAACCTCAATTTACTCAAATTCTTGTTAAATGATGACAATAATAGCACCGACCTCTCAATATTATTGTGAGTATAGAATGAGATAATATTTTAAATGAGGCAATATTGTGCTTAGCAAAGTCCCCAGCACATAGTAGGCACTATGTAAATGCTATTATTTTTTTAAAAAAAAATTTATTTTAAATCATGGAGATTAAATTAGGAAGGGAGACTAGAACAAGGAGGTAATGACCTAATAAACTAAAGAAAATATCAGTTTATATTTAATTGAATAGTAAAAGGAACTTGGGCTAAACATTAGTAGATGAAATTAAGTGATGATTTTCACAAAATATTTTCCATTATAGATAAACATTCACAGTCACTGTCAAATGATTAATCTCACAAAATAAGTTTTGTGAATATTAATTTTTAGTACAATAAACTTCTTGACTAGAAGTGTTGCATCTAGGAAGACTTTTTCCTGATTTTAGTTTAAAAGACAAAACAAGTAAAAAATAAAACCCTAAACAAAAGAATACTAACTAAGCAACTTCAGTGAAGATTCTCAATAAGATTTAACAGTATTGCAAATCTCAATAGCCAAAGCGGCCTTCACAGAAGAGGCATATTTTAAGATAGAACTTTTTAATTCATTTAAGTATCACATTTTGGAAGCCTTAATATATATATATATATATATATATATATATATATATATATATATATATATATATATATATATATATATATATATATATATATATATTGTAATTTTAGAAGTATCTTAAGAGGATACAAAAAAATCCAAAAGATATAGATCCTACTCTTCATGAATCTACAATTTAGGGAGGAAAAAATAATCATACATTTGAGAAGTAGTGATAGAATTAAAGCAAAAATCATGCTAATATAATTTTAAATCTAAAAGGATTAAAAAATTAAGAAAATTTGTGTAAGATAGGTAGGAAAGGCAGGATAAAACTAGGGATGATTTTCTGTATGAACTAGAATAGAATTAGAGGAACATCATGAATGATAATCCAGGTAAATGAAAACTGATGAGCAGGAGGGAAAATTATCAAGTTGGTAATACCTTTTGACCCTTCCTTCTGTTCAATTTTCTCTTATTCTCTCCTGACTTTTGTTATGTGAGTTCTTTTTTTTAATGGGGGGGGGGGTGAAGAGGGGATGATATGGTAAACTGAGTCATGTGGAAGCTTTGTTGTTGTTGTACTTGAGGAGGAATTTAACAGTACATGAAATTTCACTGGTATTGGAAACTCTTAGTGAGGAAGCTATCTTTACCACTGCAGATCAGCAGCTATTCATAAACTGTCTTAGTAAAATATCTGGGGTCTGGGAGGGTTAAATGATTTATTTATCCATGGTCACACAGTCAGTATGTGTTAAAGGTGGCACATGAGCCCTGGTCTCCCTGATCCTTACACTGGCTCTCTGTCCTCCACAACATAATACCTCTCTATTGTAAACTGTTGATGACAAAATGTGTTACAGCTCCCCAAATAAAGAAATACTGAACTCAAAGGAATAAATCTATAATAGTGAGATTTTAAGCACTCTGTCACATGGGTAGGAGAAATATTCCAGAGCAGGGAACTTTTAAGTTATTCCTTCTTCCTACCACATGGGCAATCTTCTGCCCCAGTGACTTATAAAGACTTGAAGTGAAGATTGGCAAGGATGTGGAGAGGGGAATGAAAAAAATATACATAAGAGAGAGGTGGCATAAAGAAACTGTACTTTACAGAGGGGGAATGATGAGAGTAGTGAGAGATGATTTAGACCAAGTGAGACTAAATAACTGTTCCAAAAAAAATTAGATATATTACAGTAAAACCCCTAAGACCTGATTACCATGTCCTTGATTGAAGTAAGGCACCAAGTAGTACCCAGTCTTGGTGCACCAACCAGATTCAATCAAGTTTCATAGTAATAGTGATGTTTCCATCAGGGATTATTAGAAGAAGGTAAAGAATGGTATTTCCAAATTCTAAATTTAGGACACACAAATTAGTAATGATATGAATTTGTGCTGGTAATATAAATGTTTAGTGATAAGGGTATTTAAAAGCATTTACAAATAAAATGCATTTTAAATCCTTGCACTGCATATAATATGCATCCAATACATGTTTGCTCAGTTAAATTACATTTTTGAATTGAGAGTGCTCAAGGCAAATTCTTAGGCAAGATTATGAAATTTTATAATGGTGATGTAAACATGTCTTTATCTTTTCAGCTGGTCAAGAGAAGATAATAGATTTCTTGTCAAACATGACATATTAGTTACGATTTAGCATCAGTATTTCACTACTACATGTTAAGAATTTTTTGAGACTATTGTTTTTCAGTAATATTTGACTTAATGGCCCTGTGGACCATACTATTCATGGGATTTTCTTGGCAAAGATTCTGGAGTGATTTGTCATTTCCTTCATCAGTGGATTAAGGCAAACAGAAGTTCAGTGACTTGGCCAGGGTCACACGGCTAGTAATTGTCTGAGACTGAATTTGAACTCAGGTCTGCTTAATTCCAGGCACAGTGCTCTATTCACTGAGTCATCTAGCTGCCCTTTGAGGCTATTATTGTACTTCAAATATTATTACTAACATTTCTAATACAACTATTTTGATGGTGATTTTTAGTCTGACATATTTAAGGATTCATTTTATACCTGGATTTAAGTTTGAAGATTCCATGTGAACTGAAGTATTAATTACATACTAATTATCCACTCCACTGATATATAATCAATCTTTCATTCAATTATGGATCTTATGATTAGCTTTTAAAAATGAAAATGACTTTGAACAAATCAGCACTCCAGGAAAGGTCCCAAATTGTTTCAGTGGAAATTAGCTGCTAGACATCCAAGAATATACACAATAAAAGTTTGAAAACAGGAAACTCTGAGATGGAAAAAAAGTAGGGTTTTTTTTTCCTTTACTGAAATGGTAGCAATCATATTGACTAAATTATTTTTCTTAAACTATTTCTAATGGTTCTCTTGTCATTTAAACACAACCAAAAACCAACACAGTGGTCATGATGAGCCAAGCAATTGACACAAAGGACTATATGATTGAAATTTGGAACACAAATTAGGGATCATCTAATTCAATACTCTGATTTTCCAGATGATAAACTAAGGCTTAGAGAGATGAGGTGACATACTTTGTCACACAAAGATGAAATAGAATAGCTAAGATTTGAACTCAGCTCTTCCAACTTCAAATGCCTTTTTCTTCCTATACTAGTTTGGCTTAGAGTTATTCTATTGGAATGTATAACCTGGTGAAATGTGAATTTAGTCATACTCTTTTAGGTAAGCTATGTCATTATTTTGTTAATTAGGTTATCACTCCACTGTGAAGCAAGATGATTTCTAATATATCTCTCTCTGTATATATATACACATACATATATATACACACATATATGTGTGTAATATATTTGTATATTTTACATGCATATACACACTTCTATCTATCATATATATATATATATATATATATATATCTATATCAGTTGGGAGGAGAAAGAGAATTAAGCAAAAAGAGCTCTTTAAAAAACTGTCAATGTCCCTATAAATTACTGTATTTATTGCAATTCTGCTCCTGGAGTTGCTGATACTTACTGTTATGTTTTTAAAGCAAAAAATAAATCAGAAGAGAAAATATCCTTGTACTTGTTGGTCTTAAAAACCAACAAAGACGATCCAGTATCCTAACAGCAGAGATTGATCTTGCAGCCCTTTTTTAAAAACTATACAGTTTTAGAGGTACTTTTTCATAGTAATCATAGTAGATTGTTGGGAGTGAATTACTTATGAATTTTCAGTATT
The DNA here is from genome assembly GCA_011680675.1 of Gymnobelideus leadbeateri. Taxonomy (NCBI): domain Eukaryota; kingdom Metazoa; phylum Chordata; class Mammalia; order Diprotodontia; family Petauridae; genus Gymnobelideus; species Gymnobelideus leadbeateri. The sequence goes on along the minus strand of WOXC01008073.1, from coordinate 258,752 downwards.
TTAGAGTTAGGAGACTCATTAGTGGTCATTTATCACAAATGTGGAAAATGAGGTCTAGAGCTAAGGCTAAGTTATGGGCCTGGCTACTAGAATCTTGAACAAAATTTCCCAACTCCCAACTATTATACATACCTTGTGCAATGAGACAGTTTGAAATTAATAACAATAACATGAATTTTATAGAAGAATATATGGGTTATAATGGAAGGCTTCTACTCAGGATTGGTTGGAGAAGTTGGGTCAGTTAATAGTAATAGATATATCATTATACTTGTCATATCTCATTTAGTTAATATACACATAATAAAACCTTTACATATTAGTAATCCACAGTTCCTTACACATACTTTTTTCCTATTCTTCTTTGTACTTTGAAAATTTTTTTATTATTATTAAGTTCATAAAAAAAGTTGTAGGAAAAAAGAATGTGAGCAGTATGGAACTTTTAAAATCTTGGTAGCCCTGGGTAATTTAAATTCTTCAAGTGTAATTTCTGAAACTTAAAGAAATTCATTTTAAAAAGAGATGATTTTAATGGTTCTTCCTTTAAAACCACTAGCAACAAGTTTGCTTTTGGAATTGTTATTGTTTAGGAAGAGAAAAAGTGTTTATGCTCAGGAAATATAGTAGTGAAATTAGGTACTTAGAAATTTTCAACTGAGACTTTCTCAGAAAATTTACAAAATGCCATTGGGTTCCATTGTAAAGTCAACTTTTGTACTTAAGCCTCAAATGACATAAGTGTCATATAACTGAAACAAACAAAAACCATCCAAAAATGCACTTAAGGCACATACTTTGAATCATGAGACGAGAATTGTTGGCTGTAGTTATAAAGCCGGAAAAGATACAATGAGTATTAATCAGAATCCTGAAACATTACAGACTTGATGAAAATGAAGTTGTGCTGTCATTTGTTGGAAATCATCCTTTTTCTTGTGTTTCATTCTTGGACTGAACTTCATCAGTACCAGTTAAGGGACTTTGCACACAGTAAGATTTCAATGAGTGACTATTATTTAATGAATGATCAAAGTATGTTACCATCCTATGGATTTCTGAGCCCCTGTTTATCATAGTAAGATTATGAGATGGGATTTTCAAAGGATCCTATTTTTCAAATATGTTGTATATCATGGATGATCATGATGATGATGATGACGACGACGACGACGACTAACTCCTTACAAATAGATACTAGTTTTGTTCTTGCTGTTATTATTATTTTTGGTCTTTCTTTATATCTCTATAGAGTTTAGCACAGTTTATGGCATATAGTAGGTGCTTAATAAATGCTGGTTGACTTACCAAAGTTTTTACTCCTAACAATCCCATAAAGTGGATGGTGTAAGAAATATTATTTCCATTCTACAAATGAAGAAACTGAGACTCTGTAGGAATTGTCTGTTGTCTATGATTTCAGATTTAAACCCAAGATTCCTGACGCTAGACATAGAAGATATTTGAGCTACCTTTATTAACTTTTTTTCCCTAAAATGCAAACTTGGGCTATATCGGCAAAGTTTATTTCAAGAGAGAAAAAAGTCTAGTTACTGAAAACTAATTAATTAATTTGTGAGTGCAGTTTAAAATCATAATGGCCACCGCAGGACTGGATACCACATGAAATAATACAGAAAGTTCTTGGCTATCTGTTGGGGAATTTCATCATTATATACTCCAGAGGGCTAATTCCTCCTAGAACACCCAAGAAGGGGAAGATGGGTATTATTTTAATTGGCCCTGGACTGTCTCAGGAAAAATTGTAAAGGGTTGAAGTTTTCCATTTCAACACCAAATTAGTCCCTCTCAGCCTTCAAGAACTTCCCAGAGTCTTCATGCTGTTTTGGCTTACTATCTTACTGAACCCTGTTCTTAAGAAATAACTGCTGGGGCGGTTAGGTGGTGCAGTGAGTAGAGCGCCGGCCCTGGAGTCAGAAGGACCTGAGTTTGGATCCGGCCTCAGAAACTTAACGCACACAAACAAAAACCTAGCCGTGTGACCTTGGGAAAGTTTACTTAACCCCAATTTCCCTCAAAAAAAAAAAAGAAAAAGAAATAGCTGCTGCTAGGGAGCATGAGGAAATCAGTACCCATCCATCATCACCTAGGGTAACAACTGAAATGAAGGTACCATCACTTAATGGGAAGGATGAGAAAATCAATGCTACATCAACACTTTATTACCATCAAGGGAAATTCTTCTTGTCTAAGGCTTAAGTGTCCTACCTTGAGGCCAGTCACCAAGAGCCTCAGTTACCAGGAAGGGTGACAAAATAAACTCTTCTCTCCTCTGTTACCATTAATGGGGGTTCAGTTTGCTTAATGAGAAGGGTAAGAAAGTCAGCTATGCTTCAGCCCCCCATAAGCACTAAGGTTAGTTGCCAGAGGTCCAGCTTTTAGAACTCCATACAAGACTAGGACTTCAGATTACCAAACCAGATCAGGAATGGAGTACACACAGGTATCTTCTAACTGTGTAAATAGTGATAATGAAATAGTGAATATGAGGTCAGTTGGTCTCCTGGTGTCCCAGTTACTAGGTTTTCCTTTGTTCTCTTCCTAATTTCATACTGTTTGAGAAATAATACATCAATATTTTCTTCTATCATTACAGGAGGGTGGTGGTGGGAGGGGTTGAAACCAGTTAACTTTTTGGCTTCCTGTGAAATCTGTGATTCAGAGTTACAGGCTGCCAGTAAAGCCTGCCCCACCAATTTCTACTAGCCTCTGCTCTCTCACCCCATCCAAAGTACCTATCCTGCTTTGCCCTTCTTTTCCATCATGTCTTCAGAAATAAGTGGAGTAAATGATTTAAAAACATTTATTTGGTTACCATCTGCTAGTAAGAACTATGATAAGAACAGGGGACATAAATACAAGTGAGATATTTCTTGCTTTAAAGGAACCAACTCTGACAGATGAAAAACTCATGAGACAGAGTTTCTAGGAAATATGTAATCAATTTATTAATTAAGCTAGTAAATAATCAATAACTTAGTGGCCAGTGGTCTCTCAGTAATCAAACATGGAGATTCCTGAATGTTTAAATACCTTTGGAAAAGAAGGTGCCCCTGACAAGTGAAAATCAACCCTGATTGGTGAACCATTAATGAGCAGGTAGGCATATTAATGAGGAGGTGGGCTAAAAGTCTTCAGATCCTGCGATTGAAGCACATAGATCAGAACACAATAGGTCCGGACCCAAGTACCACTTAATGGATATATTTTGGGTCCTCCTGGCTCAGAGTGAATGTCAATAGTAACTATTTCTCTTTTGAACAGTAACCCTGAGGGTCTTCATCTCCCAGTTTGATTTTTTTTTTTTAATTAAAGGGGTCATCTCTTGACTCACTTCTTTAAGAGGCCTATTCAGTGAATGGGCCTTACTTCACTCAAAGTGAGAACCTAAAAAGACCTTAGCCTACAAAGGGCCAGGCTTTCCCATTGCATCCTGGGCCATCTCTAGGCATCCTGATCAATATCTGGCCACTGGACCCAGATGACTCTGGAGAATAAAGTGAGGTGGTGACCTTTCACAACCCTCTCTCAGTCAAATCAAAGTAAATTGCAAGTCACGTCATTATTCCCTGATGTCACAGTCCATTTCGAAAATGGACAAACACAACAACTGATGGGGTACAGGCTCTGGAAACCCCCTTAAACTCTGATTGAATCATCCCATTTGATGTGGCATTTGCATGAGGCCATAAGCCTTTCATTGTGGCTTTGCCCAAACCCTTGTCACTAGCTTGGTCCTCCATTATCCAGCTAGCCCCCACCCTTGATCCTCAACTCTTACAGCCCTGAACTGGCCTAGCCCACCATGGTCTGTCATTTACTGAAGTCTGACTTCATTAACTCCTCCTGAAGACCCTCTTAAAACTCATTACTGGAGTCTGATCTCATTTGATTCCTCCTGAAGACCCTCCCCAAACTGCTCCTCTAGACCACCCCTAGATTTCTCCTACAACCTTTCTGTATATAAGACCCCATCTTGTCTCCATGCAGTGTGAGAATGCCATAGAATTTTTCTAGCACAGACTTGCTCTGTGTCACATGATTCTGGCCTGCTTGTCCAATGCAAGTGTCACAGATACTGAGGCTCTTTAAGAGTCTACCCAATATTGCAATTTTTTAATAAACTTTACTTTTCTTTGGCTGAGAAAAGACTTGAGTCAAATTCATTTGGCAGGACCTGGCATATTGGTATTTTGGGGTCTCGAGCACCTCTAACCCTATACCTCATCATTTTATGGTGACCCTCTACATTTTTATGGTTCCCCAATACCGGGAAACACTCGCTCTCTCCCTATTCCCTTGTTCTCCGAGGTGTTTTTTTGGGGGGGTTCTAGTTTGGTTATGTGGGAGAACATGGACCTAGACACAGCTTCTGAAGAATGGACAACAAGGACAGACACCCCATCCAGAAGTGTAAGGCTGATTCTTTCAATTCTCTCAGTTCTAGGGAACTGGGAAAACTTCAGGTACTTTTTTGTGGGTTGTATTTTATTCTAAACACTTATCATCGTGCTTGATATATATAAGGAACTTAACAAATAGTCTTCATTGATTCATGTAGCTATTTCCTAAAGGGCTATGGCTACATCTAGTAAGTTTTGTAATGTTTTCTCGACTGTTATTTTATTTTCTACAATTATTTATTGCATCTATAATACAATTTATTCTTTGCCTCTTTCCATTCATTCTTTAGGATTACATTCATTAGTTATTCTTAATTTAAATCTGAATCCTGTCTTATAATTTTCTTTACTGGTTATCATTTTATTGTGTATTTCATACTCTTTCTTTTTATCATTTGCCTATGATATTTTTTAAATTCCCTATCACCCACTCAAATTTTTGTAAGGGCTTTAGATAAAGCTGAGAAATATGTATATCCTCATGGTTCTTATTTAGTTGTCCCTAAAAACCTATTATATCTATTTTAAAAATTCTCTTTAGATCCTTAATTTCTTTATTGTCTGTTTTTCAGTTAATTTTACGTAAGTCTAAAAAGGCCATGTTGTTAAGGCCTGGAAACAAAATTATTATTTTATTGTCTAGATTTTCATGTAGTTCAGTAACTTCTTTTAAATACTTAAATTCTGTGCTATTTAGTTCACATATATTTACTATTGATATTATTTTATTAAATATCATTCCCTCCAACATAACATAGTTTCCCTGTTTATTCATGTCTATTTTTACTATTGCTTTGTCAAGTAGACTGTTTTTGTGGGCGAGGTAGACAGAGGGTAATTTAGCTAAGGTATAACAGATTCTAGTTCAGTTGTGTATAAATTTTTATGTCTTGAGTGTTTGTTTTTTGTAAACAAGATTTTGTTTTCTGTTCATTCTGCTGTATTTCCATTTAATGGGTGTGTTTATCTTATTCACATCCATACATATTATTTTTAGGTTTGCTTTTCCCTCATTTATATCCTATTGTAATATTTATTTTTTTAATAAAAATTAAAGGGGGGAAATCGAATGAAATCAGCACAAATTACTTGACGTTTAGCAAGTCTGATACAAATTGTCTTCCCTTTTCTTCTTCCCTCCAGAACACAAATCACTATGTATTGCCCTTTCCCTCTCTTTTTTTTCCCCTTCATAATGAATCCTACATAGTTGAAATTTTTGTTAACTGTTCCCTCTATGACTCTACTCTCTCTTTTACCTCCTATTTATTCCTCTGCATCCTGGGCCATCTCCAGTCATCCTGATTTATATCTTGCCCCTGGAACCAGATGACTTTGGAGGAGAGACTGAGGCTGGTGAGTCTGTACAGCCTTGCCTCTCTTAAATCTAATTCACTTATAAGTCAAGACATCACGCTCTTGATGTCATTGGTCCTCTTCGAGAATGAAGGACAAACAACAATCCCAGAACCAGGCCAGTTTATTGCTGACTTTTATCTCTTCGAAAAACCAATATTTCTTTGCCAAATACAAAGAGGGAGGTTCATGAGATTCCAGTTACCACCATCTCCTACCTCCTTAAACTCTTCTCAGATGCTATGTCAATTATTATTATTATTATTTTTTGGCTTTTTGGAGGGCGATTGGGGTTAAGTAACTTGCCCAAGGTCACACAGCTAGGTTTTTTGTTTGTGCATGCATTAAGTGCCTGAGGCTGGATCCAAACTCAGGTCTTTCTGAACTCCAGGGCCGGCGCTCTACTCACTGCGCCACCTAGCTGCCCCAGATGCTATGTCAATTATGAGAAATAGGAAGTTCCTTCTCCACTTCCCATTTCTTCCATAGGAGGTCCTCCTCATAACCGATTTTTGTTTTTTCTTTAAACATTCAGACCCTTAATTTGTCCCCTCATGGGCCTCTGTGGTTATGGAGTGTAAATTGTGTCTTATTCTCTTTTCAGGATGTAAGCACTTGATCATAACTTAGCCCTTTTAAAATGTTCAGACTTGCTCCCCGCCCCCCCTTTTTCTGGGTTTCTTTTGTCTCTTACTTTAGCATTTCAAAAATTCTTCCCACTTCTGGTTTTCTCAAAGGTAATGCCTGTGGGGTGGCTAGGTGGCACAGTTAATAGAGCACTGGCCCTGGAGTCAGAAGGATCTGAGTTCAAATCCGAACTCAGACACTTAACACAAAAACTAGCCATGTGACTTTGGGCAAGTCACCAAATTGCCCTCCAAAAAGCAAAAATAAAAATAAAAACAAAAACAAAAACAAAAAAACCACCAAAAAAAAGTAATGCCTGAAGGTTTACCAATTCTATTCAAGGTCTGCTTTTTCCCCCCCTAAGGATTAAGCTTACTTTTGCAGGTTACTGTCTAGCCTTTTTCATTTGCCTATTGATATATATCATATTCCATTCTTTTCTTTATTATCCTGTGTTTACTCTCTTAACAACTCTCAACACCGTCCTCAAAATAACAGTTAAAATTGACGTTTTTATAATGTTTCATTTGGCTATTAAGGTCAATACAATACAGTATAGTGTATACAGTACAATATAGTGTACTGGCCACCATAGGAGTAGCTTTTAAATAGGTGTTATACTATACAATTCTGCAAGGTCAATCTAGAATTTCATGCTTAACGACCAGGTAATACTATTAATCACTACCATGAGGATATTAAACGGAAGAATCTAGAACTCCGTCTTCCCATGGCTATCATGCTAGTTGTCCTAGACTCTAAATGGTTCTCTGTAGGAAATCACTCAAATGTGGCCCTATCTGTATGGGTATGAACTCGCTATCTAGAAGGTATGATTATTGTAGCTATAACCCATCAGAAATAAGCTTTTAAGTCCTAGAGGATGGAAAACCATGCTTCCCCCTGAGCTTAATATATTTGATGAACCTTAATCCCATGCCATTGGCATTACAGAGTTAAATACATTTTATCATTTCAGATATTGATACCTGTCAATTGTTTATTTAATCACCCAGAATTCATTTAATTGACCAGAATTAGTGAATAAACTTTCATCAAGCATCTGATATATGTCAGACAATGTGCTAAGCCTGGGGATGTGAATAGAAATAAAAAGAAGGGCAGTCTGTGCCCTCAAAGAACTTACAGTCTAATGAGAGAAGACTATACACAAAAGGAAGCTGAAAAGTCAGGGGGATGGGGTCATGAGCCAGATAAGATACCAGAGCCTGGGGAAGGCTTGATAATTCTGAAAAACAGCGTAGCTGGTGAGAAATAAGACTACTGGGCTTGCGTTGCTTCCTTAAATGGAAGCCTTGGCTAACAGAGCTCTGCTTTAAAGTCAGAAGGTCCAATCAGTAGGGCAGAGGGTACTTATGACATGAATATGCCAAGGCTGATTTAATCATACAGGATAAAGAGGCAAAACAAAGAAAAAGAAAAGCAATATATAGTATAATGAAAAATATACGACTTGACTGCATGGAATACCCTAGACCCAGGTCTGTTCACTTCACTCTCCTACTCAATAAACATCAGTGGCTCCCTATTGCCTCCAGATCAGATACAAAATGCTCTGTTTAGCCTTCAAAATCCTCCCTGGCCTAGCCCCCTCCTACCTTTCCAATCTTCTTAGGCTTTAGTCTTCAACAAAGATTTTTAAATTCAATATCACTGGCCATATCACTATTCCATGAACAAGACAATCTCTCCTCTGGGCATTCTTTCTGACAGGCCCCAGTGTCTGGAATGCTATCCCTTCTTAACACCAACTAGTGGCATGCCAGGCTTCTGTTAAGTCCACCTAAAATCCCACCTATTGCAAGAAGCCTTTCCCAACACCTTTTGATCCCAGTGGCTTCCCTCTGTTATTTTCTATTTATACTGTACATATATTTTGTTTGTTGTCTCCCTTCATTAGATTATACATTCTTTTGCCTCTTTTTGTATCACTGGTGCTTAGTACAGTGCCTGGCATGCAGTAAGTTCATAATAAATATTGATTGATTATATAATATTACCTCTTATTTTGTAAGTTCCTTAAAAGTAAAGATTATTTTTTAAAATTTATATCCCAATTGCCTCATATACTGAATTAACACACACCCTTAAAAACTTAATATATGCTTGTTGGATTAGGTTGGAAAGGAGATGAAAAACTCATTCATAATAATAATAGGTGATATTTATATAATGCTTACTATATGTTAGGCACTTCCAAATTATTAACTAATTTTATCTGTAGAATAACCCTGGGAGGTAGGTACTATTATTATCATCTTCCTTTTTACAGTTGAGAAAACTGAGGTAAACAGAAGTTAAGTGACTTCCCTAAGGTCACACAGCTAATAAGTGTTTGAGAACAAATTTGAACTGAGGTCTTCCCAATTCTAGGCCTGATGTTGTATCCATTGAACCATCTCGATGTCTTTTTTTTTTCACATGAAGATCTAAATGATTTGATAATGCGTTACCATTTCTTAAGATACAAATTTTTAAAATGAGAGTAATAATGCATAACTAAACAGATGGGAGATCAAGACCTTAGTGTAGGGACAGCTGCTATTTTGTTTCTTATGATTCCTGGGGACTAAAGAACATTCTTATGAAACAAACAAACTCATTTGCCAATGCCAATGATTTATGTCAATAAAATATAGATAGACACAATACTTGTATAACCCAGGAAAAATGAACAACTTTAGCAAAATTGCAGTATATAGAAAAAACCCACATAAATCATCAGCATTTCTATATATTACTAACAAATCCCAGCAGCAAGAGGTAGAAAGAAAATTTCCATTTGAAGTAAGCGCAGACTGGGGTGACTAGATGGCGTGGTGAATAGAGCACTGGACCTGGAGTTAGGAGAACCTGAGTTCAAATTCAGCCTCAAACACTTAACATTAGCCATGTGAACTTGGGCAAGTCACTTAACCCAAATTGCCCTGCCTCTCCCCCTCCGAAAAGAAAAAGAAAGAAAGAAGTGCAGACAATATAAAATATTTGGGAGTCTATTTGCCAAGGCAAACACAGGAATTATATGCACATAATTACAAAATACTTTTCACACAAATAAAGTCAGATCTAAATAATTGGGGAAAATATAAATTGCTAGTAGATAAGTAAAGTTAATATAATAAAAATGACAATTTTACCTAAATTAATTCACTTATTCAACGCCATACCAATCAAACTACCAAAAATTATTTTGTAGAGCAAGAAAAAAAATAACAAAATTCATCTGGAAGAACAAAAAGTCAAGAATATCAAGGAAGTAATGCAACAAAATACAAAGGAATGTGGTACCATACCAGATCTAAGACTATATCATAAAGCATCAATCATCAAAGCTATTTGTTACTAGTTAAGAAATAAAGTGGTAGATTAGTGGAATAAATTAGGTATAAAAGACACAGTAGTAAAATGATTATAGTAATCTACTGTTTGATAAACCCAAAGACTCCAGCTTCTGGGATAAGAACTCACCATTTGAGAAAAACTGCTGGGAAAACTGGAAAATAATATGGTAGAAACTAGTCATAGACCAACATCTTACACCATATACCAAGATAAGGTTAAAATTAATCTATGATTTAGACATAAAGGGAGATACCATAAGCAAATCAGGAGAGCATTACCTGTCAGATCAATAAAGAAGGAAAGAATTTATGACCAAACAAGAGATAGAGCACATTATGAAATACAAAATGGATAGTTTTGATTATCATAAATTAAAAAAGGTTTTGTAGGGGGGCGGAGCCAAGATGGCGGAGTAGAAACAGCTCATCCAAGCCTCTCTGCCCCCAGATTCTCCACAAACTATGTAAAAAAGGACTCTGAAAAACTTCTGGAGCCCCAGCACCCACAGAACGACACAGAGAAGCTAACCTCCCGCTGAGGACAGCCCAGCACCCTGCAGGAAGGACCAGCGCAGCGGTCTGGGAGCCGGCAGCGCGCAGAGCGCAGAGCGCAGGAGCTGAGCCGAGCCGAGCCCAGGTCCACGTGAGCCGAGGTTTTAGCCCCAGGGCGGCAGGGCCAGCAGCCGGCTGGAGGAACCCCAGAACACCAGGAACTGTGGCGACCCCAGAATTATCAACATAGACTTGCCTAGGACAAAGTAAGAGGTTAGTGTCCTATGGACTTTGGGACCTGTATTTGGGGAATGCGTCAGCTCCCTCCCCTGGGGGCTAGAAGCCACTGAGGAGACACGCCATTTTGTAGTTTTCAGAGGCATTTCCGGCTCCCAGCCTACAAATCATGGGGAGATCCAGCGATCAGTCTTGGGGGGTAATCGCTCTTGCTTTAACCTCCCTGGATCTGGATTGTGATCTAGGGTGGAAGTTGTGGGTGGGTTTACAGCTTGCCAGAAACGGAAGTTGCCCCCCACACGTTCGGGACGAAAATTCCTCTATCTGGCCTTAAAGCCATAATGTGGCAACAAGCCCAAAAGTCAAGCAATTAAGTGGCAACATGCCAAGGCAAAGGAAACAGAAAAATGCAACCCTAGACTCCTATTTTGGGGGCATAGAGCAGGAAAAGGACTGTGAGGTCAGAAGTCCTGCTCCAAAAGCCCCAGGGGAAAACATGAGCGGGTTGCAGGCCATAGAGGACCTTAAGAAGGACTTTAAAAATCAAATAAGAGAAGTGGAGGAAAAATTAGAAAGGGAAATGAGAAGGATGCAGGAAAAGTATGAAATGAGGGTCAACAGCCTGACTGAGGAAAACAACACCTTAAAAAATAGACTAACTCAAATGGCAAAGGAGGCCCAAAAGGGCAATGAGGAGAAGAATGCCTTAAAAAGTCGAATTTGCCAGATGGAAAAAGAATCTCAAAAGTTCACTGAGGAGATTCATTCCTTCAGAGTTAGACTGGAGCAAATGGAAGCTAATGACTTTATGAGAAATCAAGATGCTGTTAAGCAGATCCAAACAAATGAAAGATTAGAAGGCAATGTGAAATATCTCATGGGAAAAACCACTGACCTGGAAAATAGATCCAGGAGAGACAATTTAAAAATTATTGGACTACCTGAAAGCCATGATCAAAGAAAGAACCTAGAAATCACCCTTCAAGAAATTCTCAAGGAAAACTGCCCTGATGTTTTAGATCCAGAGGGCAAAATAGAGGTTGAAAGAATCCACCGATCACCTCCTGAAAAAGATCCCAAAAAGAAAACTCCCAGAAATATTATAGCCAGGTTCCAGAATCCCCAGATCAAGGAGAAAATACTACAAGCAGCCAGGAAGAAACAATTTCAATATTGTGGAAACACAATCAGAATAGCCCAGGACCTGGCAGCTTCTACACTGAGGGATCGAAGGGCATGGAATATGATATTCCAGAGGGCAAAAGAACTGGGAATGAACCCAAGGGTCACCTACCCAGCAAAACTGAGTATTTTGTTTCAGGGGAAAATATGGTCATTCAGTGGAATAGAGGACTTTCAAGCATTCTTGAGGAAAAAACCAGAGTTGAATAGAAAATTTGACATCCAGACACAAGAAGCAAGAGATGCCTGAGAAGGTAATCAGGGAAAAGAAATCAAAAGGAACTTATCAAAGTTGAACTATTTACATTCCTATATGGAAAAGCAATAACTGTGACTGATGATATCTTTCTCACTATGAAAATAATGGAAGAAGGGGGTGTGGTCATATGAATACATATGTGAATGTGTGTGTATATGGTTACAGTTATATATGGATAGAGGGCATAGGTTGATTTTGTTGGGAAGGGAGAGTACTCAAGGGATGAAATTATGAGGTGAGAGAGGAAAGTGGCAAGAGGAGATGGGGAGAGACATGGTAGGGTAAACTATCTCATGTAGGGGAAGTGGGTGCAAAGGAGGGGGAGAATAAGGAAGGCTAAAAAGGCAAAACCACATTCACATTGAATTTGGTTCAGGGAGAAAATGACATACATACTAAATGGGATATCTCAACCTGCAGCAGGATAGGGGGAAGGGGGATGAGAGGAGGGATGATGGATGGGAGGGCATCCTTGGGGTGAGGGGAGGTTGGAAGTACCCACTATAGAAGAGGGACAGGATCATGTAGGGAATGGACCAGGTGGGGGTGGGATGAGTGGGAGGGAATTATAAGCAGCCTTGTACAATATATCTACTATGATAATGTTTTGCATAGCTAGACATGTACAACATATACTGAATTACTTATATCCCAAGAAGGAATGGGTGACAAGGGAGGAAGGAAATGGATCTGAAATTCGAGGTCGTAACATTAAATGTTTCAAATATAAAAAAAAAAAAAAAAAGGTTTTGTACAAGCAAAGCCAGTGCAACCAAGATTAAAAGGAAAGCAGAAAGCTGGGAAACCATTTTTATTGCCAGTGTTACTGATAAAGGTCTCATTCTAAAAGACATAGAGAATTGAGTCTAATTTTTTTTTTTTTTGCTTTTTGGAGGGCAATTAGGGTTAAGTAACTTGCCCAAGGTCACACGGCTAGATTTTTGTTCGTGTGTGCGTTAAGTGTCTGAGTCTGGATCCGAACTCAGGTCCTTCTGACTCCAGAGCCGACGCTCTACTCACTGCGCCACCTAGCCGCCCCTGAGTCTAATTTATAAGAATATAAGTTATTCCCCAACAGATAAAAAGTCAAAGTATATGAACAGGCAGTTTTCAGATAAAGAAATGAAAGCTATATAAAGTCATAAAAAATGGGGCAGCTAGGTGACGCAATGAATAGAGCACCAGCTCTGGAGTCAGGAGGACCTGAGTTCAAATTCAGCTTCAGTCCCTTATTCCCCCAAAAAACCAAAACAAAGCAAAAAACTAGCCAGGTGACTGTGAGGAAGTCACTTAACCCCAAATGTCCCCCCTCCAAAAAGCAAATAATAATAACAATTATAATAATTATAACAAAGTCATAAAAATGTTCTAAATCACTATTGATTAGAGAAATGCAAATTAAAATAACTCTGAGGTACTACCTCATACCTATCAGATTGGCTAATATGACAGAAAACGAAAATTTTAAATGTTGGAGAAGATGTTGGAAAAGTAGAACTCTAATGTATTGTTGGTGGAGTTGTGAACTGATCTAACCATTCTGGAGAACAATTTGCAACCATGCTCAAAGGGCAAGTAAACTGTGCATACCCTTTGAGCCAGCAAATAGCACTACTAGTTCTGTATCCTAAAGAGATCATAAAAATGGAAAAGGCCCCTCATGTACAAAACTATTTATAGCATTTTTTGTGGTGTTAAAGAATTGGAAATTGAGGGGGTACCCACCAATTGGAGAATGACCTATGAATGTAATGGAATACTATTGTGTTATGAGAAATGATGAGCAGGCTGATTTCAGAAAAACCTGGAAAGACTTACATGAATTGATGCTGGATGAAGTGACTAGAACCAGGAGAACGTTATACAGAGTAACAGCCACATTGTGGAATGATCAACTTTGATTGATCATTGACTTGGCTCTTCTCAGCAATACAATGATCTAAGAAAATTCCAAAAGACTTATGATGGAAAATGCTATCCACATCCAGAGAAAGAAAGATGGATTCTGAATACAGATCAAAGCATGCTATTTTCACTTTTTTTTCCTTCTTGTGGTTTTTCCCTTTTGTTCTGATTCTTCTTTCACAACATGACTAATGTGGAAATATGTTTAATGTGACTGTATATGTACAATCTTAAAAAAATAACCTGGGACAAATTGCTTATCGTGGGAGGGGTGCTCAAACTGAAGACAGTGGTGGTTGTTCAGTCATTTTCAACTCTTTGTGACCCCATTTGGGGTTTTCTTGGCAAAGATACTGGAGTCATCTGGCTCATTTTACAGGTGAGGAAACCGAGATAAAGAGGATTAAGTGAATTGCCCAGGGTCATACTGCTGGTAAGAGTCTGAGGCCAGATTTGAGCTAAGACAGATGAGACTTTTATTACTCCAGGCCCAGCATTCAACCCATTCAGGTACCTAGTTCCTCCTGAAGAGAGTCAACTTGAGTTCAAATCTTTCTAGTTTTGAGTTAGTCCCTTTACTTCTCTAGGCCTCAGTTTCCTCCTCTGTACAATAAGGGGCCTGCAACAACTGATCTCTAAGGTCTTTTTTAGTTCTGGATCCAATAAATCTACCAAGCAAAGTTGTCATTTGGGAACATTTTAAAAATAACCAAAGTACATTAACAGTTGCAGCCCTGCTGATTCTCTCTGTGACACTCCAGCTGCTCACTAGTCACTCTTAGGCAGCTTGAAGGTAGAAAGTTTTGCATTTTCATCAATAAGGGTTACTTTAGGAGATAATCTAGGCCCAAGACTCCTCCTGTGCAATGGATCTGTCCTTCTTCCTCTGAAAGACCAAAAGACAAGGTTACTCCCAGGAGGGGTGAGTTTATCTAGAATTACCAGGGACAATCCAGTCATCTAAATGAAATGAAATGGAAAGAGCCCTATACACATGTGAGGTTGGTATTGCCATAGAATGAGTCATATAAAGGAGGGAGAAAAAAGATGCCTCAACTTATGCTCATTTTGTGTTGAGAAAATGAAGTTTTATGAATAAGCTAATTTTCCCTCCCAGTATACAGCCAGTGCCATGGATTGATGCCCTCATTTAGCTTCCTTTTTTGATTTAAGCTCAAGATGCAAGCTATATATTATTTAGTCTGATTTTCCAGATTTAAGTGGGTGGGAATGGAGATGTTCTATTTTGCCTTGACACAAAGCCTGAGCTTCCTCCTCTGCTCTCAAGCAGACAGTTTTGGATTTTGGTTAGGAAAACAAACACTCTGTGATGGACGACGTTAATAAATAAGTATTATACTTGCACTGCAAGTACAGTGCCTCTTCATCTTTATCTTCTTGTTTAAATCCTAGGGGGTCTTATATTGCTCTTTATGGAGATCAAGAAGATTAAGCAAAATTAGCTTGCAACCACATAATGGGCTTCACTTTCCTGGCATGTCTCTCTCTACTCTGCACGGGGTGACTCCCTCTGATGTCAATAGGAGATTCACAGATGGAGGAAATATTATGCTCTGGGAAATCAGAGCACATATGATTTTGGATTTCTCTTTAGTTCATTTTTAATCAGTGTATCTGCTAAAAGTTTGAAAAAAAATCCCTGAAAATGACAGCTACTAAAATGGACCCGAAGCTTTCATTCAAGCATTCCCTTGACCCAAAATTGACCTGTTCCATATCAATCAACTAAGAAGCAGCTATTAAGTGCCAACTGTGTGCCAGAAGCACTCTAAGCTCTGGAGATACAAAGGCGAAAATCAAATTGTCTTTAACCTCAATGAGTTTGCTTTCTATCTGAAAAAACTATAGAAAAAATATAAATACATTGTAAATATTTTTCTTTTTTGGAGAACATAAGGGGGTACCTGTAATTTCATGGGTAATGGGACCTCCCTGTTGAGGAAACACCATCTACCCAGTGCAGATCAATATCTGCCCAGCAATTATCAGTCTTAGAGACTTTCCTAGGGCACTGAGAAGTTAAGAGGCTTGCCAAGGCCACACATCCAGTATGTGACAGTGCCAAGACTTAGCTGTGTCTTCCTTGGCTCTGAGGCCGGCTGGCTTTCTATCCACTCGAAGTCGCCTTTTCTCATATTGATAATACATACAAAATAAAGAAAAAGATTTTTTTTTGTGAAGCACCAGCTACTAGTAATCTCCCAGGAAGAGGCTTTTGTCCCACAACTAAGAATTCAAAATCATAGCCTCCTAATGCTGACAGGAACTAGAAGAGGTCACATGCTCTTAAATCAAAGCACAAAATAACATGGCCTCATAAATATCTCACTCCCAGACCTACAATAATGCCAGGAATTCCCACAACTGGTCTTTATTCCTTAAGGATCCTTTAAGGAATGGATGCATTTTCTAGCAGGTTACATTATTGCATTTCCTGGGAAAGAGTTAAAACATTAACTAACTAATTAAATATATCAACTCTGATTATTATTTTTTAATTAGTGGAAAACCCATCATACTGAGAAAAAGAGAGAAAGAGAGAGAGCGAGGGGGGGGGAGAGAGAGAGAGAGAGAGAGAGAGAGAGAGAGAGAGAGAGAGAGAGAGAGATTACTAGAATGGACACTAGGACAGAAAAGCTTTGAAAAGGAGTTAGCATTATACCAAAGAGGGTTTGTCCTAAACCATGAGTTCAATTCCTATTTCCACTACTATTATCAGTGTGGTGACTTTGGGTAAGTTTGGGTATCTGGACTTCAGTTTCCTCATTTGTCAAATGAGGGTGTTGGTGCATATGATTTTGAAAGTATGATTCTTCAGTGAGGAGGGGGAGATATTAGCATAAGCTTTTCATTAGGATGCTATAGCAGGTACCCCCACTACCAATCAGGGGTCAGCAAAAAGCTTTGAATTTGGAAGCAGCACCAAAATGGTGCCTATTAAGAGTAGTATCCAGAAGAGGCATGGAAGAGCCCTAAACACACACACACACACACACACACACACACACACAGCCTAATCCACAACCACTTTTCCTCTCAGTCTTTTCGTGATCCACAGAAGGAGATATTGTAACAAGTTTTTCAGTTTTTTGTTTAGTGTGGATAATGAATCTCCTGAAAGGGTTGCATTATTTGAATTCACACAGCTGGAACCATATTTTATATAATTATAACTTCGGATAGTGCAAATTTGTAACCAACTGTATTGCTTGTGCATCTACTTTCACCATTACAGTTATAGTTCAATTAAGTCTTCTCATGTTCCAATTTAAGTGGATCTTTTCAGTCCATTATCTATGGAAATAGTCATCATTGTTTAATACTATTTCATGGACTTGAAGATAATAATTTCTCCCTTTAGCCCTAACTTCTCCAGGCTAAGTGACTACGTTTGCTTTAATGTTTTCTCCTAAACCCTTATTTTCAAATATTTAATGCAGCCACAAAAATAGACTCTCTCCTATACCCTAAAATAAATCATGGTTGGCTTAATTAGCATGAGGAAGTTGGAATAATGAGAACCAGGTTGTAGGCCTAGCAGGAATATACACGACCTCTGCTTTCTGTTCCTTTTTCCTTTGGTTTTTATGGAAATCTGTTTTGATGGAACTCTGAGTGACATTGCTTCTGGCACATGCTTTCCTTTCTCATACGCTACTCAATTGGGCAGTAGCAGGGAAGAGATAAAGATGTCAAATAGGGAGAATGGTGGCATTTAGTCTTAGTGCCTGAGTAGGGTTTCTTATCTGTCTTTGGCCCTCTGAATCACAGAATAGAACCAAGACCTCTTGGGATCACACCGAACTTAAATTGTTACTCTTTGGTTTGGTTGGAGTTGGTTTGGCCTCCAGAGATGAGGAATTGGCAGTATGAGATTCAGACTAACATATTTTTTTCCATGCTCTTCCATCTAAAAGAGAAGAAAATGGAATAAGGATTTTAATCTAGATACCTATAGATCTAGAAAAAAGGTTTATCTACTACTTTGGCAAAACTAGACTAGGGAATAAGATCAAGGGGGAAAAATCTATGGAGCAACCAGAACTAGTAACAGAAAGAATAAAAAATGCCAGGGTTCTCTGGACGTATCTTGATAGGAATAAGAGCTCTGTAAGAAGCCACTGCCCTATTTAAAATTTTATTTTATGTACATCTTAGCACTGCAACAAACTTAGCACCATTCTATGGTATTATTACTGTAATTATGACAGTCATATTTGCAGAGTTCTGATGCAAATGAATTTTTTTTATTCTGCATGTACCAGCTGCCTTCACCAAGAGAAGAAATGACCTCTTTCTTTCAAAAACTATTTATTACACTTGTAAGACCTACATATTTCATTTTCATATGTGCTCTGTTGGTCCATGGAAAATTCCAGCTTTAGGCCGACTCCTTTCAGTGGAGATAAAAGCCAATAATGTATGAAATGGACTTTATCACCAATATGAAATAAAAAAGCTCATACAAGACAAATAGTAACCCCAACATTACTGAAATGTTGAGTATCTTAAAGCACTTGCTTCTGTTAGTATTAATAGTTTAGGAACATCACTAAGAATGTGATAACTAGGTGGTTTAGTAGATAGAATACAGAACCTAGAATCAGAAAGACAAGAGTTCAGATTCTACTTTAGACACTTATTAGCTGTGTGACCCATGACATGTCACTTCTCTGTGTCTTGATTTCCTATAATCCCAATAATCATTGCACCTACCTTCTAGGGTTGTTGTGAGGATCAACTGAATTTATGTATGAAAAGGGCTTCACAAACCTAAAAGTGGTATACAAAATCTAGCTATTAAACAAAAAATCAAAGTGGCTCATTTGAAGAATAGATCAAAGTCCTCATGTTCAATTTCTTGTATTTAGGTGTATTAGTGTCTGAATTACTTTTTCCTAAAGAATTCTAGAGACTGAAATATAGAGAAAGGATCACTGGGTTTCTTGCGGGAAAATTTGGGTCTCAGGTCTGACCCTTACTTATTGTGTGACCTTGGAAAATTATAAACCTTTCTAAGTAGACATTTATGAAAATAATGTAAACATGACTTCCTTCCAGTGTTGTAAGTATCAAATGAGAAAATGTGTGTGAAACACCATGACTATAAAAAATTACAGAAATCTAATCTTTTGTGACAATTTCTCACTCAGAGAATTAAAAGTTCTTACCTAGCTATAATCACTCTATTTCTTTTTCTATCCTCTTTAGAACTAGCCAGTGATTGCTATTGAACAACTCTGTATGTATTTGAAGAGAGAAATAGAGCCATCTCCTTAAATTTTAGGTAATCTAGAAAAAAATCATCTCATTTTGACCCACTGGAAAATTATTTCAGAGATCCATGAAACTTAGGCAAAACCGCCCACTTTCCACTGAAATATTCAGATTTATGTTAAAATATAGATAATTACATGCAAATTAAATATTTAGACATTAAGATATAATCTGCTAGATCAGGGACAATTTACCTAAGTTTTAGCTCTATATTTGATGAAAATAGCTTATGCTATTTTTAGGAAAAGATACACGATGTAGGCTAAATGATACCATGCTTCTTTGGATTTGGAACTGGTCAGACCCACATAAAAAGTAAGTAATTCACTTTCAATGGTTCAAAAGCTCAATGTAATCTTGGAAGGATTTCTCCAGTGGAGTGCCCCAGGGATTCCTGTATATTTCCCTATGCTATTTAGTAGTTTTATTTGTAATTTGGACAAAGGCATTAATGACAAGCTTGCTGAATATATAGATGACAATGCTGGGATGCTAAAAAAATGGAATTGCAGAATTAGAAATTTAAAAAAAAAAGATTGTTGATAATCTAGGACATTGACCTGGGTATAATAATATGCATTTTAATAGGGATAAATATGATATTTTACACTTGGATTTAAAAAGGTTCAGTTTCTGAAAAGTTCAAAAATCAAGGCATGACTAGCTAGCAGATCATTTGGAATGGATCTGGGGGTGGGGTTAGTAGATTGTAAGGGAAATGATTGAATAGTGTGGTATGGTAGCAAAGAAAGTTAATGTGATTTGAAACTGCATTAAGAGAGGAATTACACCCAGGAACAAACTATTGGTTCAACTATCCTTTCTCCTGGTCAGTTCCAGGAATGTGCTGGTAAGTGTTCAATAAACAGGGTCTCAAGGGGAAACATACATACACACACACATACACATACATACATCACATTAATATGAAGACAAATCTCAAGTAAATGTCATATAATTGTCTAAAACATTGGATATGAATATACTTGAGAAGAGATATTTAGGGAAGATATGATAGCAGCCTTCAAATGTTTGAAGGACAGTCATCTGGAACAGAGATTAGACATTATCTGGTAAACTACAGGGGATAACACTTAGCTGCAATGGATAGAAGTTAAAAATAGATTAAGTTTAGGTTTGAGGTAAGAAAAAAACTCCCCAACAATTAAAGCTATTCAAAAATCCTTCTGTTATTTCTTTCTTCTTGCTTTTGTTAAAACTGAGTCATCAAATTGGAAAGTTGGAAAACATCAGTGGCTGTTTCATCTAATCCATGACTGAAAAAATAATTACACTTACAGCATACCCTACAAAAGACCTCTAAGGAAAGGAAGCCATCATCTTCCAGAGGTAATATTTACAAAGTTTAATTTGCTTCTTTGCATTAATATCTTTATTTCATCATGTTATTTCACCATATTCTGAGCATTCATTAACAGAGATCAGAGATTGTGGTCTTTATTAATTCCTTTCTTATATGATCTCCTAAGAATGAATGGTCTTGCTTACTGATATTTGCCTACCCATATTGTAACTTTTATTTTCTGTACCATCTACCTTGAAATATTCCCTTGCAGCAAAATGCCATGCATGTGTAGGTGATTAGGGTAATGGCATATAGGAACAATTTCCTTCTAGGAAAGAGAGTTCTCTGTTCTGATAGTTTGCTTTCTAATTTCTTGTTTAAATCTCCCTGGCTTGAAACACCCACTCTATCCTTCACCTTCCTATTTCTGTAGGGCTCTTGCATGTTTTGATTCTGAAATATCTCTGGCCCCCAACTTCACCCAGTCTTTGGTTTATATTCTTTCTTGGATCTCATTCTGGAGCACACCCTCTTTTTCTAGGAGGGGTTTTTCTCTCAACTTTAGTGAATTCCTTAATCACCAGCACATCAGTCCCCTGAGGAGGATATGACATAGATGAGAACACCATTTTTCCTCCCTCTCCATTTTCAGTTTATAGTCCTATTGATCAGATTCACACATGTCTGAGCAGATTTAATTTTACGGGTCATCCTGAGAAGTATGCTATCTTTGACAAAAGCCCATTATTCCTACATTTTAAAGACTGGCCCAGCAATACAAATTTCATTCTCAGACATAGTTTTCTTAAATCAGCTATTTTCCCAATCCCACTCTTCTCAGGCTCCTACCTTCAATCAGAAATAGTAAGGAAAATACCACCTATGTCTCTAGGGTATTCAATTACTGTCCCATCACTTCACAAATCCTTGCAACATTTTCTCCTTTCCTTTTGGAAGTATAACGTTTCCTTGAAAATTACGTCCTCAATTTGTAAAGTCATTTCTGATGACTTTGTATATTGTACTGAACCAAAATTATCTGTGAAAGTACAATGAACTTGTAAGTGATCTTTTTGAGCAAAGTTCCTAAGATTCTCTGGCTGAGGAGGAAAATAAGTAACATTCCCAAATCCCCTGGAACAGTGCTGATAGCATGCCTTAGACTAAATTTATTTATGATGGTGCTTTAACAGTATTGTGAGGAAAACTGAAGAACCAAATTCTCCTCTTGAAGATAACACTTCAATCTTAGGCTTTTCAAGCATCTGTGGTTTTGGTTAGCATAGATGTACAGCTATTTCTCCTTAATGAATATTACGCAATTTTTTGGGCTGTGATAGATTCTTCTTGTTGTTTACTCATTTTCCAGTTGTATCTGACTCTTCATGACCTCTTTTGGTGTTTTCTTGGAACTGGTGTGGTTTGGTATTTCTTTTTGTTTTGTTGTTGTTGTTGTTGTTGTTGTTTTAATTTTGTTTATTTTTAGTTTAAATCATTCATTTCCACAAGATTTTGAGTTATAAATTTTCTCCCTGTCTTTCCCCTACCCACCATCCCAAAACAGCAATACCACTGTATACCCACCCCCAATCTACTCTCTCCTATATCCTCCCCCATACCTCCTGCGACTTTCCGGTAGGGCAAGATGGATTTTTTTTTATTTCCAGTTGCATGTAAAAATAATAATATTTTTTAAACATTTGATTTTACAGTTTTGAATTCCAGATTCTTTTCCTTCCTCCCTCATCACCCACCACTACTAGGAAGAAAAGCAATTCAATACAAGTTGTGCATGTGTAGTTACACAAAACATTTCCATAGTGGATATATTGTGAAAGACTGACTATATTTTCTTCCATCCTATCCCTCCCTCCACTTATTCTATTCTCTACTTTGACCCTGTCCCTTTTCCCCTTTTCATAAGTGAGTACTTCTAACTACCCCCCCAAACTGCCCTCCCCTCCATCATCCCCCTCTCATCCCCTTCCCCTCTACTCTCCTGTAGGGCAAGATACCCAATATAGTGTGTATGTCATTCCCTCCTTAAGCCAAATTCAATGCCTTCCTTTGCTTCCCCTCCATTGTAAAAGTTTTCCCTTGCCTCTTCTATATGAGATGATTTATCCCATTCTGTCTCTCCCCATCTCCCCTCATTAAATCCCTCTCTCATCTCTCAATTTCACCTTTTAAATTTCATCCCTTCCTATTCAATTGATCCTGAGCTCTCTGCCTATGTATACCTGTACACATATTAACACACACTCACATATGTATTCAAATGCACATATACCCACCTATATAGACATATATGTATGTATACATATATATGTATATATATACGCACACACATTTATATTCCCTTCAACTATCTTCACACTGAGAAAAGTTTCATAAGTTACAATTATTGTTTTTCCATGTAGGCATATAAATAGTTCAACTTTGATAAGTTCCTTATGATTTCTTTTCCCTGTTTACCTTCTCATGCTTCTCTTGCTTCTTATATCTGAATGTCAGATTTTCTATTCAACTCTTATTTTTTCATCAAGAATCCTTGAAAATCCTCTATCCCATTGAGTGACCATATTTTCCCCTGAAACATTATACTCATTTTTGCTGGGTAGGTGATTTTTGGTTTTAATTCTAGCTCCTTTGACCTCCAAAATATCATATTCCAAGCCCTTAGATTCCTCAATGTAGAAGCCACCAGATCCTGTGTTATCCTGATTATGTTTCCACAATATTCGAATTGTTTCTTCTTGGCTACTTGTAATATTTTCTCCTTGATCTGGGAACTCTGGAACCTGGCTATAATATTCCTAGGAGTTTTCTTTTTGGGATCTTTTTCAAGAGGTGATCAGTGAATTCTTTCCATTTCTATTTTGCCCTCTTGTTCAAAAATATCAGGGAAATTTTCCTTGATAATTTCTTGAAGGATGATTTCTAGGTTCTTTTTTTGATCATGGCTTTCAGGTAGTCCAATAATTTTTAAATTATCTCTCCTAGATCTGTTTTCTAGGTCAGTTTTTTTTCCCAATGAGATATTGCACATTGCCTTCTATTCTTTCATTTGTTTGGATCTATTTAATAGTATCTTGATTTCTCATTGTCATTAGCTTCCATTTGTTCCAATCTAATTCTGAAGGAATGATTCTCTTCAGTGAGCTTTTGAGATTATTTTTCCATCTCACAAATTCTTCTCATTGGCTTTTTGGGCCTCTTTCACCATTTGAGTTAATCTATTTTTAAGGTGTTATTTTCTTCAGTCAGGTTATTGACTCTCTTTTCATGATTTTCTTGCACCATGCTCATTTCTCTTCCCAATTTTTCCTCCATTTCTCTTACTTGATTTTCAAAATCCTTCTTGAACTCCTCCATAGCCTGTAACTAATTCATAGTTTTCTTGGAAGCTTTTGGTGCTGAAGTTCTGACTTCATTGTCTTCCTCCCGTTCCATGCTTTGATCCTTTTTGTTCCCAAAAAAAGGAATCTAAAGTTGGATTGCTGTGCTTGTTTTGCTCCCTTTGCTTGCTCATATTGTCACTCAATTACCTGACTTTTGAGCTTTTTGGCACAGTAGAACTCTGCTTCAGAGGGGAGAGCTTTGTCCCAATTCGCTGGGGTTTTCACAGCTGCTAGAGCTGTCTCTTCAGCCCCCAGAAACTCTGGCTCACTGGTCACATTTCTCAGCACCACCACCCAAGACTGTGATCCAGATCCAGGCAGGTTAAAGCAAGAACAATTGCCCTCTGAATGGTCACTTGGTCCCCCTATGATCTGCAGGCCAGGAGCTCTGAAGCAGCCACATGGAGGTGGCTGCAGGGCCAGGACCACTGCACCTCTGCCACTTCTAGCTCTGGGGGTAGGGGCCAGACACATTCCTCCATCCTCCCCCCACCCAGTTCCAACGGAGTTCTACACTGACCTCTCACTTTTTCTTCAGCATTTATGGCTTGATTATTCTGGAAACTGCCACTGCTGCTGGTGATCCACTCTTCCAAAGTCCATTGCAGCTGCTGGTTGGGGCTTCCCTTGGGATAAAACCTCAGGTTCATGCAGGGCTGGGATTATCTCACAGCAGGTTGTGATGGACCCTTCCTGTCCACCTGCCAGGCTGCCTTCAGTGAGAGATTAGTTTCTTTCTGTCACTTTGTGTATTTTGCAGCTCTAAAGTTTGTTTAGAGTCATATTTTATAGGTATTTGAGGTGGTTATGGGGGGAGCTCATGGAGTCTTACCGCTTCTATGCTGCCATCTTGGCTTCACCTCCTTCTCTTTTTTTGAAAAAAAATTATTTTTAGTTTTCAATATTCACTTCCATAAGATTTTGAGTTTTGAATTTTCTTCCCCCCTCTCCTCCCTCTTCTCCTAGATGGCATGCAATCTGATATAGGCTCTTCTTATTATAGGCATTCATATTAAACCTATTTTCATATTAGTCATGATGTAAAGAAGAATCAGAACTAATGGGAGAAACCATGAGCAAGAAGAAACAAAACAACAACAAAAAAGGGACAACAAATAGTATGTTTCTAGATGCATTCAGAATCCAAAGTTCTTTATCTGCATGTGGATAGCATTCTCCATCATGAATCTTTTGGAGATGTCTTAGATCCTTGTATTGCTGAGAAGAGGTAAGTCTATCAAAGTCAGTCATTGTTCAATGTAACTGTTACTGTGTACAGTGTTCTCTTGGTTCTGCTATATATATATTTCACTCAGCAACAGTTCATATAAGTATTTCCAGGTTTTCTGAAGTTTTCTTACTTGTCATTTATTATAGCATAATAGTATTCCATTATATTCATAAACCACAACTCTTAAATCTTCTAATTTGAATCTAAATTAAGTTTTTAAATTCACCCAGCCACTCCCCAATTTACCACCACAAAAAGAGCTGCTATAAATATTTTTGTACATGAAAATCCTTTTCCTGTTTTTATCATCTCTTGAGATACAGACCTAGAAGTGGTATTTCTGGGTCAAAGGGTATGCACAGTTTTAAAGCCCTTTGGGCATAATTCCAAATTGCTCTCCAGAATGATTGGATCAGTTCACAACTCCACCAACAATGCATTAGGGTTCCGATTTTCCCACATCTTCTCTAGCATTTATCATTTTCCTATTCTGTCATATTAGCCAGTCTGAGTCATTTCTTTCTCCAGCTCATTTTTAGAGATGAGTAAACTAAGGTAAATAGAGTTAAATGACATGACCAGGGTCATACAGTTAGTGTCTGAGGCTGGATTTGAACTCAGGTTTTCCTGGACCAGTGCTCTATCCACTGCACCTCTTATCTGTCCTGGGATAGACTTTCCTTTTTAATTTTTTTGTTCACAAATACCTTACAGCAATGGACACTTAGTGGCTCCCAAATGGTGTTTTATTCAAAAGCAATATTTGAAATGTATTTCTCATACTCCTTAAAAAGGCACCTAGTCAACAACTGATACTCACATATAGGGCACTCTTCCTTTTCTCCAGAGGAATAACATTCACAACAATAGCAATTTGGATAGTATTGTTAATATGCTGCTGTATTTAGTTTTGAAGTCTAGTGGCAGAATGGGTGCTATGGGAAGGAACCCATTTATGTGGTTTCTTCTGCTGAGCCAGGTTGGTTAGCTCAAACATGAGGACAAACTGGTGTATTTTTAGGCTTATTCTTCTTTAGAGAAAAGATGGGGTGAAATGATACGTGGGAGTCAGCAGCAACACAGTTGTCAGGTTGAGACACAGGGGATGCCCTGTAGCCAAAATGGCCTGCTTGTCGAGAGGGGTATAATTTGCCTTGTACAACGTGAACTACATGTTATTAAAGATGCAGTGTAATGTTCTTTTCCAAGAAGTTTGTCTCTGGTGTTTTTATCGTCCAGGGAAATGTGGTGCCAGAAACAATCGCACTTCCTGCAATTTTCTTTGAAAGGGGGTAAACTTTCTTGGAGTTTTCTCTCCCTTCCATTAGAGTTGATAATGAGAAATTGTGAGGATTATTAAACACTCTTAGCTTTCAGTACAAACTTATTTAGCACAGATGTTTCTATAATTGCAGTACACTGGGAAAATTCACAGTGTTCAATGGCCCAAGACTCATTATTACTTATTACTTCTACCTGTGTATAGCAAGTTGGGCTGAAATGTTTAATGTAGCAGGGAGTTGTCATTGTAGATGCCCATTACTTTTCAAAGGCTACTAGAAAAAAAAGGAAGTTAATGGATATTCTTTCCCAATCACTTATTACTTACTATTATTCTTTCAGTTGTTCTCATACTTTGGCACTTTTCATGAAAAGACCATAATCTATGAGGAAGAATAGGCCACCCGAAACAGAACCATTTTTGATTCTAGCCAATGGATTCCTATCCAATGCCCATGAGATATGCATCAAGTCCTTGGGGACTTTTTAAAATGCACTTGCATTTTATTGGGGATAAGAAATGGAAAGTAAAAGAGTATATCACACTCTCTATGACATCTCCTTAAGCTACATCTCTCTCCCATGAGCAACATTGTTCACACTTATAATGAGGGCTTAGAAAGTATGGCATAAGGCAATAGGAGATAGCATGAAAAATATTTGCAAAAACCCATTCAGAAAAAGGGGAAGATTTCCTCAGCTTCTTAATCCCAGTGCCTTACATGTGATAATGAGAAGTAAAGCACACCAATAGCATGTTTTATTTCTTTGGGGGGGGAGGGCTTTTTGTTTTATTAAATCCATTTATTAATTGACTCAGCTATACAACATCCTTTTTTTTTTAACAAATGCTTTATTAACTTCTGGTTTACATCATTCATTTCCACCAGATTTTGAGTTACAATTTTTCCCCATTTTTTCCCTACCCACCACCCCAGAATTGCAGTCCCACTAGATATCTCCTCATCCAATCTGCTCTCTCCCATATCTTCTGCCATACCCCCTTCGACTTTGCCACTGGGGCAAGGTGAATCTCTGAGCCCCAGTGCCTGAACATCTTATCTCCCAATTACATGCAAAATAGTATTAATAATAGTATTTATATACATTTGAAACATTTAATTTTAAGACTTTGAATTTCAGATCCATTTCCTTCCTCCCTTGTCACCCACTCCCTCTGGGAAGATAAGCAATTCAGTATGTGTTGTACATGTATAGCTAGGCAAAACATTACCATAGTACATATACTGTAAAAGATTGCTTATATTTCCCTCCCCCCAATCCCAACCCCCACCTGGTCCATTCCCTACTTTGATCCTGTCCCTCTTCGAAACTGGGTACTTCCAACCTCCCCTCCCCCTAGAATGCCCATCACCCCTCTCATCTCCCTTTCTCCTACTCTCCTACAGGGTGAGATATCCCATTTAGTATGTATGTGATTCTCTCCCTGAGCCAAACTCAATGAGAATAGGGTTTTGCCTTTTTACCTTCCTGTTCTTCCACTCCTCTGCAACTACTTACCCTTACCTCTTCTACATGTGATAGTTTACCCTAACCTCTCTCTCCCCATCTCCTCTTGTCACTTTCCTCTCTCACCTCTTAGCTTCACCCCTTAAGTATCATCCCTTCCCACCAAATTCAACCTGTGCCCTCTATCCATGTATACCTGTAAACATATATACACACATTGACATATGTACTCATATGTCCATATACGCTTCTTCAATTATTTTCATAACGAGAAAGATTTCATCAGTCATAGTTATTGTTTTTCCACATAGGAATGTAAATAGTTCAACTTTGATAAGTTCCTTTTGATTTCTTTTCCCTGATTACCTTCTCAGGCATCTCTTGCTTCCTGTGTCTGGATGTCAAATTTTCTATTCAATTCTGGTTTTTTCCTCAAGAATGCTTGAAAGTCCTCTATTCCACTGAATGACCATATTTTCCCCTGAAACAAAATACTCAGTTTTGCTGGGTAGGTGACCCTTGGGTTCATTCCCAGCTCTTTTGCCCTCTGGAATATCATATTCCATGCCCTTAGATCCCTCAGTGTAGAAGCTGCCAGGTCTTGGGTTATTCTGATTGTGTTCCCACAATATTGAAATTGTTTCTTCCTGGCTGCTTGTAGTATTTTCTCCTTGATCTGGGGATTCTGGAACCTGGGTATAATATTCCTGGGAGTTTTCTTTTTGGGATCTTTTTCAGGAGGTGATCTGTGGATTCTTTCAACTTCTATTTTGCCCTCTGGATCTAAAACATCAGGGCAATTTTCCTTGAGAATTTCTTGAAGGGTGATTTCTAGGTTCTTTCTTTGATCATGGCTTTCAGGTAGTCCAATAATTTTTAAATTGTCTCTCCTGGATCTATTTTCCAGGTCAGTGGTTTTTCCCATGAGATATATCACATTGCCTTCTAATCTTTCATTTGTTTGGATCTGCTTAACAACATCTTGATTTCTCATAAAGTCATTAGCTTCCATTTGCTCCAGTCTAACTCTGAAGGAATGAATCTCCTCAGTGAACTTTTGAGATTCTTTTTCCATCTGGCAAATTCGACTTTTTAAGGCATTCTTCTCTTCATTGCCCTTTTGGGCCTCCTTTGCCATTTGAGTTAGTCTATTTTTTAAGGTGTTGTTTTCCTCAGTCAGGCTGTTGACCCTCATTTCATACTTTTCCTGCATCTTTCTCATTTCTCTTTCCAATTTTTCCTCCACTTCTCTTATTTGATTTTTAAAGTCCTTCTTAAGGTTGTCTATGACCTGCAACCCACTCATGTTTTCCCCTGGGGCTTTTGGAGCAGGACTTCTGACCTCACAGTCCTCTTCCCGCTCCATGCTTCTACCCTCTTTGCCCCCAAAGTAGGAGCATTTTTCTGTTTCATTTGTTTCCTTTGCCTTGGCATGTTGCCATTTAATTATTTGACTTTTGGGCTAGTTGCCACAGTATTTCCTTGTGGTCAGATAGGGGCATTTTCATCCCAAACGTGTGGGGGGGCATCTTCCCTTTCTGGCAAGCTGGAAACCCACCCATGACCTCCACCCCAGATCACAATCCAGATCCCGGGAGGTTAAAGCAAGAGCGATTACCCCCCAAGAGTGATCGCTGGATCTCCCTACAGTTTGCAGTCCAGGAGCTGGAGCTGCCTCTGAAAACTACAAAATTGTGTGTCTCCTCAGTGGCTTCTAGCCCCCAGGGGAGGAAGCCAACGCATTCCCCAAATACTGATCCCAAAGTCCATAGGGCACTAACCTTTCACTTTGTCCTAGGCATGTCTATGTTGATAATTCTGGAATCGCCACAGCTGCTGGTGTTCTTGGGTCCCTCCAGCCGGCTGCTGGCCCTGCCACCCTGGGGCTAAAACCGCGACTCAGGCAGACTTGTGCTCAGCGCCATGTGCTCTGCGCGCTGTGCGCTGTTGGCTCCCAGACCTCTGCACTGGTCCTTCCTGCAGGGCTGCTGGGCTGTCCTCAGCGGGAGTTTAGCTTCTCTGTGTCTTTCTTTGGGTGCTGGGGCTCCAGAAGTTTTTCAGAGTCCACTTTTACATAGTTTGGAGGTAATCTGGGGGCAGAGTGGCTTGGACGTGCTGTTTCTACTCTGCCATCTTGGCTCTGCCTCCCTCTTATCTGCTTCTTAAGGTCCTCTATGACCTGTAGCCAGCTTGTATTTTCATTTGGCACTTTTGGTGCTGGAGTTCTGACCTCACAGTCCTTTTACTGTTCTATGCTTTGATCCTCTTTGCCCCCAAAATAGGAGTCTAAAGTTGCATTTTTCTGTTTATTTTGTTTCTTTTGCCTAGGCATATTGCCACTTAATTACTTGATTTTGGGGCTTGTTACTACTGTAGGACTCTGCCACCAGACAAGAGAGCTTCCATCCCAAACATGGGGTCTTCACAACTTCCGGAGGTTGGGTGGCCTCTGTAAAGCCTCCACATGCTCTGGTAAATTGGATACCCACCCCAGGCCCCCCTAAGACCACAATCCAGATCCAAGCAGGTTAAAGCAAGAGCGATTAATCCCCAGACTGTTTGCTGGATCTCTCTACAGTTCACAGCCCCGGGGCTGGAGCTGCCACTGATGCTGCAAAATGGCCTCTGTGCCATGTTTCCTCAGCAGCTTTTTGCCCCCAGGGGAGGAAGCCAACGAGTTCCCCAAATACTGGTCCCAAAGTCCATAGGGCACTAACCTCTCACTTTGTCCTAGGCATATCTATGCTGATAATTCTGGAATCGCCACAGCTGTTGGTGTTCTGGGGTCCCTCCAGCTGGCTGCTGGCCTGGGGCTAAAACCCTGGCTCATGTGTGCCTGGGCTTGGCTCTTAGAATACTGTGCTGTCAGTTCCCAGTGCACTGTGCTGCCCGCTCTCAGAGTGCTGCGCTGGCCACTCTCTGCAGGGTTGCTGGGCTGTCCTCATCAGGAGGTTAGCTTCTCTGTGTCATTCTATGGGTGCTGGGGCTCCAGAAGTTGTTCAGATTCCCCTTTTACATTGTTTGGAGGTGGTGTGGGGCAGAGCACCTTGGAAGTGCTGTTTCTACTCAGCATTCTTGGCTCTGCCCCTTCAACTATACAACATCTGAAGGGTATGTTGTCCCAAAAGCATAGTGCCCAATGGTCTGATTGCTGAAAGATTTTATTTTTTGATGGCTAGGTTAGATGTGGTGAGTTGAAGGAAGAAAGCTATTTTCTCTCTGTACCAAGAGAACTCAGTACTAACACTATAGGAGACAATATAGGACGGTGAACAGAGAGACCTCTAGAGACAGAGGACCTGTGTCCTCATGCTTCTGATTCTTAGGCAAGTTACTTAGCTTTGCCAACTATCAGCTTCCTTATTTTTGAAATGAGGATGTAGAACTGGATGGCTTCTCAGGTACTCTCACCATGAGGAGATCTTAACCTGGGATCGGTGAATTTTTTTATTTAATAATTTGATTACATTTCAACTTAATTGGTTCCCTTGTAATTCTATTTATTCTATCTTAATAATTTAAAATCATTATTTTCAAAAAGGATCTATGGACTTCACCAGACTGACAAAAGTGTCCATGACTCCCCACCAAAAGGTGAAGAACTCTTATTCTAGATCTTTTATGATCTTATTCTTAATTCATATTCTTAATCTTATTTTAACTCTTATGACTTCAGACACTTACTGTGTCACCCTGGGCAAATCACTTAACATTACCTCAGTTTCCTCATCTGTAAAAGAAAAGAGCAAACTATTCCAATATCTCTGCCAAGAAAATCCCAAAATGGGGTCACAAAAAGTTGGATATAAATAAAATAACCTAACAACAACAACAAAATCTTAGTCCAAAAGACAAATAAGAGAGCAAAAGAGGCACCTTTTATTCAAACTTACCTACCTGAAACAAGAGAGTTTAAAGTTTCAACTACAGAAATAATATAAATCAAATTTAGAGATTATTATTTAAATTTACCATACCTAGAATTATTTGTTAATGATCGCAGGTGTGCTTTTCAAGTGTGTTTGCTTTCATAAAAATAATCTTGGGGCCAGAATTTAATAGGAGTAGCAAAGCAGGCTGGATTGCGTTTGGGAGATGTTTTTTGAGAAACCCCAAGCTTTGCCCTAAAAAAAAAACAAAACCCATCTTTGGAACACCAATATTCTTTTGCTGATGCTTTGTGGCTGTGAGTCATGGAACATTATTGTCTCTGAAGAAGTCTCAGATTACTTAAGGGAAATGAAGTGGTGGGTTTCACTAGGCTGCAACATATTACTGGTGAAGGAGTGAGTGGAAATGGCAGAAACAGTGTCATCAAAGAAATATCTACCCTGAAAAGGAAGTGGGCAGCCAGTCAGCATGTGCCAGGATAAGCTAATAGCCAGCCTGCCTGCTCCATTTCTATGCAAAATTTCCACAGGTCTATGAGAAGGCTCAAAGTTTGTTGGATGGACTCTATGTAAAGGATTTACTGGAAGATAGACAACACAGCACAGTAGAAGGGGGAGATAAGCTATCATTTTAAGGAGTACATGTATGGAGATCTGATAGATCAAAATCTCAGAGAAGCATGGATGGTCTTTCTCTAGTCGTGGAAAACTTGAGGTCTGTGAATTGAAATGCATTTCCTCAGAAGGCATTGAATTTGGTGTTCCTGGAATTCTTTTATTTTTTTAATTATTTTGTTAAATATTTCCCTATTACATGTAAAAAATTAACAATCATTTAGAAATAATGTTAAGTTCCAAATTCTCTACTTCCCTCCTACCCTTCTCTCCTCCTTGAGAAGGCAAACACTTTGATTTTGATTATACCTGTTAAGTCATACAACTTGGAAGCCTTTAGGCAAGTATGAGGGAAATGGGTTTGATGGCCCTCATCATCCCACACCTCAGCTGCAGCAATAACCTGCTGATGGCTCTTCCTGCCTCAAGTCTCTCCCCATCTCAGGTTAACTTCCACTTAGCTGTCAAAGTGTTCTCCTTAAAATACAGGTATAACTGTGTCATATCCCTTCCCCTCTATTCAATAAATTCTAATTACTCCCTGTCAACTCCAGGATCAAATATAAACTCCTGCTTGGTTTTTATAGCATTTATAGCCTGGACCTTTTCTTACTTTCAAGTCTTCTTATCTTTTACCCCTTTATATGTTCCCTCTGATCCTATGGCACTTGGTCTTCATACTGTGTCTCCTGGAATTCTATCCTTCTTCAGTTTGGACTCCTGGCTTCATTGGCTTCCTTCAAGTCCTAGCTAAAATTCTACCTTCTTCAGGAAACCTTTCCTGATCATCCTTAATGCTAATGTCTTTCCTTTTTTGGTCATCTTCCATTTCTTTGGTATATCTTGTGTTTATATATAGTCATAGGTTCATGAAGAAATGTAGATTTATTGCTGGAAGTGACCTTAGAGTTCCTTACCCTCCAATCCCTATGAGGGAGCACTAACCAATTAGGACCTTAAAGGTCTCTTCAGCTTCAAATCTATGATACTAATGCAATCACTAGAAGTCTGAGACGTGAAATGCTTGAGAAATTTGGGGGAAGCATTGGTGACTAAGTAAGAAAGAAACAATTTTAACTCAAGATGGCTTTGAAAATGAATGCAAATGTGTAGTAAATCTGCTTTGTCTTTCAGAAAACCCAGTAGACTTGGAACAATGGTGCAACATACTTACGAAGGCTTAAATATTTCATACACATGTAATGTCAGTACCGAGCAGATGCTCCATTAATTAAAGTATCTTGCTAACTCCTACAAGTTGCACTTTTTTATTGTGGGGGAAAAAACAACTCAAGGTTAAAGTATTCATGGAAAACTTCTCATTAGCATTAAAACTTTTCAGATCAGCATGCTTTCTAGTGAGATCTAAAACACCTAATCAACTTGATCATGAAAACAAGCTAGTGTGAGACCTGAAATAGAATCTACATTATTTCCTATTTTCAGTTTCAAATGGGACTTGGAATCATAAAGGTTTATAGAAGTGGAAACTAATTAAAAGTTAACTAAACTTCACTGGATATCACTGTAGCATCACTCTGACAATGCTGCAGGGTCAGATTGTTGAAGCTGGGAGGTGGGAGTGGGGTTGAATTCGGGTTTATTTGAATATGTTCACCCCTTTATCGTTTGGGCTTGCTTTTTCCAGGCTCTAAATCAAGTTCTTCTATAGGATGGAAAATAAGTGACAGAGATAAATCTAAAGCCAGTGACACCTGCACAAAATATGCCAGCCTTAGATGGAGTTATCAGCATTTCATCCACACTGCATTGTACTAAAATTCTTCTCACCCATTCCTTCCCTGGAACATGTCTATAGAGGAGGAGCAATAATAAGTGCACTGCCAATTAAGGTGGTGTACCTGGGGCCAGCTAGAGCTTAGTTTGGGGACAAGGTCACTTCCTGGGATGGAGTTGTAGTTCCCCAATTACTAGTCGTGCCACTACCTCTTCTAACTTGTCAAATAATGAGGAGACTTTGAAGGCAAAATCCAGCAGTAGCTCCTAGCAGGGTTAGTGCCGAGTGAATGACAATGATCCGTGGAGACTGAGAGTCTGACAATGTCTGTCAAGTTCTGTTCACAAGGATGACGAAGTTCATTTCAACTCTGCACCTATCTAGGAAAGGTATTGGGCCTGATCCCATCAGTGAGAAAGCAGCAAATTACTCACTTTTGGGGAAGTACATTCACTCTTTCAATCTACCATGACATTTCAAACCTATTGGCCAGAAAAAAAGTTTCCTGCAGAAAAGTGAGCAGTTCATCCAGAAGTCCATGTCCTTTCTTTGCTATGGCTCAAGTTTTGAGTCTGACTGAGAATTTTTTTTCCCTTCAGACCTTTGACATCACTGCTGTCTTTCTGCAGCAACATATCAGTTGCAACAGCTCCAAAAAGAAAGTATAAAACTTTTAAAATCAAAAGCCCTAAGTAGCTTGAATTTATATAGCCCTTTAAAGTTCCCAAGCACTTTACTGTATTATCTCATTTTATGCTAAACTGGAAAAAAAGATAAAACATTAAGAAATGAAATGTATCTGAGTGATGATATTCTACACTGTAGCTGAAGATTTCCCCAAGTGAATCATGTCAAGATTGGGTAAAAACTCAAATAATAATGAGAACAATAATACTACTAATAATAGTATTAATAATAAATTCATTTAGTGAGCCAACCTCAGCAGGAGACATCCTAGATGACCTGAGAGCTAATGTCTTCCAGGCTTTATTTGTGTGCTTTTATCTTCCAGAGACCTCATAAGTAAATAGCCAGAATGTTCAACTATTTTTGGCTAGCAGATCATTTAAAATATGTTTTCCTTTCTATCCTGTTTATTTATTGCAACAGTGGGAGGATATTGTTAGGCTTTGACTATGTTTGAATTCAGCTGTGCAAAAGATCAGGCGGGTGAATGATCTCCTCTCTCCCTAGGTGCTCTGTGACTTATTGTTGGAATTCTGCTTATATTCACTTTGGGGAGGCTCTCTCCATGATGTACTGACAAAATTCGCTAAAGATAACCTGATTGCCTTATATTCCCTTCCAAATCAATCATTCGCGCTAGAGGTCTATATCAGAATTGAGATTTTTTTTTCCATTGAGGAAAGAGAGTAGTGTTTTCATATGCATGAATATTTTATAGGAAGCATCTTCTAAGAACTTCACAGATAACATATTTTACTGGCCCTCATTTAACCTTCCTGGCCTTCAGTTTCCTCATCTGTAAAATGAGGGGGTTGGACTAGATGGCCTTTGAGGTGTCTTTCATCTCTAAATCAATGATCCTATGATGCATAATCACATTCATTTTAGACATTTGGTTTTGCCTGACATGATAAACCCATTGAGGAAAGGAAAGTAATCTGCCTGGGTTTGGTATCCACATAACCTAATTTGTAAACGTCTATCTAATGAAATGCAGTTAGGGTAAATAATGAAAAATCTGCCTCTTGGGTTACAGTTATCCCTCATAGGTTGTAACATTCCCTTATGGACCAGGATTTAAAATAACTATTCTTCACATTTATGAGAATCAGAGAACCCTCCCAATAACTCACTTGTATTTTAAGTGTGAGTTTCTGAAGATAATTCTACACTAATACTCCCTTTGTTGTCTAACCAACTAATGTCTCTAAATTGAGGTTTTGGTGATTCTGGGATATTTGTCAGCTGTTGGACCTTGTATAGTCTCTTAAATATCACCATTTCCCTTTCCTAAGGGAAGGTGGTCCCACTTCTTCCAAACCCCTTGAACACAGACTCAGAAAAGCAACACTACATAACTCCAATCTTTACTAAACTGGTTGGAGTCATGAGAAAGATCAAATACTAACTCAGTCTTTTAATATCTGTGTGAACTTGGGAAAATTCTGGGCCTTGGTTTCCCTGTCTATAAAATGAAGAAGAGGGTAGTGTTACTTTATATGGCCTTGAGGGTGCCTTTTTATTCTAAGTGTATGAATCTTAAAACTCTTAAATTATATGAATATTCTTTCGTCTTTCAGAATCATGGGAGTAAAGGTGAGAGGTGGAACAACTCCTGAATATTTCCATGTTCTTCAGAGAGTCCCTTGCCTGTCTCTGCGGGAGCTCGGTTTGGAATGTGGCCTAATATCATAGCTTTTCCACAGAAGAAAGAACCTCTTTATTGGACTTTTCTGTGACTCGGGACTACTTTCCCACTTTCTGGAGCTCTTGTACCAACTTCTATGGAGTCCAATTTATCTCTCTCTAACTGTAGCATCCTCTACTGTCTTTCTACTCAAGAAAAAGGAGACCCTCTTAGGGAATCAGTTGTTCCTCAAAATTAAGAAGTTACCTTGTTGGTCTTGACTAGAACTCTTTATTCTACAGGAAAGATTCTTGACTGTTGTTTTAGATAAAAAAGAAAGATAATTACAATTTCAGGGCTTCTAATATTGGTTGGTATGGGCAGAACTATGCCACATACAGAGGGAGAGAAGTGTTATTATTCTACTGGGCTTTTCCTAGTACATTAGTCAGTCAACAAGTACTTACTATGTGCAGAGCACCCAGAAAGACAAAAAATAAAAAATAATAAAAAAATCCCTCTATTCAAGGAGCTCATACTCTAATGAGGGAGATAATTTGAAGATTTCTTGTGGGATTCTATATTATTGTTTCTATCTATATACCTACATATATATGTGTGTGTATGTATTTATACATACATACACATGTATGTGTTTTTATATATACACATATATTATACATATTATTATAATATTAAGGAATATGAAGATCTTCCATACCCCTGAATAGGGGTAATCACCCCATGTGATTTGCTTTGAGCTTTGGCCCAACCCATAGGTTGAGTCACATGGAGCCCATGGTGGGAAGAGCTTGCCAAATAGATGGAGCAGGAAGAGAGAGTGGGGTAGTGATGATGAGAGCGAGGTAGCACTGATGGGAGCAGGAAGAATTTTGTCAAGTGGAGCTTGTTTGTGGGGAGGCCTAATAGAGGGAAGGCTTGGGGATGTCAGTGCTCCCTGGATTGATTATGTGCATCTTTGTTACCATGGTAGAATTGTCTTTCTGGTATCTGAATAAATGTCTTGGTTTCATCTTTAAGGAAGAGAGTTTGTTATATTTTGCAATGCAACCCTGGACATATGCCTGCATATTCGTAGCAGCTGCTGTGGGTATTGCATTTGTGATATAATTATAAACATATACATGAGAATAAGAAGATATGTGTGGATATATACATATATAGATGCACATATACAATGTGTGTGTGTGTGTGTGTGTGTGTGTGTGTGTGTGTGTGTGTAGTTTAAAGTAGCATCTATTATGCTTATGTACCATAAGGAATTTTCTATTTAATTTGTAGCTGAAACCTTCCATATGGATTTAACCTCTCCATTAGAATGGGAGCTACCTGAGAAAGGTGACTGTCATGCTTTTCTATTTGTATCCCCAATATGTAGCATAGTGCTTTGTATTCCTAGTAAGCACTTAATAAATATTTTATTCATTCGTTCATCCATTCATCTTGAACATTATATATATTTTCTCAAGAGAAAGACATTTCTACAAGTAGAAATGCGTCTTGTACGATTCATAATACCAAGGGGGCAGTTAGGTGGCACCAGCCCTGGAGCACTGGCCCTGGAGTCAGGAGGACCTGAGTTCAAATCGGGCAAGTCACTTAACCCCAATTGCCCTTCAAAAAGCAAAAAAAAAAAAAAAAGATTCATAATACCCTCAAAATCTTATAGAAGTCAACGTTGAACACGAAAAACAAATTTTAAAAATAAAATAGTTCTGTAAGTGGCAAAAAAAGATTCATAATACCTCTTTAAATAGACAAAATTCTTATTAAGAAACAAAGTTGTGTACTTCCAAATATCTAAGTAAAAACTATTTACTCAACACATTTGTAATAGATCCCTTCATAATTTTTTTTTAATTCCCATACAAGTAGCACATTTTATTCCTGAGGACTGTAATACTCTGCTTCATCTAAGTCACTAAGAAATGTAACTCTTTTCCAAAGGAAAGCTCCCAGTTACTAAAATCATAGAAAAAGAAACATCAACTTTTAAGTCTATTCTTCTTTGCAGTATTCATATATAGATTATACTATATATAAATTCCTTTCTAGATGATCATGGAAATGGGAATGAGTAAGCATAGTGTGATATATGATTGTAATAGGATATTACTGCACTATAAGAAATAACAAATAAGGGGCAGCTAGGTGGCACAACGAATAGAGCACTGGCCCCAGAGTCAGGGGGACCTGAGTTCAAATCCGAGCTCAGACACTTGACAAACTTACTGTGTCACCTTGGGCAAGTCACTTAATCCCAATTGCCTTGCCCTCCCCCTTCAAAATAAAAAATGGGAGGGCAGAGCCAAAATGGCAGAGTAAAATCAGCACTTCCACAGCGCTCCAGCCCACGACACTTAAAAATCATGTAAAAGGGGACTCTGAACAACTTCTGGAGCTGCAGTACCCACAGAATGACACAGAGAAGCTAACCTCCTGCTGAGGACAGCCCAGCAGCCCTGCATGTAGCAGCCAGCTCTGGGAGCACGAGCCCAGGCCCATGTGAGTTGTGGTTTTAGCCCCAGGGCGGGCTGGCCAGTAGCCAGCTGGAGGGACCCCAGAACACCAGCAGCTGTGGCAATTCCAGAATTATCAACACAGATATGCATAGGACAAAGTGAGAGGTTAGTGCCCTATGGACTTTGGGACCAGTATTTGGGAAATCTTTGGCTTCTTCCCCTGGGGGCAAGAAGCAGCTGAGGAGACGTGGCACAGCTGCCATTTTGCAGCGTCAGTTGCAGCTTCAGCTACTGGCCTGTGAACTGTAGGGGAATCCAGCAATCAGTCTTGCAGGGTAATTGCTCTTGCTTTAACCACCCTGGATCTGGATTGCATTCTGTGGGGGAGGTCTTGGGGTGTGTGTCCAGCTTGCCAGAGCATGTGGAGGCTTGACAGAGGCCACGCAACTAATACCTCCGGAAGTTGTGAAGACCCCAATGTTTGGGACAGAAGCTCCCCTGTCTGGTGGCAGAGTCCTACTGTGGCAACAAGCCCAAAAGTCAAGTAATTAAGTGGCAACATGCCTAGGCAAAATTCAACATTAGACTCCTATTTGGGGGGCAAAGAGGATCAAAGCATGGAATAGGAGGAGGACTGTGAGTTCAGAAACCCAGCACCAAAAGCCCCAAATGAAAATATGAGCAGGTTACAGGCCATAGAAGACCTTAAGGAGGATTTTAAAAACCAAATAAGAGAAGTGGAGGAAACATTGGGAAGAGAAATGAGAAGGATGCAGGAAAAGTAGGAAATAAGAGTCAACAGCCTGACTGAGGAAAATAACACCTTAAAATATAGACTAACTCAAATGGCAAAAGAGGCCCAAAAGGGCAATGAGGAGAAGAATGCCTTAAAAAATCGAATCTGGAAAAAGAATCTCAAAAGTTCACTGAGGAGATTCATTCCTTCAGAGTTAGACTGGAGCAAATGGAAGCTAATGACTTTACGAGAAATCAAGATGTTGTTAAGCAGATCCAAACAAATGAAAGAATAGAAGGCAATGTGAAATATCTCATGGGAAAAACCACTGACCTGGAAAATAGATCCAGGAGAGATAATTTAAAAAGTATTGGACTACCTGAAAGCCATGATCAAAGAAAGAACCTAGAAATCATCCTTCAAGAAATTCTCAAGGAAAATTGCCCTGATGTTTTAGACCCAGAGGGGGAAAGAGAGGTTGAAAGAATCCACAGATCACCTCCTGAAAAAAGCTCCCAAAAAGAAAACTCCTAGGAATATGACAGCCAGGTTCAAGAATTCCCAGATCAAGGAGAAAATACTCCAAGTAGCCAGGAAGAAAAATTTCAATATTATGGAAACACAATGAGAATAACACAGGACCTGGCAGCTTCTACACTGAGGGATCTAAGGGCATGGAATATGATATTCTGCAGGGCAAAGGATCTGGGATTAAAACCAAGAATCACATACCCAGCAAAACTGAGTATTTTGTGTCAGGGGAAAATATGGTCATTCAGTGGAATAGAGGACTTTCAAACATTCTTTTTTTTTTTTGCCTTTTTTGGTGGGCAATTGGGGTTAAGTAACTTGCCCAAGGTCACACGGCTAGGTTTTTGTTTTGTGTGTGCGTTAAGTGTCTGAGGCCGGATCCGAACTCAGGTCCTTCTGACTCCAGGGCCGACGCTCTACTCGCTGCGCCACCTAGCCGCCCCTACTTTCAAGCATTCTTAAGGAAAAAACCAGAGTTTAATAGAAAATTTGACATTCAGACACAAGAAGCAAGAGGTGTTTGAGAAGGTAATCAGGGAAAAGAATCAAAAGGAACTTATCAAAGTTGAACTATTTATATTCCTACTTGGAAAAACAATAACTGTGACTTATGAAACCTTTCTCAATATGAAAATAATTGAAGAAGGGTATATGGATATATGAATACATATGTGAATGTGTATACACATATGTTTACAGGCACACATGGATAGAGGGCACAGGTTGAATTTGGTGAGAAGGGATGATATTTAAGGGGTGAAGTTAAGAGGTGAGAGAGGAATGTGGCAAGAGGAGATGGGGAGAGACAGGGTGGGGTAAACTATCTCATGTAGAAGAGACAAGGGGAAGTGTTTGCAGGGGAGGGGAAGAACAGGAAGGCAAAAAGGCAAAACCATATTCTCGTTGAATTTGGCTCAGGGAGAGAATGACATACATATTAAATGGGATATCTCACCCTGCAGGAGAGTAGGGGGAAGGGGATGAGAGGGAGGATGATGGAGGGGAGGGCATCCTTGGGGGGAGGGGAGGTTGAAGGTACGCACTTTAGAAGAGGGACAGGATCAAAGTAGGGAATGGACCAGGTGCGGGGTGGGATGGGTGGGAGGGAAATATAAGCAGTCTTTTGCAATATATCTACTATGGTAATGTTTTGCATAGCTATACATGTACAACACATACTGAATTGCTTATCTTCCAAGAGGTAGTGGGTGATAAAGGGGCAAGGGAGTGGATCTCAAATTCGAAGTTTTAAAATTAAATGTTTCAAGTATATATAAATACTATTATTAATGCTATTTTGCATATGATTGGGAGATAAGATGTGCAGGCATTGGGGCACAGAGATTCACCTTGCCCTAATGGTAAAGTAGGGGGGGGGTATGGGAGAAGATATGGGAGAGAGCAGATTGGATGAGGGGGATATCTTGTGGGACTGCTATTCTGGGGTGGTGGGTAGGGGAAAAATGGGGAAAAATTGTAACTCCAAATCTGGTGAAAATGAATGATGTAAACCAGAAGTTAATAAAGCATTTGTTAAATAAAATAAAGAAATGACAAATATGAAGAATATAGAGAAGCATGGGAAGTTTTTAATTAATTGGTGCAAAATGGAACCAGGATGGAATATACACAATGAGTACAACAATATAAATAGAAGGAAAAATAACCAAAAAAACTACCCAAATATTGAACCCTGTCTTATTATAAGGACCAAGTTTATTTCTGGAAAGGGGTGAAAAGATGAACTTTCTTTCCTGTTTTATAGATGTTGGTAACTATAGTTGACGAACATCTGCTAGCAAAGTAGGTAGATGTCTTAGTTACGTTTGTTGAACTACTTTCCCCTCCCTGCCTTCTTTATATCTCATTCTTTGCTTGAGGGTGTGACTTTCTAAGTTGAGGATGGATAGGACTGTATGGAAATTAAAGTAACATAAAAAGAAAAGAAATATTTTTTTAAAATCTTTGAGAAAAAGAAAACAAAATAGTGCATAACCAAAAAAAAAAATCTTTCCTTATGTCAATTTCTCTTTACAAGTAGTAGAGTCTCATCCTTTGGCCCTTAGGAGCTAATTGACTTAGGAAATATATTATTTTCTTTGATTCAAGGCATTAGGGAATTTCAAATCAGGAGTTTTGAGTTCTATTGATAGTCTTGACTATTACTTGCTTCATTAAATTTATTAGTTCACTACACATCTCTGTATCCCCACAGATCCTCTGGATTCTGTTTTAGATCTCTGTTTGTGTTGCTGAATAAGTCCCATAAACTTTCTTAGCCTCAGTTTTCTCATTTGGAAAACATTTCTTATTTTATTATTATTATAGTGCTTAGCTCACAGGTTCTTTTCAGCATCCAATGAGAAAATCTATATAAAGTGCTTTGAAAACCTTAAAGCATTAGATAAATGATAGCTATTATTATTTTTAATTATTACTTATGCAACTCACCTCACAGATCTATTGTAAAGAGCTTTGTTAAACTTTAAGCATTATATAACTAAGTTATTTGAAAATAAGACAGTTTTTGTAATCACCAGATATTATCTAATCAAATATTCTCCTGACTCTAGCTCACCTGCTTGAACAATCACCCACAGGATGCCAGCAATCTTTGCATATTCATTCTGATAATCAGTTCCCTAATTTTCTCCTTTGTACAATACCAATATTTACATGACAATAATTTAACAAGATAAATAGAATGATGTTCTGTATAAGAAAAGAAGGGGGTTGAAATTGAACATCCTCAACAATGCATAGGAAATATGAAAATATTTATGTTAACTTAGCTGAGTTTAAGTAGCTTTTAAACAGTCTTTAGAACATGAGTTAGTAATTGATATTTTATACAGGTAGTGGAAAGGCCATGAGGTCCTCAGATGGTTACTCAGCCTGATGTTTACCACTGTAGGTTTTATGCTATTTTAACTATTGTCCTATCTTATTGACTCAGACAACAAACACTGTCCTCTCTTTCAATTTTAATCATAGTAAATGACCCTGA
This sequence comes from Gymnobelideus leadbeateri, assembly GCA_011680675.1. Taxonomy (NCBI): domain Eukaryota; kingdom Metazoa; phylum Chordata; class Mammalia; order Diprotodontia; family Petauridae; genus Gymnobelideus; species Gymnobelideus leadbeateri. Next base: position 215,607 of record WOXC01008073.1, on the reverse strand, counting down.
TGTAGGAGACTTAAAAAATGTAATGCAAAGCTTCTGACTACAACCCTATACTCTCACTTAACCTTGGGTTCAAGATAGACTTATGAGGTCAGATGTAATCCAAAGCCATTTTAAATGAGTTTTTCATGAAATTTGTGCATTAAAAAATTTTTAATGGCTTGGGTGTCTTATTGAAGAACACAATGGTTGCTGAATTATAGAAAAGAATCAAATGTCATGAGAATGAAAATGCAGCTATAACTTCTGAATTATCTGCACAAGCTTCAAATTCAGAAAAAGGTTTGAGCACCTAAAATTTAGCCAGGTTCTGTCAGGGACTTTGTTGTTATTCAGTCATGTTTGACTCTTTGTGGCCCCTTTTGAGGTTTTCTTAGCAAAGATATTACAATAGTTTGCCATTTCCTTCTCCACCTCATTTTTTTTATAGACAAGTAAGTGAGGCAAACAGGGTTAAGTGACTTGTCCAGGGTCACACAGTAAGTATCTCAGGCTGGGTTTGAACTCATGAAAATGAGTCTTCCTGATTCCAAGCCTAGTACTCTATCCATTGTGTCACCTAGGTGCCACAGTTTGCTCATTATCTTTTACATGGGGCAGGTTGAGGGGAAGGGAGGGGAAAGGCTGAGGGAGAGATGAGTTGTGGCCCATATTTCATCAGTGCAGGGACTCTTACACCTCATCTACAAACTCCCTACCGATACCCTTGGCACCTTGTCTGTAACTTAAGTCTTTAGCACTCTTGGGGCATTTGAGGCAGGTAAATGACACTGTGCTTAAAGTGCTGGATATGGAATCAGGAAGACATATCAGAACTCCCAAACTGCTCATACAACTTACTAGTTATGTGATCTTGGGCATTAATAATAATAGCTAGCATCCATATAGTCCTTTAAGGCTCACAGAATGCTTTACATATGTTATCACACTGGATCTTAACAACAGCTCTTTGGGAAAGGTACCAGTTGATTTTCTGGGACTCTGCTTCCTCCTCCATAAAATGAGGGGATTGGGATTAATGACCTTTAATGTCCTTTCCACCTCCCAATCAATAATAATTGACAACTCCTGTTCATACTGTTCTTTAAGTGGGAGTGGTAGAACTTGAACTCTGTTCTTTCTGACTCCAGGGCTGGCTCTCTATCCACTATAATACAAGAAAGGTTTCTCTTAGTAATAACTTAATAAATAAAACCAAAATTTTCATAAAGTATTGTCAGAAGGGTTATGGAATTTAAAGTTAGAATGGACCTTAGCAAGCATCTATTCCACTTCTGTGTGCTCCTTGAAATTTTATAGATGAAGAAACTGAGACTGACAGAGAGTAAGTGATTTGATTGAAAGTCAAACAGTAGTAAAGTCAGGATTTAAACTGAGATCCTTTAACTGCAAAGACAAATGCACCACTGCTTCCATACCATTCTTCTGACAGTCTTGTACATTCCTGAAGTCAGGATTAGCCTGCTCTCAGACAGCACAATGTACGCACCTGGGAACCCACCTGGTTCTCTGAAGTGGAACTAAGATGAGTAGCTACAGCCAATATTAACTGTTCTCTGTGCATTCCTTACTTTCCCATTTGGTCTCACTGGGGAGAAGTGGGTGAAGGACCATGGGTCATTTAAACTGTGGGAATAGTCTGAAGAAGAGCTTAAAAGTGAGACTATTATGATTATACAACAAAAGGGAAGTAGAGAGCTTCTTGATGGTTGTAACGATAAATAATTCCTTCCCAGGTTCAGGAGGCACACTTAAGTATCTATCTACTTGGGCCCTGTTTACCATAGTTAGTTGTAATTGCAACTCCAATCATACATTCATTTGGAATCTTCATGTATTGGAGGAGATATCAAGATAGCATTTCATAAACTCCCTGAGTATCTATAGAGAGAATTATTGAATTGCAATGTAAACTCCTATGAGTAGAGACTGTTTCTTGATTTGCCTTATATCTTTCGGGCCTAGCACATATTAGGTGCTTAAAAATATTTGTCGATTGATACATAATATCATGGGGAAGGGAGTAACTCTAGGAATTCATTGTACAACCCTTTTATGCCTGAACTATATAAAAGAAGGTTGACTTTTCTTGCTAAAATATGTGGTCTCGGTGCAGTCAATGAAATTCTCCAGTGTACGTGAGTCAGCATGTAGTAGAAGGAAGTCCTGCTCTATATCAGTTAGTTTGAAAATAGGTTCACAATAACTTATTAGTGTAAAAGGCACTGGGATTTTAAATTCCTCTGCATTTATAGGAAGGGTCAGACTCCTTCATTGTTGATGAAGGAGGCAACCATTCACATAGACTGCTTTAAGAGGTCCTGGGCGTTTTCTCTGTTATAACATAGGTCCCTTAATCACCATATGGGGTGCCTGAATTTCTCAGTCTTCTTGAAAGGAGAATCCATTGCTACCTGGGCCACAATGGGATACAAATCAGGTAAGTTTTGATGGGAAGAGAGTGTTGGGAATACAAGACTTTGTCCTGACTTACAGCGGCATCAGAATGGAAACCTCTGGGTCACCAACAGAGTGTATATTGTAGAGGTGCAGTATAATTAAACAAAGGGAGAGAGTATGAAAGATAAATTTTTCCTACTTCCAAATTTTGCCCAGGGCTGGCCTATGACTGTACTACTGGATCACAGGATTTAAAACTGAAAAGGAATTTAGAGGCCATTGAATCCATTCTCCTCATTATACAAATGAAGTAACTGAGGCAAAGTTAAGTAGTTTGCCCATGTCTGACACAGGATGGGACTCAGGTTTCTTTATTTCAAACCCAACGCCTTCTTCAGTATACCAACCTACCTCTCTAACTGTAAAAATTGGGGGCATATGTCCACTGTGATTTTTTTTTCCACTTGATTTTTCCCTCTGCCTTCCCTAGACTGACAAACTCCAATTTTATACCAGGATGCAGGGATAAAACATAAAAGAGACGTGTGAAGAAGAAAAGGAGCAGATAACAATTTTCATGATAATGATGAAGCCTACGTGATGGAGCTGAATTTTAGTTCAACTTGAGGAAGACAATGACACTAGACCTAGTGCCACTGGACCAAAGGGAAAAGTGGAATCTTTTCCTGGGCAGACAACATCCTTTATACATCTGTGGGCCCTATAGTTAGCCTTTATAATAAACCATTTCAAAATACACTTTTCCAAATGGACTTTCTTGCTCCTACTGACCCCATAAGATTATAAGCAGGCAGCGTCTTCATAAGGAACCCCTGTTGAAAACAGGTGAAGCCAAAGGCTAATATTACCCTTGAGTTCCTTTTCTGGTGACAGTTTGCTTAATTCAAACTCTTTCCTTACCTCTAACTGAAGCAGACAAGTCGAAACACATAGTCACATGCAGCAACACGTGGATTTATTTACCAGGCTTCCCCCACTATTTTCTTTATCCATCCCCCCTTTTTCTCCCCACAATAATTTTTTTTCCTCTCTAAGAGAAGTCAAACTTTTGCCCTTGCAAAAAGGACACCATTTTCTCATCTCTGCTCTTATGGGTTTATGTAAGCTGACATTTACTGTGCCTATTCTCTCACTCTGAGCTATTTGAAAGTGCTTGCCCAGGGACTCCTTTGGGACCTGGTTTCCAGACTGAGGGCTGGTGTTGCTTTCAGGGTGAAACCTTGGAACCTCTTCAAAGAAGAGACAGGTTTGACCCCAGAGCCCTTATTTATAACAACCAGTCACAAGGTGGCCATCTTACATGACCTATGGAATGTGCCCTGCACTATTTTTAGATACCATAGAATGTGCTCAAGGGCAAATGACACATTCCACGATTAGGAATGAATTCCTGCAGCAACATTATTAAATATTAAGAACTACAAATAGCCCCATCAAATGGTTATATGACCCAAAAAAATCTTTTAGTAGAATATTTTTATTCTGAAAATATCCAAACATTTTAAATTATAGTGAAATGGAGGTGCTTTTTAAGAATGTAAACAAAAAAAATGGTATTGGAGACAAGTAAAAGGAAGAAATTCAGAATCTTAGAAATGTCAAATGAGCATGTTTTAGAAATGAGCAACAAAGAATTGTGTTTTTCTTTTTAATCTTCCAAAAGAAGGTGAGTGTATTTGCACCACTCAATGAAGAAATAATTGAATCATGCAGGACCTTATGGACTATGCATTCTGTTTCAGGGAGGTGCCATGATCCCCAAACAAGCATGAGAACTTATTTCTATATATTTTTTTTATTTTTAAAAAGATTAAATGTTTGAATAGATCTTCACTAACCATCTCATTTCCTTTAATTATCTTGAGTGGTTTTAAAATTTACTTGCTAAGACTTTATTTACATTATTCAACAACAAATTGTAAAGTGAAAAATTCAGTCAAGCAACATGCATCCTTCCTCTAATGAATGGATGAGTGGATTGATTGATTTTTTTTCTGCTGATTTGATGTCATTTCCATCATCTGGATTTTGCGTGTGATTAATTATTGTATATGGAAGATGTTTTAAAAAACAAGTAGCATGAACTTTACTACTCGCCTATGGACAAGTCATAACTTCTTTGACATCTGTGAATTCATGATAATAATTTCTGTAGTATATATCTGATAGGGTTGTTTTGAAGGTCAAATTAAATAACATGTCTAATATGTTTTGCCAGCTTTATATTTCTTAATAAGTATTGTTGTGATGCCAATGGTGATGGAGGGAGGAAATAATCATATATTAAGTATCTGTTATATGCCAAGCCCTCTGTTAAAACTTTATAAATATTATTTCACTTGATTCTAACAACAACCCTGGGAGGAAGCTATTATTATTCCCATTTTACAGTTGAGTAAACTGAGGCAGATTTTCAGTGAGTCATGCGTCTCTCAAATATTTGAGTTTGAATTAGAACTTGGGTCTTCCTGATTCCAGGTCAAGAGCTCTCTTTGTATTATTAAATATGTGTGTCCGTGTTTGGTACTAATAAATATGGGGTCTTCTTTTATCAATATTAAGGCCGTCTCCTGACATCTGTTCAGTTGAAGACGTCTGTCTGAGTAGAATGCTGGGAATCAAGTACTTTGGCATCTGTGAATTCCTCTTGTGGGGATAAACAACCTCTTTTCAGTATCTATTTTGAATTAGAGCTACTAGCAATCCTTTCCTGAACTGGAATGCATATACTTGACCTTCTAATCCTATTGATTTGACACTAATGTCAGTAATTGCTACCATAATATATAAAAGCTATCTCTCCTTTCTTGTTGTTTCTTTGGGGCATCCATCTGGTGTGATGTGGCAGATTCCAGGGTTTGTTGGAGTAAACTTGGTTAAATTTAGCTCTATGGGAAAATTTCCTTGAATATTCCATTGTTTAGGGGTGGGGGTAGAAAGACAGCAACAGGAGTAGAAGATTTATTCATTTTAAACTGAATTATTTTTAGCATAAGGGAAGTGGTTGAATGAATAAAAAGTTTGCATTAAAATTTTCTGATAAGTGATATCCAAAATATATAGATAGCTAACAAATATACAAATCAAAAGTCCTTCCCAAATAGATGTCATCAAAGGATACCAACAATAATTCTTAAAGGGAATTGTAAACTATTAACAACCATGTGAAAGAATGCTCCAAATAACCAATAATAAGAGAAATAGTAATCAGAACAACCCTGAGATTTCCTCTCACACCCAGCAGCATGGTAAAGATGACCACAGATAAGAATAGTCAATGTTAGCCTCAATCTATTTATCTGTAAAACAGGATAATAACAGCAGCAACCTCCAGGGTTGTTGTGAAAATAAAATGAGACACTATTTGTAAAGTGATTTGCCAACCTTAAGGCATCTTCTAAGTGCTAGCTACTGTTAAAAGGGGTAATATTGGGCGGCTAGGGCGCAGTGAGTAGAGCACTGGCCCTGGAGTCAGAAGGACCTGAGTTCGGATCCGGCCTCAGACACTTAACGAACACACAAACAAAAACCTAGCCGTGTAATCTTGGGCAAGTTACTTAACCCCAATTGCCCACCAAAAAGCAAAAAATAAAAACAAAAAATAAAAAATAAGAAGGGGAATATTGGTATTATGATAGACACACAAGTGTATTATTGGATGAGCTATAAATTAGTACAGCCATTTGGAAAACAATTTAGAATTATGTAAATAAAATGACACACATGTTCTTACCTTTTGATCTAGAGATTCCACTACTAGGCATATACCCTAAGGAGATCTTTGATAAGAAAGAAAAGTCTCCATATAAACCAAAATATTCATAACAGCATTTTTGTGGTAACAAAGAACTGGAAACAAAGAAGATATCCATCAACTGGGTAATGATTAAATAAATTGTGGTTACATAAATGTAATGGAATACAATTGTGCTATAAGAAATGATGAATTAAATGAATATAGGGAAGAGTTATATGAATTAATGAAAAGTGAGGCAAGCAGAGCCTATATATCTATATCTATCTATCTATCTATCTACACACACACATACATATATATGTATAGACACACACAACTACAACAATGTAAATGGAAAACACAAAATAACTGAAAATGGATGTAGCAAAATTACAATGACAAAATATCACCCCAAAGAGGAAATATGTCCTTTACCATTTCCTTTGAAGAGGTAGGGAATACACAAGTAAAGAGCATTGCATGTATTGCCAGATTATTTCAATGAATCGATGGAGTTTGCTGATTTTTTTTCTTCCTCTTTTTTTAAAAATCTAATTCAAAAAAGATGGCTTTGGATGAGGACAGAAGAATAGAGAAAAATTTGAGTAACACAGAACAAAATATTTCAGCATCATATGAAGACTGAATTCGTGTATTTGTTTCTTTACATATTCCTTTGAAATCGATTTAAAGTGTCATTGCATAGATAGAAAAGTTATATACAGTGTTTCTTTGATTTTTGTACTGAGTTTCTGATCACTTTCAGTCACACTTTTAAGTTCTATACCCAGAAAAGAAATTGGAATACTAAAGAAGAGCTGTCCCTTTTGTAACTGATAGTAGATCTCAGACAATTAAGGATGAGAAAGACAGGTGCTTTGCAGAGTGGAACTCTAGAATAAGAATGCAGAGGTTCCCATTGGACATCATAGATGTGAATGAGAAGCCCCCCAACCTACAGTGATATGACTAATAGAAACTGTCCAACAAGGTCAGGACTCCATCCAGGGGATGGACATCTGGAGTATCATAATAAAGACATTCTTGATGACTCTGAATGTTTTATTCTATAATTATAACTTTCATAAACATGAAATTTGTTATAGTTCCAATTTTCCTTTTCACTTGAGGAGTATGAATGTGGACATGCTATTTGTGTCCTTGATCTATACAGTTATTTTCTATAAGGGCAACACGGCTTTATTCCAAAAATATATTAAACAGCATTCCCTTGATTTAAAAGCAATAAAAGGTAATTACAGTGTAATGATGCCAACAGCTAATTTGTTGCCAGCAGTTTTGGTTAACTCAGCTTGCCTTAAGAAACTCACAATTCACATTAACAAAGGTGTAAATCCCAAATTACACTGCTCCTTCCAGATCACCCTTCTCTCCTTCATCTCTCCCCTCCCCACCTGTCAGACAAGCAGGTCTTCTAAACTGGGCTATTTAATCCTTATACAGTACAACGTAAACCCTCTCTGGTTTCTTCCTCTCAAGTGTAAACTTTAATAGTATGGCTGCCAATAGTCTTTTTTTCTTCTTGTAGATGAATGATACCAGTACCTTTTGTGCCACTACAGTTAAGGGTCTCTTAACATTTCCATTCTAAACATCTATTTTCAAAGGTTTATAACTCAGCTATAAAAATGTGCTCCAGGCTGAAACTTAGCATACAAGGTCTTAGCCCAGGAGCAATCTTTTACTCTTTTATATATTAATCTTGAAAAAATGGTGTGGCTGTATTTTAAAGAACTGGAGTGTTCACAATAATAGAAGTTAAGGACATAAGGGCACAGGGAAAGATCACAGCGCCAGCAAGTCCATCCACCTCCTCGATAATAGGTATATCTGAAATTCAGTTTCTCAACATCTCCTTTCTGTTTTTTATTCTCTCTGCTCAGAAATAAATCTAGTTTTATTACTTTTATTATTTGTTTCAATAGCCTCATTTGTGGAACTTATTTAGTAGTTATGCCACCTTGATCTATGTTTCTATCCTGAGGTGGCTTGTAGGCATAGGTTGGTCACTCCAGGCCAGGTCACTGTTTCCAGAGCTTTGGAGATTCATTGTAAGATTTCTGTTTCAGTAAGAAAACTTTTGTTTGGAATATTCTAGGTCTAGAGTATAAGGAATAGAGGGCCAAAGAGGGTTTAACAGACAAAAATGTCAGTGACAAAATGGGTCACTTTTTAGAGTCTAGAATCATAGTATCTCAAAGAAGAAAGAATGCTGATGGAATGAAATATGGCAGGTAGACAAGAATGAAGAAGAAAGGTGCAGAGGTATAATTTCAAGATTGAGAGAAAATGAGAAATCATGATGTAGCTAGCTCTCTGTTATCAAGGATAAATAGGATAACAGATACTTAGTACTAATGAAAACACAAATCTTTAGTTTGGAAGTTTTGATAAATATTGATTTGAAAATTGTTCTTTGTTACTTTTTCTAAACTATATGTAGGGCAACCCTGAGATCAATTATTAAATATATAGCTTATTCCATATAGTTATCTTGAATTAAAATTGAATGGATTCAATGTTTATGCATTTTTTATCTAGATTCTATTTTTCTCCTGGCTAAAACCATTAAAGCAGAGCTACAACTAGGATTTCTGGTGTTTGGGGTAAATTCATAGAATCACAGAATTTAACAAATGGAAGAAACTCAGCAGAGAACTTGTCCAACTTTTATGCAAAAGGTATCTCTATTGTAACATATCTGACAAGTTGTTTTTTAATTTTTGTTTGAAGACCTTCATATTGGAGAAGAAAAGGTACACTATCAGCGTGATCTACCCAGTAAAGTGTGGTCATATTGGTAGGACTATAATACTATCTCCTCCCCAAGATTTTGGTTATTATGCTTGTGGCAGAGCTGAAGCTCCTACTCCCCCTTCCCTCTATCTAAGGGGAAGGTGGAAGACACAGGATTTGGCAAAAGAGAAAGGTGTGGTAGTGGAGAGAGGATTAGGATCCTCAGTAGGTGGGAAAGATCTCAGTAGGGTGGGCCCAAGGTCTATCATTGTATCTCAGGGATAGGATAACTCTGTGCTTTGTGCCCAGTAGCCCTAACTCTGTATCCTATTCTGACCAAGTAGCTTTTTATCTATGAACTTCTCCCCACTCTCTAAAGTTGTGCTTTCTTTTTAACCCAAGGTTTATTTTCTTTGTTGTCTGGTAGCTTTTCTAATTTCAAGGGAATAGGAATAGGTGGTACTGTTCCCTTTGGTTTTGACTTCCTTTCTAGATTAAGAGCAGAGCTAGAATTACTAATTTTGGTTCTGGACAAATTTAGTTGGGTTAGAAGAACAAAGAGTTGGTTAATTAAAGTAGTGCTATGATAAAGGAAGGACCATGCTTCACACAGTTTCACCTAGTTTCATAGCACATCTGATTACCCTTAGTCCCAGGAAAGAGGCAGAAATTTTAAAGTGGGGAGAAAGTAAGAAGCATGGTAGTGATAGTGGAAAAATTAAGGCAGAGTCCTAAGGCACAATACTATATACATGAATGTCCAAGGACCATGAATCATGTTCAAAGCAGGACACATGTTTTTTGGATGTTGGTGCTCTGGGATAAAGCTCTCGACCCCTTGCACGAATTATGGTTCTGAATTTAATTGATTTTTCCTATATTCTAAATTAAGGTGATTTTACATTTTTGAAATGAAGGCTATATTTTAATTTAAGGTCTTAGTTCCTTGGTAAAAGTCTATAATGTATCCATTTGGAAGATTATCATTTCCCCTCTTCAATTAGGAGTAAAACGTAAGACCACCAGTCTGCATCTTCCCTTTTGATGTTAAGTAGATTTAGGTGGGATAGAAGAATACAACAGAGATCTCTGAGTAGCAAGGTCCCATAAGACTTAAACTGTCTATTATATCTTGAATAAAGAATTTAAACCATAGTATGTATAGAGTCAATAATTCAATACAATTCAATACCTATTTGCTCAGTACATGAAATCTTCCATGATAGTTAGAAAGGATATAAGAATTGAACAAGAAAGTCTCTTATCTTCGAGAATTTAACACACTATTAAGGGAGGTATGTTAGATACACAAATACCACAAATATGAATTGATATATGCATAGGAAATATGCATATGATAGAGCATAAGTGGTTCATGTGATAAGAATAGAGGAGAGGACCAAACAGAATGGCTTGCAAGATTCAGAAAGAAGAGATCACTTAGCTGGAAGAATCAAGGAAGATGGCACTAGATCTTGAAATAGAGGTATTTTACCTCGGTAGAAGTGTTAGGGTAAACTTTTCCAGGACCGGGGAGCATTGGACCTTAAAAGAAATGGTTGTTGTCCTTCATTCTCGAAGAGGACCCATATGACATATGAAAATAGTAGCATCTGATCAGAACAAAAGGCAAGTAGACACTGACTGAATGATGGAGTGTAGAAAGGGGAGCTAGCTGCCTGCAAAGGCTGAAAGTAATGGTTGACATGAGAAAGTGGAAGGACTTGAATGCTAGACTGAGGAATTTGTATTTTATTTGGTAAGTAAAGGTTGAAGGTTTTGGAACAAAGAAGTGATGCTCTCATACCTATAAATGAAGATTATTTTACCTGCAAAATGAAGTATGAACTAGAAAGGTGAAAGTCTGCGGGAGACTAGTTAGGCTATTACCTAGACCAGGTTAAAGGTAACAATGACCCACACCCAGTCAGTAGTAGCATGAATGTAGCTATTAGGTAGCTATTGTAGAATTAGAATCAGTTAGACTTGGCAGCTAACTGGATTTGAGGAGTGAGGAAAAGGGAAGAGTAAAACATGACTGAGTTTATGAACCTCTGTGACTGGAAAGATGATTATACCAGCAATAGAAAAAATGATATTAGGAGGGTTTGTTTTTGAGGGGAAAATAATGAACTTGGTTTGGGTCATATTGATTTTGAGGTATTGGCAAGAAAACCAAATATAGATATTCTGTAGACATTTGCAAATAACCTATAATTTTAAATGAATATTCTGACATTAAAACTTTCTACTATGGAATGCAATCGTGTTTTCTTTATACACTTTAGCTATTTCTTGAACATTAAAGATTACAGGCAAAAAATAGAAATGGAAGTCATGGGGAACCCATTAAAATGGATTAGTCTTCAAGGATGTGTTTGCAGGGGTATCCTAAGTTCCAGAGTCTGCTCTGCTTCTTCTACTGGGTTAGAGAAACTCTTTAACCTCTTTCCTGTTTACTCATTTTTCCAGTCTATTTTTTGACTTTGTACTTTATGTCAGAGTTGGGCTCTGCTCAATTCTTGGGGGTGGATGCAGAGGACGTCTGGTCTTTGTTTTTGGCTTTCCTTGACTTCTACTGTTTTTACAACTCAGTGGATGACAATAAGTTTTTGGTACTTCCAGAATGGTATGATTTTGGAAGAGATATGATTATTTTATTCCTGGACTACACATTTTCTTGACTTTGACCTCTCCTCTCTGACCTAAAACTGCATAATGGGCAACAAAGTTTCCAAATGGTACCTGATACTATGTCCAGTGATAGTATAGGGGTCTCTCTCTGACCAAGACTTCAGGCACCTTACTGTCCTTGGTGCTTAAATGCTCCTTCTTCTGCCACTCCACAATCCACAATCACTGCCTTTTTCTACTATGCTGCCCTGTACTTCTGGTCATCCCCTACATGCATCTGGAGACTTCTCTGTCTTCCTCAGCTGCCCTAGGCTAGAAAAGTGATTCACTCTTCTCTTTTTTATTAATTTTCTCACTCAGAATTAAGTTTGATGTTCTTTTTAAAGTTGTTGTACAGGGATGTGTGGAGTTTTGCAAAAGTCCTGGCTTCATTCTGCCATGTTGACTCCATGCCCCATTAGTCTTTTTCTAATCCTACAGGAATATATGGCTTACCATGTTTAGGCCTTACTTTTTCAATCCAATTTCTCTAGTTATAGGAACATGAAAGAAAAGACAGCCAAGTGGATCTAGAGTAGAGTAACAGAGGCAAAAAGAGGTCTCATAGGCATCTCAAACTTGCCACATCCATAACAGAACTCATGATTTCTCTTCAATCTCACACCCCTCACCTTTTACCTAGTTTCTTAACCAATTTTTGTTGAAGGAGCTGCCATTTTTTCAGTCACTGAAGTTTGCAACTTTATATTCATCTTTGACTCTTTCTTCTACCTCATTCACCTTATCTAATCCATTGTTAAGTCTTATTGATTTTACCTTCACAACGTCTCTTGCATCTGTCACTTTATTTCCATTCATATCACCACCATTTTAATTCAGAACCTCATTACATCTTGCCTGGACTATTACAAATAGCCTCATCACTGGTCTCCCTTTCTCAAACCTTGCCTTCTTCAATTCTCCATACATAATAAAGCATAGTTTGACCATGTCACTCCCCTCTGCAAAAAGTTCTAATGATACTGTATTATCTCTAGAACAAAATACATGGTTTTCTATTTAGTATTGATAGCTCTTTCTAATCTGACTCCTGACTACCTTTTAGGATGATTGCACATTATTCCCTTTCACACACTTGATGTTCCATCCTGCACATTAAATTACATTTTTCACTTCTGTTCTCTGCATACAAACCTGTCCCCTATGGCTGGAATGGTCTTCTTCATCTCTACTTCTCAGAATCCTTAGATTCCTTCAGGGGTCAGCTCTTATATGAGGCCCATGTCAATTCCCACTCCCCCATACCATTGCTAATTTCTACACATGGAAATTATTTTGTGTTTACTTTGTATATGTTTCCATTTATTATAGATTTATGTATTACCACCACCCCTATCCCAAGAGGATTTTAGCTCATTGGAGGCAAGGATTGTTTTTGTTTTTTCTTTCTATCCACAACAATTAGTATAGAAGCAGGTGCATAGTCAACACTATTGAATAAAGGAATCTGGGTATATTCTTCAGAAATATCAAAATACTCATTTACTGTCTTTCCACTTGTTATCTTTTTAGCAATGGATGGTATTTATTCGTTCCCAGTTTGAATTCTTCATTGGAAATGAGGGCTAGGTTATAATTTAAGGTTTAAATATCTTAGTAAATATTTCTTTCTCTCAGCCCCAAATTTCTTAGCCTCCAAGTCTATGATGTGTATTTAGGGAAAATTATAATTCCTTCTCTTCAATGACGAGTATAATGGAAGAGCACCAATGTGCATGCTCCCTTTTCATGTTAAGTAGATATAGGTGATTCATGGTGGGATGAAAGAATACAACAGAGACCTCTGAGAAGCAAGGTCTCATCAGACTCACATTGTATCTATTATCTCCAATGACAGATGCTTTCCACAGCCCCTAGCAGCATCTTTAGCAGCTGTTCTTTTTAGTAAGTAGCTCCTGGAAATTTCTATCACTGTTCCATGAACATCCTAGAGGCACGTTTAATAATTCACAGCATTGGGTTAGTAATTTCCCCTCTCTCTGGGCCTCAGTTTCCTCATCTATGTGAGTATTGACTCAGTGACTTTAAGGTTCCCTTGAGTTCTAAATCTTATGAGCATGAAAGTGATAGAAGCTTGTGATAGTGGCAAGTCCTAGCACTGTTTCTTTTCTCCTTGAATAGTGCATAGCTTGCTCAAGTTCAATGGATAGTTCAATGTCACTTTTATCCTATCTCTAGAGGGCATCTTAAAGTTACATTACTTGCCAAGCATTCTTGTGATGGATATAATATGATATGATATGGTGGCTGTTTTGAGAAATGGTTCTTTTAGAAACTAATTCAAAATACAATAGAGATGTGTTAACAAATATTTGTGTAAGTACAGAACCTGGATTGGAAAGGACAGAGTGTAGGGGTAAATTTCTTTTAGGGGGGAAGTAATTTGGGTTAAGTGACTTTCTGAGGGTCACACAGCTAGTAAATGTCAAATCAGTTCAAATCAGAACTCAGGTCCTCCTGACTTCAGGGCCAGTGTTGTATCCACCATACCAGGGGTGGAGAACCTGAGGCCACATGTGGCCCTCTAGGTACTCCAATGTGGCCCTTCGACTGAATCCAAATTTCACAAAATAAATTCCTTAATAAAAGGATGTATTCTGTAAAACTTGGATTCAGTTAAAAGGCTGCACCTAAGGACCTAGAAGGTCACATGTGGCCTCAAGGCCACAGGCTCCCAACTACTGGGCATGAAGGTATACCAATAGAAATAGAGAGGAAGGGACAAATATGAAGATTTTTACTAAGATAAAATACTTAGAACTTGGAAGTTATTCCTTTTATTTACATTGTTGTATAACTTGTTTTCTTGGACCTACTTATTTCACTCTTCATCAGTTGATATGTCTTTTTATACATTTCTTAATTTTTTATATTTATCATTTCCATTGGCATAGTGACATATTCAAGTATCACAATATATTTAATGAACTTTTTTTCCTCCAGTTCTTTGGTACTACAAAGAAAAATTGGTGCATACATGCTCTTTTTTCAGTTAGCCTGGGAGAGATTTCTCATAAAACAATCTATAGGTTTATATTACAATTAAGAAAATGAATGAGTTTAAGAAGTATCATTTTGTAGTTCTAAAGGAAAAGACCATAGGGTTGGTTGGAGTCATGTTGAGTTTATCTTGCTGGGAGGTCACTTTCATATTTTCGTGTTTTGTTTGTTTAAAATGTCCACAGGTCTGAGAAACAGGTAAGATAGAGTTGCTGACTTTGTAACTATCACATAGTACTCTTAAGATACTCTGCTCTTTCTGAACAGCGGGATTTTTGGGGTGGGGGTTGCATTTAAAAGTGGTGATTCATATATAGGGCACACTTAGAGTATGGGCTATAAGGTTCTCTTCCTTAGTTAACTCCTGAACATACAAATTTTCTGGAACTTGTGGGTATTATTCAATTTTTTAAACAATATGCTATATGGAATTTCATTTTTAAAAATCACCATGAGGAAAGTAAATATGCATTGTGAAGTATAGTACATATTTTCATATTTTGGTTCATATTGCCACAAGGGAACATCTATTTTTTTTGGTGGGATCCAGAGATGGTATTTCCTTTAAATATTTCTTAAATTAAGCGATCTATCACTTTAAAGCATATAGGTGGTGAGTGTTGTAAAGGTAATAAAAAGCACAAACTATTGTACTTATATGAAAAATGGAAAGTGCTATTTTGTGAGGGAGATGTTCATTTTTTCAGGTGCAGATTTTCTGCAGTGGTTACAAGGGACAACTCAGGTCATAGATCCATTAAAGTATTATTGAAACAAAAATGTGATTGTTAATTCTTTTAGTTTTATTTTACATTATCAGCCCGGACCTAACTTGGCAGTTTCTGTGAAATCAGATAAAAAAAAACAAACCACCACCAACAACCCAACAACAAAAACAAAACCCCAACAAAATCATGGAATAAAAATCGCAAAGTAGTCATCTGCATTTATAAAACCTCCACTAAAAATAATTTTAAATATATAATGACTACATTGCCCATCAATTTAATAAAGACATTTATTTAATTTGGACCAATTTCCTGCAATGCACTTAGCAGGCTTTAAAATCCATTTTGTTGGGACACCTCTGAGACCCCATGCTAGATAATAGGGACAGCTGGAAGCTGATTTCATAATTTCTATGTGCAACTGAGGTAGAATTAAAGTGCAAATGCAATTTTTGAAGTGCTTGACATGAGAGAAGCTATAAAATTGCTCTTTGCACTGACTTGTTTAATTTCTATATGAATGTTTTATACAATAGTCTTTTACTGTTTTTTTCAAGTTATGAGCAATTATATTTGATGAAAGGGCAATTATCACACATAGAAATTCAGCATTGTAAGATCTGTATAAAACCCACTATTGGTTGTTGTTGTTTTTTATTCTAGTCTTAAAAAAAATTGGGGGAGAATTTTTTCAATTGTAAAAGGCCTGACTCCCCCAGTTGCTGACAGCAAATTAGAATATTCTTCCAAATGTGTGAATGCCCCCTGTACAACAAAATGCAGTATAGTTTTAGCTATAGTTTCATTTAGCTTTAGTTTCATTGATTAAATATTAATTTTACTCCAGTATTATGGTACCAGTCCCTGGGGCTCTACAGCAAAAAGTTTTATTCATGATCTAAAGTAACAAACGACAAAGATACACAAAAAGCAGGTGTGGGCTCAAGCAAGGTTGTGGTGTTGATTTATTATATGGCATCCCCAATGTTCTCTATTGGTTCCTGGACCCATAGAATTTTGCTCTGTCTGACTTGTTCCCCTCTCATTTAAAATTAAACGTACAACTATTGGCAGGTTTGAGGCTTGATTTTCATCCCAGGCCTAATGGCTTACAGGTGGCAAGAAATCTCCACCAACAAACAAAATCCCCAAATCTATCTTTCTCATTGAGAAGCCAGAGAGAACATTATAGATAAAGGACAAGGAAAGGGATATTAAAAAAATTAAACCTGTATTTTCACTTGTCTTTCTTGGTTAAAAGCTTCCTCCTCTTTCTCTTTCTATTCCCATTTTCAATGTATGAAAGGGATTCCATTTTGAACTTTGGTCCTTTTGTCTCTCTGTATATTTAAACTTTGGCATTCCTAATGTTTTTAAGCTCTAGCAACATGATTTGTATCCTGGACAAACCTACCATTGAAAAATGTTGGACATATTCTGATTGACGCAGACACATAGATCACTTCTCCATCCTTTCTAGAACTTAGGCTGAGCAAGATTAGAGCATTGGCTATGAGTTTCTCTTTTTAATGCAATTGCTGTGGGAACTTTGGGTAGTTACTCTATTTTTTTTATTAATGTCTTAAATGAGATTTTATTTTTAAAATTCACCAGGAGGAAGGCAAATATGGACCATGAAATATAGTGAACATTTTTGTTGGAATTACCATGAGGGGCTATCTATTTTTTGTAGGATCCAGAGCAGTATTTCCTCTAGACATTTCATAAATTGAGCAATCTGTCACTTTAAAGCATATAGGTAGTGACTGTTGTAAAAGTAAAAATAAGCACATTCTACTATACATAGATGAAAAATTAAAAGTGTTGTGCTATGTGAGGTGCTTATTTTCTCAGGTGTGGATTATTTATAGTGTTTACGAGGGATACTTCAGAAACGTACTAACCAGACATGCTCTATTCATAGAGCAGGTGGCCAACATCGTTACCACCTCCCATTCATTGTGCTTGATTTCTTCATTCTTCCTTACTTTTAAATAAACACAGATTGATGGGGTCTCTTTAGAGGAACCCATCCTCCACAGGTACACACAAAGACTGGACATTTGACTCTGGTACTATGCCCAGGGGCACAAAAACCAAGATAACATACAAACTCATATGAATGGCTGAACAGGAAGGGCCATCCCAGTGTACCATGCATAGCGAAGGTCTCAAGTTCTATAGGTGGTGTGAATGTTAAATCTTCCAAATGCCCAACTCTCTGTTATATAATACTCTCTTACATGGTCTCTGTATCTTGCTATCAGCAATACTAGCAATTGTCAGAACCCATAGATGGGTAGAGGGAGAACTGTGTATTAAAAAGCAGAGGAAATAGGATGCTAAGTATTTAAATCATGTGGACTGGTTATGGATAGTACCTGTGCAAATCACCTGTCCAAATCTGATCTCCTGAAGCTTGCTGTCTAGAAATGCTTTCTAGTTTCTAGATCTCCCTTGTTGGTAATCACACTCACAGAATTACACAATTTGAGAGCTGAAAAGGACTTTATCATTCATCTTGTCCAAACCATAGATACTATAACACATACAAAAAACAGTCATCAGGGCTCTTTTTGAAGATTTTCAAGAAGAGGGGAATGCACTGCCTCTTGAGGTTATCCATTCAACTTCTGGACTGCTATAAATGTTGGAAGGTTTTAGTTTTTTGCCCTGACATCAGAACTAAATGTACCCCTTTTGAACTTCTATCCAATGCTGCTAGTGTAGTTCTCAGGGCTAGACAAAACAAATCTTCTCCCCCCTTTACATGACAGCCCTGCAAATACATGGAGATAGCTATCATGTTGTGCCTGAGTCTTCTTTTTCCTAGGTTATATTTGCTCAGGTCATCCAACTGATTATCATCTTTCAGGGACTGAAGGATCTCCACTGTTTCTGTTATCCCCCTCTGGACACTCTCCAGAGTGTCCTTAACTTGTGATTTATACAACTGAACACCATACTAAAGCTATGGTCTGATGAGGGCAGAATTCATTGGAGCTATCACATTCCTATTCCTGAAAGCCATGTCCTCTTAATACAGGCCAAGATAGAATTAAGTGTGTGTGTGTGTGTGTGTGTGTGTGTGTGTGTGTACTGACAAATGACACTATTGATTCATATCAAGCTTGAAGTGCACTAAACTATCAGATTTTTTTCAGAATAACTACTATCTAACTGTATATCCTCAATATTAAAACTGTGACATTGTTTTTTCCTTTTGTTACCTAAGTACAGGACTTAATCCTTACTGAATTTTATTAGCTTCTAGCCTTCCAAAATCCTTTTAGTTACTTACTCTGTCATCTGGTATATTATTAGCCAACTCCCCCAAGCTTTGTGTCATTGGAAAATTTGATGAGCCTACCATTTAAGCCTTTATCCAAGGCAATGACAAAAATGTTAAACAGCGCAGTGAAGCACAGATCCTGGGTTAGTTCATTGGAAACCTGCCCTATTAATACTGAACTATTAGCAACTACCCTCTGAGTCTGACCATCCATTCCATTCCATTCCAAATCCATCTGAGTGCCTTATCATATAACCCCTATCTTTCTTTAGCCATGAGAATAGTAGGAAATACATGATCAGTTTTGCTAAAATTCAGGTAAACAATATTCACAGTCCTACCTAGTTACTAATTTATTGAACCTAGGAAATGGAATTAATATGGCATCATGTGTTATTGATGAAGCTGAATTGACCATTTGCCCCATTCACTCAGTTTTCTCCAACTTTTCTTAACTCTACCATTCTCCCTGCTCCTCTGTATCTTCCAAAGATATTTTAGAACCATATTTTACACTAGTGTAAAGGAACTTCAGAGGCCACCATGTCAAACTGTACCTGCCAAAGTAATCTACTCTACAATGTTTCACTTATAATATCTTCAGCAAAGAGCTATTCTACTTCTACTTGAACAACTCCAGTGGGGATCAGCCCAAATCAGCATGGCCTTTGACATCACCTGAGACTCTCTACAGTAAACTCAGAGCCTCAGCTCTACAAGTACTATAGACACGAGTGCAGGGGACTTGATCATCAGCAGAGAGTGCACAGAGTTCACTCTACTCTTGTGTACTGCCCTAATAACCTTTTAATTCACATACTTGCCTCAAGTGTCTCTTCATTACAATCTAGCCTTTCCTCAGTCTCCATGTGTATTTTCCTAAAGTATAGATCTGTGTCCCCCTGATTCAACTCTGCCCATAATACCACCTCAAATGTACACTCCTGGAGGGAAGGGACCATTTATTGCCCTTTTTTGTCTCCAAACAATGCCTGGCACATAGTAACACTTACTAAACTCTTCTTGGCTGATTGAGGGGTTGGTTGATCACCTGTCTGGACCTCTCCAAGTCCCTAAAACACCAGCAAATTAAGCATGTGGAGATGAAACCCCCCCAAAAAGTCCTGCCCAATACCTTTGTATGCACCTTTCTATGAGACTGCTATGATCCTATGAAAACTCAAGTTTCAACTGAAGTAAATATCTCATAAAATTGAAACAGAACAAAATAAATAGTGAAGGAAGATGTGTTTGATTGTTATGAAGATATCTTTGGGTTCCAGTTCCGGGAGAAAATGCACCTTGGCAGTTAATGATAATCTCCATGAAAATATGACACTTGGAAACTTGTTGAATTTGGTTGACGATGCTAAAATGAGTATTGGGGTCACCTAAGACAGCACTAATTCATTTCAGGCTTTTCAAAAATCTCAAAACATTAGGGAGAAAAATGGAGAGCTACAATGAGATATCTTCTTTTTCTACTTTTCTTTTATGCTCTTGAGTCATTTCATATCATTTTATTCAAGCAACATTGCCTAACTCATAGCCCTATGGGAGAACCAAATGGATGCTCCCATAGGGTTCTATAGGCTGAAAAACTCTTACACTGCCACCTCCAATTTGCTGTGCCAAGATCATTCCCCAGGGCAAGAATTCAATGCAGAAACAGTCTATGCAAACCTTATAAGATTCATGTCCTATTGTTCTACATGCAGATTCTGGAAAACCCAAGATTCAGGGATATACACAATGGGAAAACAAAGCCTTGAGTTTGGGCTTTGTTTTTCTGGCCACAGAAAGATTAAACTATTACTGTAAGCAGCCCATTGTTTCTTACATATATCCTAGATTTTTACTTCCTGTCATCTCTTGTAAGAACTACTAAGAAGAATTAGTCTCACCACACAGTAAATAAATGCTTTAATACCCAGCATTATTGTTTAAACTAAGCTTTGTGAACACTTAAACCACAACAGATATATTGTCATATGACAGAGCAGTAAAATCACAGCCAGCAGTTACAGTTTGCATATTATTCTAGGGAGCTGCTAGTGAGCCATGGGGCTTACGTTTGGTTCATTGGGGGGAAACTACAATTTATGAAACAGGCTTTGTAAACATTTTTTTAAATAAGAAAGTAAAGAGTCCACACCACCCCCCCATGCTTATCCTAAAATATTTTCTGAAGTATGCTTTCACATTCTCCCCTTACCCCCACCATATTCTCTGCCTTGCTTGTCTAGTCACAAAAGTAAGAAATCACTTTGAATTCATGAAAAAGCAGATCCATTATAATGATTTGGGGAAGATGACACCAATAGAGCATACTTTCTGGCAGGTATTACCATTTCAAAAAAAAATGGCCAGTCCTGAGGAGTCTCATCACTAGCAGGTAATGCCCTTTTATAGCCAGACTAACTATGAGGTGGCACAGAAGATGGAGTGCTGGGCCTGAAGTCAGGAAGACTGATCTTCCTGAGTTCAAATTTGGCCTCAGACTACTGTGGGCAAGTCACTTAATCCTGTTTGCCTCAGTTTCCCTATCTGCAAAATGATCTGGAGATGGAAATGGAAAACCACTCCAGTATCTTTGCCAAGAAAACCCCAAATGGGGTCATGAAGAGTCAGACAGAACTGAAAATGACTGAATAATAATAAAACACACTTTATACAGCCTGCTGAGCTATGAAGTAGGTTTTAATCAGCTTTGACAGAGGGAGCACCCATAAGGATGAAGTATCAAATCACTGAAAGGTAGAAGAGAAGTAGAGACCCCAGTTAAGCAGGCCAAGTCTTTGCTCTGGAGGTCAATTTTCTTTGCAAATTAACTTTGCAACTTTGTAGTATGGGCAGATAGCTAGAATCCTCAAATGTCTCAAACCCAATACTTGTGTGACCCTTGGCAAGTCATTTAGTCTGTCAGCCTCAGTTTCCTCCTTTATAAAAAATATAAAGCTAATATTTGCACTATAATAAGAATTGTTTTGGGGATCAAAAGAGGTAACATGCAAAGCATTCTTAAAAAATACCACATAAATAAATGCTATCATCATCATTAACAACAAAAGACAAAGGGATCCTTTCTGAGTTTGTCTTTTAAATTTTTACAATTGATGAAAAGTCATTGTTAAAAAACAGCAATACAGTAAGTTTATGTTTTTTTAATATTTCTATTTATTATTATCTTTAGATTGGGTTGGTCAAAGGGGAGTTGTATCATCTATCTATCTATCTATCTATCTATCTATCTATCTATCTATCTATCTATCTATCTATCATCTATCTATCTATCTCTGCCTGCCTGTCTATCTGTGTATCTATCCATCTATCCATCTATCTGCTTGTTTTTCCTACAAATGGCCTGAGAAGGCCAGTGTTTTCTTTATCCAGGACATTATCCAGGACAGTAGGGAAATATGTGTTCTGTCTGTTGTGATCTGAGTGCACACAGATCACCCTTAGCAATTATGTACCTATTTGAACTGATTATTTTTTGATAGCTCTGCAACAGTTGGCTTCAATCACTTTGATAGATCTGGTACTTTGCTTAACCTTTAAAATAGCAGGGCAATAACACATTGCCAGAATATAATAAAATAAAATAAAACAAACACTGTAAATAAGATGCCTACATGTTCTTAATTAGAAATTATGGTAAATAAAGGATAGGCTATTCATCGTATTTATTATAGCAAAATATTTCCTAATTATTGCAGGTATCAAAGGAATTTTTAATAACCCATTTAATCAGATTGCCAAATTTCTTACTTAAAACAAATTCTTATAAAGCACTACAGAGAAATTCATACTCTTATAAAATGATAGAATTTTAGTTCATAAGGGAAATTAGTCAATACTCTACCTAAGAAATTTAAAAAATCCTCTTTACATATATTAGGGGTGGACATTTGGTCTTTTCCTAAAGACTTCAGGTGAGGAAGATTCTATCAAATTGAGGGTATTACCTAATTTTTGAGAAATTTTTTCTTACATTAAAACTAAGCATGTAAATCATATATCTGCTCAACAAGATGGAGGACTAGACATTTTCCACAGTCCCTCTGACCTCTTGAATATCTCCAAAATTGTAATTATTCATGAGATAAACTAATTTCAGTTGATTCCATGGCATCTGAACACCAAGAACTCTAATAAGAAAACAATCTGATGAATTCACAGCAGAGAAGGGGAATTCCTAACCCCCAAAGTGCTCAGCACCCTCTCAACAGAGACACAGAAAAATTCCTACATTAGGGAAATTGCTTCTCTACAACCTATAGTAATTACTCTTTTTAAGAATCAGACAAAAGGGGAAAATGGGGCCAGGAAGCCAGAGCACAAGATCTGCAAGGCAATAAATAACAGGGACACTGTTTAAAGGGAACCCAAGTAAGTACTTTAGAAGTTTTAATTCTCTGTGGAATACAGAGACTAAGGAAGTACTAATGGCCATGAATTATAGAGTAAAATTCTAGAATACATAGAAAAGGAAGGTAAATAGTGAAGAAAATGAAGATGAAAAGTACTTTTTTTGATAAAAGGTACAAAATAGAATCTAATAAAAGTTGAAAGAAAGGAGAGGAAGAGGGATTTTACTTGAGTACTTAATTGAGAAGAAAAAGGGGGAAAGAATTAAATAGCTAGATATAAAGAAGAAAGAAAAAAGGAAAAAATTGTTGAAATTTCAAAATTTGAAAAAAGAGGCATCAAACAGGCCAGGGGGAGTGATGCTTAAGAATGAGGGGAAGAGAGCCAGTGTAAATAGGATTGCCTTAAATAAGATTAAGTTAAAAAAATGAAGAGATAAAAATATTATCATTACAGAGGAAGAGGGAAAAATATAATAATAGAAAGAAATGAAGGAAAATACAAATCTAACTCTGATAACTTTAAATGTGAATGGATTAAACAATCCAATACAGTGAGAAAGTGTGGAAGATCAAATAAAAATACAAAACCTTTCAATCTGTTGCTTACAAGAAGCAACAGATTTGTTTTATTTGTTTTAATTTTTTTCTACTATGTATGTAGATATGTATTTTGTAAAATCATATGTATTTTGTAAAAATCATATGTAAAATCATATGTATTTTGTAAAATTTTGTAAAATCATATGTATTTTGTAAGTATATATGCAGGATGCATTTTAATCAAAACAGAGGGTAGAAACAATTATAGAATTATAGTTTTTATTTGTTTTATTTGTTTTAATAAACAAAGGACATATACAGAATAAAAATGAGGGGCTAGAAAAATTGCTATGCATTAGATGAATAAAAACAAAGCAGGAGTCACAACTATGCCATGAGAAAAAGCAAAAACAAACACTTAAAACATAAAAAGGACAAACAAGGGAAACTACTTACAACTCAAAGATACCAAAGACAACAAACCAATATCAAATTTCAACTTATATACTTCAAGTAATTTAGCATCCAAATTTATAAATAAAAAAATTAACAAAACTATAGGAAGACATGAATAGTTATATAATAGTAGCAGATTTCAATGTCCCTCTCTCCATTTTTGTATAAGCCTAACAGAAATATAAGCAAAATTAAACAAACTGGTGAAGAACATGGAGCTAAAAAGACTTAGAAACTGCTAAATAATATGTGTATTTCTAGGTGCCACATGGAACTAAAAAAAAGACCATTTATTATGGCACAAAAATATGGCAAACAACTGTTAAAAGGTAGAAATGGTAAGCACATACTTTATATAATATGATGTAATAAAATTATAATGAGTTAATAGAGTACAAACAAAAAACACAGACCAAAATGGAGACTTAACAGCAACATTATAAATGATGAGTGGGTCAAAGAAAAATCATAAAAATAATGATTAATTCTGTAAAATTATAATGATTAAATATTATACCAAAATTTCTGTGGTACAGGCAAAGCAGTTATCAGGTGAAAAATTATATCCCTACAAAGATTTTTCAACAAAATAGATAAAGAGAGGAATAATTGACTGAATATACATTTTAACAATTAAAAGTTAACACGCAAAAAAGATTAATATAAGCACAAAAAAGAGATATTAAAAATGTTGATAGGTGAGGTAAACTGGAAACTAAAAATAACATAGAGAAATGATAAATGGAAGGAAAAATTTGTTGTTTGAAAAGAGTAATAAAAATATCAAACCTTAGCCAATCTGATTAAAAAGAAGAGGAGAGACATAAAGAAATCAACAAAATAGTAAATGAGGTAAACCAGAAGAAATATAAAGAATTGTCAGAACCTACTCTTCATGGTAATATTCTAACAAAGCAAAGAGTTTAAATGAAATATAGCAATACATTAAAAACATAAAATAATCAAACTAACAGAACATCAAATAGATGTCTTATGTAATTCACTTTCAGAAAGTGGAATAGAAGTAGTTGTAAAGGAGCTATTGGAGAATTAGAACTCATAATCCTGATGGATTCACAGAATTCAATCAAATTCTTAAAAAAAAAAACAATGTCAATACACAAATTATTCTACAAAAGTGAGAAAGAAAGCATTCTATATGATTCCTCTTATAAGATAAATATAGTTCTATTAATTAAACCAGGGAAAGATAAAACACAGAAGGAAAACTATATAGTTCATCATCATTAATGAACATTGATTAAAATTTTTAAATAAAATCCTATCAGACTACAATAGGCATAAAGAGACCATTTTTTTCTTTTTTTTCCCCTAAAGAATTTCTTTTCTTTTTTTTTTAATAAAGAAATGCTTTATGAACTTCTGTTTTACATCATTCATTTCCGCCAGATTTTGAGTTACAATCATTTTCCCCCCAATATTCCCCTACCCAACCTCCCAGAATAGTAGTCCCACAAGATATTACTTCATTCTGCTCTCTCCCGTACCTTCTTCCATATCCCCATCGACTTTTCCATTAGAGGAAGGTGAATCTTTGTGTCCCAATGCCTGTGCATCTTATCTCCCTATTACAAGCAAAAGAGTATTAATAATAGTATTTATACATATTTGAAACATTTAATGTTACGACCTCGAATTTCAGATCCATTTCCTTCCTCCCTTGTCACCCATTCCTTCTTGGGAGATAAGCAATTCAGTATATGTTGTACATGTCTAGCTATGCAAAGCATTATCATAGTAGATATATTGTACAAGGATGCTTATAATTCCCTCCCACTCATCCCACCCCCCACCTGGTCCATTCCCTACATAATCCTGTCCCTCTTCTATAGTGGGTACTTCCAACCTCCCCTCCCCCCAAGGATGCCCTCCCATCCATCATCCCTCCTCTCATCCCCCTTCCCCTATCCTGCTGCAGGTTGAGATATCCCATTTAGTATGTATGTCATTTTCTCCCTGAACCAAATTCAATGTGAATGTGATTTTGCCTTTTTAGCCTTCCTTATTCTCCCCCTCCTTTGCAACCACTTCCCCTACATGAGATAGTTTACCCTACCATGTCTCTCCCCATCTGCTCTTGCCACTTTCCTCTCTCACCTCATAATTTCATCCCTTGAGTATTCTCCCTTCCCAACAAATTCAACCTATGCCCTCTATCCATATATAACTGTAACCATATACACACATTCACATATGTATTCATATGACCACACTCCCTTCTTCCATTATTTTCATAGTGAGAAAGATATCATCAGTCACCGTTATTGCTTTTCCATATAGGAATGTAAATAGTTCAACTTTGATAAGTTCCTTTTGATTTCTTTTCCCTGATTACCTTCTCAGGCGTCTCTTCCTTCTTGTGTCTGGATGTCAAATTTTCTATTCAAGTCTGGTTTTTTCCTCAAGAATGCTTGAAAGTCCTCTATTCCACTGAATGACCATATTTTCCCCTGAAACAAAATACTCAGTTTTGCTGGGTAGGTGACCCTTGGGTTCATTCCCAGTTCTTTTGCCCTCTGGAATATCATATTCCATGCCCTTCGATCCCTCAGTGTAGAAGCTGCCAGGTCTGGGCTATTCTGATTGTGTTTCCACAATATTGAAATTGTTTCTTCCTGGCTGCTTGTAGTATTTTCTCCTTGATCTGGGGATTCTGGAACCTGGCTATAATATTCCTGGGAGTTTTCTTTTGGGATCTTTTTCAGGAGGTGATCGGTGGATTCTTTCAACCTCTATTTTGCCCTCTGGATCTAAAACATCAGGGCAGTTTTCCTTGAGAATTTCTTGAAGGGTGATTTTCTAGGTTCTTTCCTTGATCATGGCTTTCAGGTAGTCCAATAATTTTTAAATTGTCTCTCCTGGATCTATTCTCCAGGTCAGTGGTTTTTCCCATGAGATATTTCACATTGCCTTCTAATCTTTCGTTTGTTTGGATCTGCTTAACAGCATCTTGATTTCTCATAAAGTCACTAGCTTCCATTGCTCCAGTCTAACTCTGAAGGAATGAATCTCCTCAGTGAACTTTTGAGATTCTTTTTCCATCTGGCAAATTCGACTTTTAAGGCATTCTTCTCCTCAATGCCCTTTTGGGCCTCCTTTGCCATTTGAGCTAGTCTATTTTTTAAGGTGTTGTTTTCCTCAGTCAGGCTGTTGACCCTCATTTCATACTTTTCCTGCATCCTTCTCATTTCTCTTTCCTATTTTTCCTCCACTTCTCTTATTTGATTTTTAAAGTCCTTCTTAAGGTCCTCTATGGCCTGCAACCCGCTCATGTTTTCCCCTGGGTCTTTTGGAGCAGGACTTCTGACCTCACAGTCCTTTTCCTGCTCTATGCCCCCAAAATAGGAGTCTAGGGTTGCATTTTCTGTTTCCTTTGCCTTGGCATGTTGCCACTTAATTGCTTGACTTTTGGGCTTGTTGCCACACTATGGCTTTAAGGCCAGATAGAGGAATTTTCATCCCGAACCTGTGGGGGGCAACTTCCGTTTCTGGCAAGCTGTAAACCCACCCACGACTTCCACCCTAGATCACAATCCAGATCCAGGGAGGTTAAAGCAAGAGCGATTACCCCCAAGACTGATCGCTGGATCTCCCCACGATTTGTAGGCTGGGAGCCGGAAATGCCTATGAAAACTACAAAATGGCGTGTCTCCTCAGCGGCTTCTAGCCCCAGGGGAGGGAGCTGACGCATTCCCCAAATACAGGTCCCAAAGTCCATAGGACACTAACCTCTTACTTTGTCCTAGGCATGTCTATGTTGATAATTCTGGAGTCTCCACAGCTCCTGGTGTTCTGGGGTTCCTCCAGCCGGCTGCTGGCCCTGCCGCCCTGGAGCTAAAACCTCAGCTCAAGGGGACCTGGGCTGGGCTCGGCTCGGCTCCTGCGCTCTGCGCTCTGAGCGCTGCCGGCTCCCAGACCTCTGCGCTGGTCCTTCCTGCAGGGCTGCTGGGCTGTCCTCAGCGGGAGGTTAGCTTCTCTGTGTCGTTCTGTGGGTGCTGGGGCTCCAGAAGTTGTTCACAGTCCTTTTTTACATAGTTTGTGGGGAATCCGGGGGCAGAGAGGCTTGTTAGAGCTGTTTCTACTCCGCCATCTTGGCTCCGCCCCCGAGACCATTTTTTTGATATTAAAAAAGTATATTTCTTTTTTTTTTTTTTTTTTTGCTTTTTGGAGGGCAATTGGGGTTTAGTAACTTGCCCAAGGTTACACGGCTAGGTTTTTGTTTGTGCGTGTTAAAAAAAGTATATTTCTAAAATAAAAAGCAGGCATCATATTTATTGGAGACACTCTAGAACATTTCACAATAAATACAGGAATAAAGCAAGGATGTCTACTTTTCCCTTTAATATTTGATATGGTTCTGGAAATATTTTCAATATCTATAAGGCAAGAGAAACAAACTAAAAATGTAACAGTAACTAAAGAAGAAATAAAGCTATCTTCATTGCAGATAATATTCTTATGTAAAGGGATACTTTACAGAACTTGACAAATTAATAACAAAATTCCTTTACCAGAAAAAAAAAAAGATCTAGACTATTAAGGGAAATAGTGAAAAGAGGTACAGATGAAGAGAAAATAGAACTTCCAGAACTCAAAGTACAATTTAAAGCAAGAGTTGGCAAAATCATCTGATGCTGATTGAAAAAGAGAGAGGTAGATCAATGGAACAGAGAAGACCAAGTAGAACCAGAAATAACTCAAAACCCAGTCTTTGATAAACCAGAAAAAGTAAATGACAGTGAAAAAACAGCAACAATGACAATTTCTCACTTGCTTAAAAAAAAAAAACTATTGGGAAAACTGGACAGCAGTTTGGCAGAAATTAGCCTTAGAGTGACATCTCATAACATATTCCACAATATATCCTAAATGTATATGTGAACTTACTACTGAAGTTCATACTACCAAAAAAGTTATGAGAAGCAAATCATATGTATTTTGTAAGTATATATGCAGGGTGCATTTTAATCAAAACAGAGGGTAGAAACAATTATAGAAGTTCAAATAATCAACTTTCATTAAGTTATACTATGTGCCTAGGTCTGTGCTAAGCACTGAGCATACAAAAAGAGGCAAAATAAAGTCCTTACCTTCAAGGAGCTTTCAATGTCACAAGGGAGACAACATGCAAACAAATATCTACAAAGCAAAGTCAGAAAGTTGACAAAGCTGGCAAAAGTTCGGAATAGACAGTATTGGTGAGAAGTTAGGCACACTGGTGCTTTGTTGGTTGAGCTGTGAATCAGTAGAACTATTTTGGGAAGGGATGTAGAATTATGCAAATAAAGTACATAAGATGTTTATTTTATCCTTCATCCCAGGCAAACACCCTGTGATCAGAAAAAAAAGGCAAAATTCCCAGTACTCAAGGAATTTAGTCTAATTGAGGAGAGACCATGCAAACAGCTATGTGTAGTGAGGTCTATGTCTTCTTGGATACTTTTCTATACCCTTTCAAATGCAGTCTAAGATTGTATTTACTTTCTTTGTTGTCATATTGTTGACTCTACCTCCGGAATTTTTTTCACATAAGCTGATGAATATTTGGCCATCCCTTCCCTGATGGAAATTGATTTTTTGAATCAAAGTGTAAGATTTTACATTTATATTTTTAAAATTTCATTTTCTTACATTTGGCTCAATGTTGTGGCCTATTGAAGTTTTTTAAAAAAAAATTCTATGTGCCAGCTATTCCTTTCAGCTTTGAGTCATCTGAAAATTTGATTAGCATGCCATGAATGTCAGCATGTCATCATTTCACAGTGAATTTATAATGGCAGCAAGAGATAAGACTAAGATTTTATTGAGTGTGTTTTGATTTCCAGAGACATAAAATAATGATATTTCCAATGTATTGTCTAAAAATCAGCTTATGGTTTATTTTTACTTTTCCTGAGCAGGCTAGCACATGTTTTTGAAGCAAAATCAGAAGATATAACAATACCTTGCTTTATTAATAGCAACTTGGTCTCCTAGACACTGAAAGATAGACTCAACAGTGACTAGAATGGAGCAAGACTTCCTGAAGCACCTTCAGTTTTAATTTAGAAGTGCTTTTGTGTATGACCTCTCAGAAGGCTTCCTAATTGGTAGGGAAGGAATAAGTGACATGTACTCCCTCCTCTCTTTGAAGACTCCATCCTCCCACCAAGCTGTTTCTAGCCTCTCTCATCTCTCCCCCGCCCCCCCCCCCTTATTTGGTTGACTTTAGATCCATTATAATCATTTAATAAAATGGAGTACAGACCTCTTTGGTTATTCTTTCCATTAAGCTTCATAGGCTAAGCATGGAGCTGTAACGAGTATTTTATCATTTTATAAAGATATTTAATTAAAGTATGAAAAAGATTCCAATGAGGTAGCACAAATAGTCTGCCTGATCATTAATAATTTAACAGTTTGTAAGACATTAAAACATAATGTATTCATTATTTTCCTCAGGTCTGGTGAGAGCATTACATAATGGTATGTATTTTATAATCTGCATCCTCTCTTGCTTTAGCTATGCTCTCGTTGTCTAGGATAATAACACCTAAAAGAAGATACTTACCCTTTTTTGGCAGATGTAAGATAGTGACATCCAGCAAACAGCACAGTTGTTTCTTAATTAAATGTGGTAACCAGTCTAATTCAGTGTCCTTTCATCCATCATTTATCTTCACTCTGAGTGCTTCTGGTATTATTTCTTATGCTAATTGCTTACTGCACTGCTCCCCAAATACATAGCTGCATAAATATTCCCTAAGCAGGAAGGTTGGCCCATCCGGTAGCTTGAAGTTCCAATGTAGAACACTTCCATGTAAAAATAAGATAAAAGGCCAACATTTTCTCAGCCAGATATAGTATAATTTGCTGATTTTTCATAAGCTTAACAGGCTTTCAGTGAAGGCAAAATGGTACGTACATGGTTTATCCCACCCTGGTTCCTACTGTAGGAAATATGTTATGAGAAGCAGCAAATAGAAAACCAACCTTGTAATCGGGAAGAACTAGGCTCAAGGATACACACTGGCTGTGTGACTCTATATTACAGAGGAACAGTGGGAACCAGTCACACTGGAGAAATCACACATCTGGGTCCCAAATAAAGGAAAACTGGCTTGCTATTCATTTCTGTTTGATTATGTAATAAGAAGTTCGCATCATTTACTCTGTAATCACATTCAGGGATTTGTATGCAGGATTCTCTATGACAAAGGAAGGAAGTAACTTGCTCCCTCGTCCAAAGAAGCTTCTGTTGGGAAAGGAAGAAAACCCATTGAAAGTGAGAATGCAGCAAGCCGGAGCCCAGAAGCACATACTTGCTCCATCTGAATGAAACATGGGGGTTACTAGAAACGCTGGAATGGAGTCAACTCCAGTCAGACTGGAGTGACTTCACAATGAGGGTTAGCCTCTAGTAGTGAGTGACAGAATAGAAAGGGACCATGTTAGGAAAGGAGAGAGGGGGATGCACTCCTTGTACGGTTCTATATTGTTGACCTTTCCATGTTTTACTCTGTGATCTTCATGAGCAGATATGACTGAAGATATTCACCAGCTGATGGTGAAACTTTGGGGGATCATCTTTTTTTAACTTCACTAACGACAACAACAACACAGAATTTAATGTGTTCCAGGGACTGCGTTAAATGCTTTAAGTTATTTTCTCATTCAATCCTCACAACAAGCCTCGGAGGTAAGTGCCATTATACTCATTTTACAGAAAATAATAACAACAACAACAATAATAATAATAGCTGAGATCTGTGCTTACTATGGGCTAGCCTCTCTACAATGGTTGTCTCATACAGTCCCTACAAAACAGAGAGGTAGGTGCTTTTATTATCCTCATTTTATAGATGAGGAAACTGAGGCAAACAGAGCTTACATGACTTGCTCAATATCTTAGGCAGGATTTGACGTGGTCTACCTGACTCCAGGCTCAACAATATTCACTGTCCTATTGAGCAATCTCCGACTTGGCTTTTGGTTTCAACCTATGCCTTTCAGCTCCCATATTTGTAACAACTTGTAGAAATTATATGATATACACAATGTTTTCTATCTCTTCCCTTTACTGTCCCTTTGGTGGAGATACTAATGAATGGGAAACAGTGGTGGACAGGAGACAAGAGGAATAGCGGAAATGGTATTGGATTTTTGGTCAAAAGACTTGAGTTTGCATCCTGGCTCTGCCAAGAATTTCAGGGTAAGGAAGGTAAAACAGATTATTTCCATGTCATCCTGAATATGGGATGTGTGACTTTGGGCAAGTCACATAACCTCTTTAGACCTAAGTTTCTTCATCTGTAAAATTACCCTTGTACTAGATTATATCTAAAGCCCCTTCCAGTTCAAATGTATGATCCTTTCAATGTTTTTTTTTAAAAAGACACAATTCAACTTTTGATTTTCTATTTTAGTTTTCCTTCTATGAGATTTTTCATTCTCATGATGTTCCTTTAGGCAGCTAAGTGGTACAGAGGACAGAGGAGATAGAGCCTTGAATCAGGAAGAACTGAGTTCAAATCCAGCCTCAGACATTTACTAGCTGTGTGAAGCTAGGCAAGTCACAACCTCTGCCTCAGTTTTTCCAGCTGTAAAACATGTGTAACAATAGTATTCGCTTTCCAGTTGTTATGAGGATCAAAAATGAGATATTGCTGGCACATATAATATGGCTCAATAAATGTTTATTTCCTTCCTCCCTTCTCTTTTTATGTGTAACTCTTTGTGTGTGGAGTCAGGGTGATAATAAGTGAAGTTTAAGGGTGTAGGGGTCAACAATGAGTTAATCTCAATAATTTTATAGGTGAGGAAATTTGGGCCCAAAGAGGTTAGTGACTTGTCCAAGATAGTACATGGAAGACCCGCTATTCAAATTTCATTCCTTTTTGGGGTGGCTAGGTGGCGCATTGATTAGAGCGTCGGCCCTGGAGTCAGAAGGACCTGAGTTCGAATCCGAACTCAAACACTTAACGCACACACAAACAAAAACCTAGCCATGTGACCTTGGGCAAGTTACTTAACCCCAGTTGCCCTCCAAAAAGGCAAAAAAATAAAATAAAATAAAAATAAACAAATTTCATTCCTTTGACTACACTATACTACCTGCTCTCTCCTTTTTATCTCTTGACTGTTTCTCCATTCATTTCCACTTCCACCAGAGGGAAGGTAAGGGAATTATCTCCAATTCATCCTGTATACAGCTTGTTAATACGTAGCTGTTTGCATGTTGTCTTTCCCTTTAGACAGTGAGCTTCTTGAGAGCAGGATCTGTCTTTTGCCTTTCTTTATATCTTTGTACACTTAGCATAATGCCTGGCCCATAGTAGGTGCTTAATGTTTACTGACTGAATAAAATATAATGTATACCAAAACATTCTTACAAATTACCATTCTTAGCAAATTACCATTCTTACCAAATCTTCTTGTTGCCAAGATTGACAGAGGGTACACTTTAGAATCGAAGGCCAAACAAAGCTTAGGTATCAAAGAAATGTAGAGCTAAGGATTTCTTAATGTTATATGGTTTTCTTTCTTTTTTTTTAGTTTCCTACAATGCAATAAGGATATCAGCTAAATTTACATAGGATCATTTATATACCATACTGTACATTGTTCCTGTAGGAAAGTACATTAGTTGCTGAAAATATCAGAGTCAGAAAGACAAATAACTTTAGGACAGGGAGAGGGTATCTTCCAGGCAAAATTATTGAGAAAAATTAAGTAGAGAGTATATGTATATATTCTTCCAAAGAGCCTAACCTTCCTGCTCTTCCTTGCACATAGCACTCCAATTCCCAGCCTGGGCTTTTTTGCTGGCTCTCTCCCACTCCTGGACTTTTCTCCTTTCTCACCTCCACCTCTTCTGTTCTTCAATTTTCTTCAAGACTCAGTCTATACTCGACCTTCTCCAAAAGACCTTTTCTACTTGTTCCCACTGCTAGTGCCTTCCCCCTGAGATGGTCTTCTACCAACTCTCTCTATATGGTCCATACATAGCTATTTAAACATGAGCTCCTTGCAGTCAGGGATAGTGTTTTTGTCTTTCTTTGTATCTTTAGCACTTAGCACAGGGTCTGACACATGCTAAGTACTAAACAAATGCTTTTTGGCTGATTGAAAAGGACCCATATAAACAAAATTATATATAAGAACCCTCCTCATTGTAATGAACACTGGAAATAGTCCACCTATTGATAAAGGGTTAAACAATTATGACATATTAATGTAATGGAATATAATTGTAGCATGTAAAAATGACAAAATAGTTTCAGAGAAAAGCTATTGAACCAATACAGAACAGAGTGACCAAGACTTAGAGAACAATTTAGACAATGTCAACAACACTGTAAAAACAATCTTGAAATTTCCTACTGTAATTCCAGGCAATCAAAGATGAATCATACTACCTACCTCTTAAAAGAGAGATAATGCATTTAAAATTCAAATGAGACATGCATTTGTGGACATGCCCACTGAAGGAATTTATTTGCTCTACTTGATAAAGCATATTTGTCGCTAGTAACATTTTTCTTTTCTTGTTTAATTGGGCATAGGAGTTGAGAGTGAGAGAGAATAGATATTAATTTAAAGTGCATGTTTGTGTTTAAATGTGCATATACATGTATACATACATGTACATACATACATATGTACACATAAGTATATGTACATATAAATAGTATCTAGATAAATATATAACACAGATATAAAGTTTATATTTATATATTATTATATATTATATAATATATTATATGAAATATTTATATAAAATATGTATTATTTCTATAAATATATAATATGATATAATATGTGTTTATATAAATATATGTTATATATTTATATATCTGTTCATATAAAATATAGAAAGTCAAAACATGGAGTAGCCTTATAATATAGGACTTCTGACCTTGATAATGTTTTTTTTTTAATTGTTTTTTTTATTTTTTGTTTTAATTTTTTTTTTAACAAATGCTTTATTAACTTCTGGTTTACATCATTCATTTCCACCAGATTTTGAGTTACAATTTTTCCCCCATTTTTTCCCTACCCACCACCCAGAATAGCAGTCCCACTGGGATATCCCCTCATCCAATCTACTCTCTCCCATATCTTCTCCCATACCCCCTTCGACTTTGCCATTAGGGCAAGGTGAATCTCTGAGCCCCAATGCCTGAACATCTTATCTCCCAATTACATGCAAAATAGTATTAATAATAGTATTTATATACATTTGAAACATTTAATTTTAAGAGTTTAGAACACAGAATGTCCAGCCTAGAGACACTTTACAGCATAGAATATTAGACCTGAAAGGGGCCTTGGAATATGGAATATGAAAATTGGAAGGAATTTTAGACAATAGCAGAGCTCAAAGGAGCCTTCAAATGTGGAGTATGAAAACAAGAAGGAATCCTAGATGACAGAATTTAAGAGGTGGAAGGACCTTAGAATATATAATGTTATTATAATAGCATCTGAAAGACTATTATTTTTTTCTTTTAAAAAAAAATTATGGACTTGTTAACAGACTCTTAAAATTGATAGTATAGAATGCCAGACCTGGAAATGACCTTGGAGATAATCTAAGCCAACCTCTTCATATTGAAAATGGAGACATGGAAGCCCAGAAAGGTGAAATAATTAAATCAGTATCCCATAGTAAGTGAGAAACCTGGGCTTGGTTCCAGGCCTCCTTGATTCTAAGGCCAGTTCTTCACTACAATGAAGGTCATGCCATCCAGGTTCTTTTTTTCCTTGGAGAGAAAGAACTAGAAATCTTCCTTTTTCTCAGTTATGGTGGTGATAGGGGTGGAGTGGAGTACAGGCCAAATTTATGATGAATAGACAAATTGTAATTGAACCAGAGCCCAAGTAACATAGGATTACTCTTCCTTTATGTAGTGAGTGGGGTACTAGTCACATCTTAGAGGTGATCTGACACCAAAATTGGGGGAAGAAGTCATGAGTTCTTTTTCTCTCTAGGTTATCTGTTAGGGACCGCCTTTCAGGGCAGATGTCAAATTCACCTCTCCAGCCGCCTCTGTGGCACTCCAATAGCCTTCTGCGATTCTGGTTGCCCTGCTACGACCCTTATGGTCGCCCCACTGCAACCCCTTGGAGAGTTCCTTTCCCAGTCGCCCCACTGCGACCTCTGGTTCACCCCCACAAAGCCCTTGGGGGAGCCTGCTCCTCCCAAACAGACAAAAGAGTCCTGACACCAAGATGTAATGTCTTGCCGTTTAATCTCTTTCTTGTTCACAATCCCCTCTTCTCTCCCTCCTCCTCCTTTCACCTTGCCTCCCTCCTTTTAGCTCCTTTCCCCTCCCCCAACTCTGTTCTCCCACATGCCTCAGCAGTAGTAGGCTTCTCATGGCAGGGGAATGCTCCCGCTGTTAGCAGCGCGTACTCAATACCCCAAAATCACGGGAG
Organism: Gymnobelideus leadbeateri; assembly: GCA_011680675.1. Lineage (NCBI taxonomy): Eukaryota > Metazoa > Chordata > Mammalia > Diprotodontia > Petauridae > Gymnobelideus > Gymnobelideus leadbeateri. The sequence continues at coordinate 179,172 of WOXC01008073.1, read as the reverse complement.
TAGAATACACGCTCAGGTGCCTCCAATCCTGCTTGAGTTGCCCTGTCCTTTGCCTGAGTTTTCCAAGGGTTCTCAGAGTTCAGGTAGAGTCTTAACGGGCCCCAACAGTTATCCTGCCTCCATCCCAAAGTAAAATTCTGGGAAAATATCCAAGACAAAGCCTAGGCATGGTTCATGTCTCAAGTCTCCCCTGAAATGGCAACAAGGTGCTCTCTAGAAAGTATACCCATTGTATGGATTGGTTATTAGGTATAGAAGAGCTATTTTTCAGCTCAACTACATAAAATACTTAAGATGCAAAGACACATCTGTGCATGAAGAAATGTTGAAAATACAAAACATCTAAAATAGCCCATTAGTCTTATGCCTCCTCCAAAACTGAAAACATTTAATGGGAGGGCTGAAATGTATACTCACATTCCTCTTAGAGCAGCACTGTCTCAAACAAATCACAGGTTCCAGATGTCCTGGATAGTCAAGAAATTTCTTGGACTTCACCCTTCACTGCAGAATCCTCCTGATAGTGGTCACCTTGACTGAGAAGGGTTGCATAGGTAATGACACTCTCTTTTCTCTGGTACACTCATACTCAAATCTCAACGCACTAGCTAACCATCAGTATTGGTTTCTTTTTTTTTTTTTTACATTCTTTAAACAAATGCTTTATTAACTTCTGTTTTACATCATTCATTTCTGCCAGATTTTGAGTTACAATCATTTTCCCCCCGTTATTCCCCTACCCAACCTCCCAGAATAGTAGTCCCACAAGATATCGCTTCCTCCAATCTGCTCTCTCCCATACGCCCATCGACTTTTCCATTAGAGGAAGGTGAAACTTTGTGTCCCAATGCCTGCACATCTTATCTCCCTATTACAAGCAAAAGAGTATTAATAATAGTATTTATATATATTTGAAACATTTAATGTTAAGACCTCGAATTTCAGATCCATTTCCTTCCTCCTTGTCACCCATTCCCTCTGGGGAGATAAGTAATTCAGTATATGTTGTACATGTCTAGCTATGCAAAACATTATCATAGTAGATATATTGTACAAGGCTGCTTATAATTCCCTCCCACTCATCCCACCCCCCACCTGGTCCATTCCCTACATGATCCTGTCCCTCTTCTATAGTGGGTACTTCCAACCTCCCCTCCCCCCAAGGATGCCCTCCCATCCATCATCCCTCCTCTCATCCCCCTTCCCCCTATCCTGCTGCAGGTTGAGATATCCCATTTAGTATGTATGTCATTTTCTCCCTGAACCAAATTCAATGTGAATGTGGTTTTGCCTTTTTAGCCTTCCTTATCCTCCCCCTCCTTTGCAACCACTTCCCCTTGCTTCTTCTACATGGGATAGTTTACCCTACCCTGTCTCTCCCCATCTCCTCTTGCCACTTTCCTCTCTCACCTCATAATTTCATCCCTTGAGTATTCTCCCTTCCCAACAAATTCAACCTATGCCCTCTATCCATATATAACTATAACCATATACACACACATTCACATATGTATTCATATGACCACATCCCCTTCTTCCATTATTTTCATAGTGAGAAAGATATCATCAGTCACAGTTATTGCTTTTCCATATAGGAATGTAAATAGTTCAACTTTGATAAGATCCTTTTGATTTCTTTTCCCTGATTACCTTCTCAGGCATCTCTTCCTTCTTGTGTCTGGATGTCAAATTTTCTATTCAGTTCTGGTTTTTTCCTCAAGAATGCTTGAAAGTCCTCTATTCCACTGAATGACCATATTTTCCCCTGAAACAAAATACTCAGTTTTGCTGGGTAGGTGACCCTTGGGTTCATTCCCAGTTCTTTGCCCTCTGGAATATCATATTCCATGCCCTTCGATCCCTCAGTGTAGAAGCTGCCAGGTCCTGGGCTATTCTGATTGTGTTTCCACAATATTGAAATTGTTTCTTCCTGGCTGCTTGTAGTATTTTCTCCTTGATCTGGGGATTCTGGAACCTGGGTATAATATTTCTGGGAGTTTTCTTTTTGGGATCTTTTTCAGGAGGTGATTGGTGGATTCTTTCAACCTCTATTTTGCCCTCTGGATCTAAAACATCAGGGCAGTTTTCCTTGAGAATTTCTTGAAGGGTGATTTCTAGGTTCTTTCCTTGATCATGGCTTTCAGGTAGTCCAATAATTTTTAAATTGTCTCTCCTGGATCTATTTTCCAGGTCAGTGGTTTTTCCCATAAGATATTTCTCATTGCCTTCTATTCTTTCATTTGTTTGGATCTGTTTAACAGCATCTTGATTTCTCATAAAGTCACTAGCTTCCATTTGCTCCAGTCTAACTCTGAAGGAATGAATCTCCTCAGTGAACTTTTGAGATTCTTTTCCATCTGGCAAATTCGACTTTTTAAGGCATTCTTCTCCTCATTGCCCTTTTGGCCCTCCTTTGCCATTTGAGCTAGTCTATTTTTTAAGGTGTTGTTTTCCTCAGTCAGGCTGTTGACCCTCATTTCATACTTTTCCTGCATCCTTCTCATTTCTCTTTCCAATTTTTCCTCCACTTCTCTTATTTGTTTTTTAAAGTCCTTCTTAAGGTCCTCTATGGCCTGCAACCCCGCTCATGTTTTCCCCTGGGGCTTTTGGAGCAGGACTTCTGACCTCACAGTCCTTTTCCCGCTCTATGCCCCCAAAATAGGAGTCTAGGGTTGCATTTTTCTGTTTCCTTTGCCTTGGCATGTTGCCACTTAATTGCTTGACTTTTGGGCTTGTTGCCACACTATGGCTTTAAGGCCAGATAGAGGAATTTTCGTCCCGAACGTGTGGGGGGCAACTTCCGTTTCTGGCAAGCTGTAAACCCACCCACAACTTCCACCCTAGATCACAATCCAGATCCAGGAGGTTAAAGCAAGAGCGATTACCCCCCAAGACTGATCGCTGGATCTCCCCACGATTTGTAGGCTGGGAGCCGGAAATGCCTCTGAAAACTACAAAATGGCGTGTCTCCTCAGCGGCTTCTAGCCCCCAGGGGAGGGAGCTGACGCATTCCCCAAATACAGGTCCCAAAGTCCATAGGACACTAACCTCTTACTTTGTCCTAGGCATGTCTATGTTGATAATTCTGGAGTCTCCACAGCTCCTGGTGTTCTGGGGTTCCTCCAGCCGGCTGCTGGCCCTGCCGCCCTGGAGCTAAAACCTCAGCTCACGCGGACCTGGGCTGGGCTCGGCTCGGCTCCTGCGCTCTGCACTCTGTGTGCTGCCAGGTCCCAGACCTCTGCGCTGGTCCTTCCTGCAGGGCTGCTGGGCTGTCCTCAGCGGGAGGTTAGCTTCTCTGTGTCATTCTGTGGGTGCTGGGGCTCCAGAAGTTGTTCAGAGTCCCCTTTTACATAGTTTGGGGGGAATCTGGGGGCAGAGGGGCTTGGAAGAGCTGTTTCTACTCTGCTATCTTGGCTCCTCCCCCCCAGTATTGGTTTCTTAGTATTTCTGCTCTCTGGTCTGTAGTCAGGGAGTAGAACAAAAAAGCAGAAACAAGAATCCAGTATCTTCCTCACCTAGGCAAGCACAGGGACCTGCTTCTGGGTAATTAAAGTTGTTATTACCACTGGATGGGGAGAGGGGAGAGAAATCTCCTCTTCTCATCTTGTTGGAAGATCAAGGGGGAGAGAGCTTCCAAAGGAGAAGGGTCTCAAAGAAGACCCATAACCATATCTACCACTCTTAATATTCTACATGTCTTCTTCTCAACTGCAAAGTAAGGAAATTTCTCCAAAAGAGGCCATTCCCCCATGATGCTCAGTGACCAGTTATCTTTGAGACCACCCCTTATTCCTCCTCCCCCTAGACTCTCCTCTCACTGGGGCCTATAAAGACAAAGCAGGAATTAAAGCATACAGCCTTCTACAAGGAGCCAGAGCCCATGTCCCTCAGCTGAAGAGTTGGTGCCCCAGTTCAACCCGTTTGGGGTTCTTCTGATCCCTGTCCCACTATAAGCATAAAGTAGAAAATACCTAATTGTTAAAAGTAATTTATGAATTTATGTTCCTAACACAACTTATTAGTCCTTTACCTTGACTACATACAGATAGCTGTGATGGTACAGAGAATTCAGCACTGATTGGGAATGAAGAGTGCCATCTACTGAAAGACCATTTAACTCATGTGTGAGCCATGTGCAGATTTGATTTATCACAAAAGGGGCCATGTTCATGTCTTGAATCACGAGGCAAGGGGAAGAGACTGAAGAAATACAAAAGGAGGGTAACCAAGATGGGGCCAGTCAAAGCTGTACACTGTGAAACACAGAATTTTACAAAAGGAATTCTGAGATAATTTTCTTACTCTTATAATTGGGAAGTTTCTGACAGTCACCTATTTTGAAGAAATGATATTTTATTATTAACGATGAGTAATGATAGCAATTATTTAGAGGGAAAATATGGCTCAGAGTGGCAAAATACATCACAGTGCCCTGGAAATAAAATAATGATGAGCTATTGTATAGAGGTAGAAATCCTCTTCTCTGGCTGCCAGGCTTAGCCGATGGATACAGTACATGAATCCGTAATGGACACTGGACCAAGCCGATTGGTTAGAGATCAGCAGCCACATGCATTGTGCAGTAAATGTCTCTCACCCTGTTGCCACTTTTTCCAGGCCTCCATATGCTAGATCACAAACTACAGATTTAGCCTTTTGCCCAAAGGCATCTGAACCTGTGAAAAGCCTCGATGAAGCAATGCCTATTGTTCATTGACAACTTGTCAATTTACTTCCAGGCAAAATAACTCATAAACATGATGAGGAAAGGAGATAAAATAAGTATTATTTCACACTTTGCAACTTTACTGCAAAAATGCCTTATTTTCCATAAATGTGTGAAATCTCCCCTCAGAATTGTGACTGTGCATTGAACTCAAAAACTGTTTGGAAACAGCACAAGCATTTCACAATTTCTGTCTATAATAAGATGAATGTTAAATATTAAACATGCATTAAAAGTGATAAAAATAAAAGATTTTCAAAGGTTCACTAGCATCACCGTATTTCTCTCTGATTCCCTGAGTTAATAAAAGTTAAGTTTAGAAATACTCTCCAAAAGACAAATGTTTGAATACTACCTCCTAAGTATGACATTTTATGTATTTATATTAGCTATTATTTAAAGCCTTTTGTCAGCTCAGATAAAAAAGAAAACCCCAACACCTATGTAGTAAACCATGCAATTTGCATTATATTCTGGAGCCTATGGTATGTGGGAGTTCTAGAATGTGTTTCTATTGAAATGAAGCTGTTTTATTTCAGATATTTATAAACATTCCATTTTAATGTGCTGTTTAAATACTGAAAGCTAATTGTGAATTCTTTTAGGTAAAATATTTTAAGTGGATAATAATTTTGAAATATATTAGTCTCTAAGGCAAAACATTCTGTTTATGGTGTTGTTATTTATATAGCTATACTTTCTAATGAACCTGTGCTCCCCAGCTTCCATTCCCTGGCAATGAGCTTTATTTTAAGTTTCCTGTTTCCTATAGTGGCATAATAAATATATGATAGGTCTCACACCCACTTTCCCTCTGTGGTTCCCTGAATAAATTGCTTCTTGTCAGAAGGACTCAACAAAGCTTCTCACCATTGGACTGACTGTCTGTTCCAAATTTGAAGAACAATATGAATAGGTTTGGTTGGTGTGGATAGATTCCCATTTGTACCATTGTAGAAGATACCTGTGTGCATGAAATTCCATATCCATTGGAATGTAAGTCCCCTAATTTGAGGTAGCTATATTTTAAAAACCAAAATGTGATCTCATGTTCTGATGAAAGACTGTAAAACCTTGTTACAGGTATCCTTCCTTTTCTTGAAATATGACTAAACATGCAGGTTTGGGTTTGTTCTGGGTAAGGCCTAATTCAGGCCAATCTAGTGATTCAGGCTTGGGATTAGAGTTCATTGAAGTTCTCATAAACCATAAAATGTAATAAAACTAACTCTGCTCATCATAAGAGATACAAAGAATATGATGGCCAAAAATAGATGCTGCTCCTCTCTATCTTTGCATTGGCCAGGCCATCAACACTGGGTCAAAAAGGGTTAGAGCTCATAAATACCAACTCCCCATAGGCTGTGCTTTGTATGCCTTAGTGCTCTGGACCAACCAAATTCCAAGAATATTCTCCTTACTTCCTTATCTCAGCCTATCATGTCACACTATTGGGTGGCAATGTCCTTCAACCCTCTAGGGGACTTTCCATCACTTAAATGGCTTTAAAGCTTTTGCTAAATAACTTTGACCTCAGGAAGAGGTTTAGAATAAGCAGTTCTAAAGGAATAAAAATAAAAATAATAAAAACAGCAAATAATATATACACAAAAAAATCTTTAAGAGTACACCCCATGCAGTGGGGAGTTAGAGAGACAATCTGTAGCATTCCTGGATGCCAGGAGATGATGATGAAGGGGAATAGCACCAGAAACATTAGGGCCGCACTAATATAGAACAATGAGGATACCTCTGACACACAAATATCCCCATCATGGCTCCAGGTAACCTGTAACTAAGAGTTCATAAGACTCACATGCATCCAATGATGATATCTGAGGTGATATCAAGACTTACCTCATATCACCATCTGTTCAACATTCCCTTTCTCTCTGGGAGCCCCATCAAGGGAAAATACCAAAATCTTTGTTTCTTTAGAAGCACCTTAGGGACACTCCTTCCTCCCCACCTTCCCTAAGAGAGTTTGAATTGCCACCACACCAGCTCAGGGACCTTCCAGGTGAATATTTATTCACCAGGATTATGAAAGACAATTCAATCTTCCCATTATCATCAAAAAATCAAGCACCTCCAGACAATTCTACCTCTTTTCTCTTAGATATGTCTAAAAAGAGATTGTTCAAACTATCCCAGGAAAAAGGAAACATGACAATTAAGGGGAACTTGTACCATTTCCTCAGGATCTATTAAACCTTCTGAGAGGGCAAAACACTCAAAGCCTGCACCACTCTGTGTAGGATATAGAATGAGGAAAAGCTAAAAGTAGTCTATTCACATCAGACAAATCATTCTAGAAGCCAAATCCAAGAATCTGTTACTAAAAAGTCTCACCCTTCCTAGTACCCTAAGAGAATACTGATTCATCACAGATGAAACTTCTGAGGGTTGGCACCCTCACCCCTGATAACTAGGACTATGACTAGAAAATTACTGTTCCAAAAGTCTATATCAATGTTCAACAGTGTTAACTGCCTGAAGATAACACAGGAGACAGAAAATCCAGAGAATGTGATCATTGTTGATCGAGTCTTGAACCTGACATGCATTAAATGAGTGCTCTAACTGAAGGCAATAGAGTCAACAAGGGAGAAGAGTATGTTCTATAAGAATTGATGTTCTTTACTGTGGTGGTTGACTTAATTAGCACTATAATGCCATATCCTCAATAACCAGCACTTGCATTAAGAGAAAACTTTTCTCCCTGAGAGGGGGGAAAATAGGATATATAAGCAATTTCCCTCTAAGAAGCAGAGTGAGGATCATGCCATACTGACATTTCTTAGTGAAAGATATCATATGATTTCATGCCCACTGCAACATAGCATCATGTCTCCCATATCGCAATTGATGATGGTCCTAGTCCCTAACCATATGATGATTCAGTTGGACAGGGTACATATGATGAATTTTATGGGCACTAACATGCCCCACAAACAAAATTCCTCTATTGGCTCTAACTTCAAAGGAAAACCTTTCTTTGTCCATCTCCACAGCCTCAAACCATTCAGCCATACCCATGAACAAGTATAGACTAAGGGGCTTGTCTGCTTCATTTTGCAAAGCTCTCTTACAAATCGGTTGCTCACTGCCTGGATCAATGGAAGTGTTTGCAAGTACACTTTCCCTCCCTCATTAGTTAATAAACATTTATTAAGTCAGTCAATCAAAAATAATTTATGAAGCATTTACTTTGTGGCAGGCACTGCACTAAGCACAGAGAACACAAAACACTACCCCACCTTCAAATAGTAGAGACAAAATTACAAAAAAATTGTAATACAAGATTGAGAGATAGACAATATCCACTATAAAGTGGTGAGAAAGATCTATATATGAGATATATAGATACATAACATATACAGATCTACATATAGGTCTATCTCTCACCATTTTATATTACATACAATCTATATCTATATACATCTTTTATGATGTTGCTATATAGCTACAAATAATATATACTATAAAATGGTGATATATATATAAGACATGTAAAGCTAGACAAAATTATTGATATCTATAATTATATCTATAAGAGATTTACACATAGCTATGTGTATGCGTATGTATAGTTCAATCATTTCATCTGCATCTAATTCTTTGTAACCTTATTTGGGGTTTTCTTGGCAAAGATACTAGAAGATTTGCTGTTTTCTTCTCCAGCTCATTTTAGAGATGAGGAAACTGAGGCAAACAGGGTTAACTGACTTTCCCAGGGTCATGCAACTAGCAAATGTCTAAGACTGGATTTGAACTCAGGTCTTCCTTACTCCAGACCTGGAGCTCTATTCAGTGCTCTACCTAGCTGCTATATATGTATATATACACACAGAGAGATTTATACATATACATACTCATATATGTATGTATATGTATACACACACATACATATATATATATATATACATATGAGAAATATCTATATGGATCTATCTCACCATTTATAGTATATATTATTTATATCTAAAAGCATCCTACATGTATATTTTTGTATATATATATGTACATATGTATGTATAAATATATAATATATATGTAAATGATAAATATATAAAACATATGCACATGTATATATAAAATATGCTGTATCTATAATGTTTTATACATGTATGCATATATATCTCACCATTTTATACTATATACTATATTATTTCTATCTCTATCTCTGTATCTGTACCCACATCTATGTCTATATCTATATCTTTATCTATATCTATATCCACACATCTATAAATATATCATCCTAGAAAGGAGGTGCTAGCAGTTGAGGAGGACAGCCTGAAATCTCAGCTGAGTCTAGAAAAGAACCAAGGAGTCAATGAAACCAGAAGGCAGGGAAAAGGAGGAATTTCATCCAAGACATGCCAGAAAGCTAGTGCAAAGGCCTAGATATGGAAGACAGGGTGTCACTTATGAAGCAGAAAAAGAAGGCAAGCGTTTCTAAATGGTAGAGGACCTGGATAGAGTTAGAACATAAGAGGACCAGAAAGGTTTTTGAGGTCAGGTTTTAAAGGTCTTTAAAGCCAAATAGAAGTTTTTATATTTAATGCTAGAGGTAAAAAGTAAGCCACTGGAGTTTGACACGGTGTGGTATCACCATACTACCTCTACCCACCTAAAATGTCAGTGTACATAATAGTTCTACTAGGAACTCCATAACTGATATTTATGTAGGTGGAAATATTTGCCTGGAAAACCACCAGGGCTGACCCAATCTCTGACTGAAATTTCATAAATTGTATAGTAATGTGGCATTGGAAGCTCATAGTTAAAGCCTCATACCATTCGGTCAGTCTCTGCCCAAAAGACAGAATCTAATTGTACTTAACAAAGCCTGATCATAGGAAGTGGCAGTGGGGGGTTACCATAGAGGCAACTCTTTTAGAAACTTCCCCTTTTCATTTGCTTACCCACATTGAGGAATGAATTGCAGACGGAATTTATCTATATGGAATCAGGTATACAGAATATTCTATCTTAACAATCTCAGAAAGGGACAAAAAAACACTCCGTAACTATGAATCTCATTGATTTTACTGGTTTTGCAAACAAATGTTCTATGAGTTTGCCAAGCTGATACAGGGAAGAGACGCTCAATAGCTGCTCCTCCCCAGCACCTCATTGGATAACACCCACACTAACCATTATCCTAATGACTCATAGATTATTTAACCTTTTTCTACCATCAAGCTTCTAGTGAAGCTAGATTGTTCAGTGGATAGAGTGCCAGGCCTGGAGTCTAGAAGACTTCCTTGGTTCAAATCCAACCTCAGACACTTACTAGCTGTCTGACCCTGAGCAAGTCACTTAACCCTGTTTGCCTCAGTTCCGCATTGTAAAGTGAACTGGAGAAGGAATGGCCAATTGCTTCAGTGTATCTGCCAAGAAAACGCCATTTTGGGTCACAAAGAGTCAGACACCCCTGAACAACCACCACCACCACCAATCTGTTGGGTGGGAAAGCTATCTACTTACTGATCCCATTGTAGAGGAACGTTGCTACCCAGTAAATAAATCTGAGGCTCACAATACCAGTCTTCATCCTCATTCCTGCTTCCATTCTTTTCTCTTGTATCCCTGATTAGAGCAAGATTCCACTTCTTTTGTGGAATCCCTGGGTCAGAGGGCAAGAGATCATGCTTCTTGCCTACAGGCTATTACCCCCACGGTCAGCATTGCTCACTTTACTTGTGCTGCTACCAAGTCTGGAAGATGTAGCTTTGCCCTCAAGAGATGATCCTTAAATTCAAAAGGTCATTCATAACTCTCTCTAATTGCTGAGTATGCAAAACCAATTTATTTTCATTTTCCTTAAGCTGATAATCCAGATTAAAATATATATATATTAGAAAGAGCCAAGGGATATTGGTTTTAGAATCTTTTTATTCTCCCTATGCTGTTCCTTAAACTTTCATTGAACTAATTCTAAAGAGTCAGTAGGGTCTTCCTCCTTATTTAATTGACTGAGATCCCCATACTGCTTCCACCAGGTACTTATATCTGATACATAATCACCTGAAAATCTCTTTGTATGCTAGTTCAGTCACTGGATCCAGAGGCAGGAAGAATTGAGTTCAAATCCAACCTCAGAAACTTGCTTGCTGTGTGACCCTGGGTAAATCATTTAACACCTGCCTCAGTTTCCTCAACTGTAAAATGGGTATAACAATAGCATCTCTTTCTCTCTCTCTCTCAGGATTGTTAGGAGAAGCCAATGAGATAATATTTGTAAAGTGTCTGGTACATAGTCATAACTTTATAAATGCTTGCTCCCTTCTCTTCCTTCCCCCTTTCTCTGTATATACTTAACCTCTTTCTGTCTCAGTTTCCTTGATTATAAAATGGTGATAATAATTGCACCTACCTCCCAGTCTTATTATTATGATAAAATAAGAAAATATTTGAAAAAATATATAGTGCACAGTCCTTGGCATATACAGTAATAGGCACTTAATAAATGCTTGCATCCTCCCTTTCCCTAACTTGAACCACAAAATAGGTGAAATCCTATCTTGCTGACCAATACCAACACTCTCAGGTCAAACAGCTCAGGTGACTGCCAGGAATAGAATATGACCATAATGAAATTCTCATGGATCACAAAATGTAACTAATAACTTTACTGATGATAAAGGACAAAAAAGGATATAATTACAAAAAAAATTATACAGCTCTACTCCACAATTGCTAGGGAAACAATGATCAAAATGGCATCCCATTGTGGGCAATAACAATCCTACAAGACCTCTAGACAATAGCTTTCCATTGGCTAGGCCTTTTATTTCTATAGTCTTCTGTCCCAACCACATCCTTCTGATGGACTTCTTGACTCCTTAAATGGAAATATCCCAACCTAAATGAAACAAATGTTCCTACCACAGGATTAGAGTAATAGCAGTAAGGACATGCTGAATAAGGTTGACCTATGGAACTCAGCCATTCAATCAGACAATAATTAATGGGGCTTCCATGATGCCCATTCTAGTCCTCAGTCTCATTATCAGGAAGTGTGTTTAGAGTTTCCTTCTTTGATGGTTTGAGGCATTTCAAGTCTTCCCTTTTTCCTTTCTCTGTAAGTTAGAAAATTCCTTTAGTATGACTACAAGGATAAACTTGTATAACCCTGTTTCCATCATATCCAAAAGTTTCTCAGGAGGAAAAAGTTGTAGAACTTGAACAATGAAAAAAAGTGTAAATGAATCTCAAATAAAGTATCTTGAAAAAAAATTCTCTGATACTGTAGGGCACAACTTGCTGCAGCCTTCAGGCTGCTAGCATCAGGCCAGAAAAATCCCTCTACGTTGAAAAGATGCCCTCCTCTACATTTTTCTCCAGCACCTGAAATCTTTTGGCATGCCACAAGCTGCCTGAAGACTGTAAGTTGTCTGAAGACCACAAGTAAGCCTGGTATAGGGCATCAGTGTAATGGTAAACATTTAACAATGGGCTCACAAAAATGCATTTGGGACACACTTTTAAATTTAATATGCATCATTAACATTTTCCTTATTACTTTCTTGAGTCTAGTCAATAAACAAAACAGTAAATTAAGGCATTATTTGTAGTGTTTGTTGATTTCTCAGATGTAAATGATCACATTGAAAATTTAACAAGTTGTTCTCATGATGAGGTTCAAGCTGGCTCTAGCACAATCTTGGCATAGTACTATTATAAATTGTGTGAATTTGTGATGTAAAAATCCCTCACAAAACAAACATATTTAGGTGGATGATGCCTCTTAGTGTGAATTGGCAATAAAGGAAAAATGGGACTAATAAGAATTGAAGAATTGATATTTGTATTCATGTGTGAAATATATGCATATGAAAATTTGTGTATACATGAGCAATTACCTTGAGTCTTATAGTTCCCTTCTGACTTTTGCTCAATTCTTTTTATCATAAGCAAATTGTGGACATTCAAACGTTATTAATATTAGTAGTAGTAATACAATATTAATTTTAAGAGTAATATTAAATATAACCATGATTGCAGCAATTGCTTCTGCACACATTATCTCATTTAATTAAGACCCAGTGAAATAAGATATGCTTCCCATTTAAAAGATAAGGAAACTGAGGTTCATTGTCTTAGAGAAGTAAATGGAATAGATAAGCATTTATTAAACACTAAATGTCAGTGAGGGGCAGTTAGGTGACACAACGGTTAGAAGCCTAGGTCTGGAGTCAGGAAGACTCATCTTCTTGAGTTCAAATTTAATATCAAACACTTACTAGCTGTGTGACCCTGGGAGAGTCACTTCACCCTGTTTGCCTCAGTTTCCTCATCTGTAAAATGAGCTAGAGAAAGACACGAAAAACCACTCTAGTTTCTTTGTCTAGAAAACCCCAAATGGGGTCATGAAGAGTCAGACAGGGCTGAAAAGACTGAACAACAACAACAACAAATGTGCCAAGGACTGTATTGGGCACTGCAGATGCAGATAGAAAAGCAAGACAGTACCTGCTCTCATGAAATTCACGTTCCAATTGGAAGACAACACATATGTGAATGCAGCTTCAGAAAAGATGAAAAGGCCTTAGGATGCACAGGCAGGTCAATCGTCAATGTATGGAGGTCCAGAACACATAGTACCAGAGCCGAAGGGAAGGACTTAGGACAAACGATAAGGTCCAGTGGTTCATACCTTCCCAGAGAATTGTATTTGAGGACTTTCTGCTCATCCAAACAGTATGAGGAACCGTGTGCCCTGTGAACAAAAAATTTTAAGGGGGTCATTGGCCTGATGCTGAAGCTGGATCAGAACTCTAAGTTTCCTCATTTCTCTGGTACTTCTCATTCTGTTTATGGTAGCTACCATAATAAGGCTGATAGGATGATTGAGCAGTGGGGGAAGAAGAAGGCAGTAGGTACAGATACTAACCCTTGGGGGAGCAATAGTCTCTGACTTAGTCAGCTTTCTTTCATCTTCAAGGTACAGAGCACAGAGTGGCCCCTAAACCACTTGAAGCTTCTAAGTCAGGAAGCATATAGCCCATGCAGTTGCACCTTGGGCCAAAAATAAAGAGACAATTTTAAGTATATATTTTTTTCATATACTAGTCATCCAGCTTTTCTAAAGTATTAAATTTTTAAAAATTGAAACTTATTATTATATTTCAATCTTTTTCTCTCTTAAATTTTTTTTTTTTTTGCTTCTTGGAGGGCAGTTGGGGTTGTTACTTGCCCAAAGTCACATGGCTAGTATGTATGTAAAGCATCTGAAGTCAAATTTGAACTCAGGTCCTCTTGACTCTAGGGCCAGTACTCTATTCACTGTACCACCTCACCACCCCCTCCTTTAAATTTCTTAAGTATCTCTTTGGCTAATTCTAAAGGGCAAGCTGGGGTCTTGCTTGTCCCATTGGGAAAACTGCCTTAAATGCTTAAAAATACACAGGGTACAGTCATAGGGTAAAATGATTTGCTTAACATCAGAGTTGTTAAGCAGTGGGGCCAAGATTACATTTTTTGTTTTGTTGTTGTTGTTTTTGTTGTTGTTTTAGTCACATTAAAAATTCAGTAAAAGTTCAACCATTGTCAAGAGGCATGGGACTCTGGCCAGGCCTCTCTACTAATTCCCTGTGCTAGATCAACTCTTTGACAAAATGTGAACTCCCTTTGTCATGAATTCTAGTCTTCCTCTTGAAACCACATTGATAATGAAGTTCCTGAATAATTCATGCACATGATCTTTACCCTTGGTGTAGCCTTTTTAAAGGATAGAATACTGAAGAGACAAAAGGTGGACAGAGTTAGATAAGGTCTACATAGAGATACAGACTCAGTCCCTTGGAAGGAAACCTCTGAGAGATCAGACTCTCCAGGAAACCAGAAATGGAACACTATAGAAGCAATGGCCAACATGTAAACTCTTGGTACACAAGATAAGGGGGAAAGAGTACTTGGACCCAGGAAAAGACTTGGTTCAAATGAGGAGCTTTCAGGGAGCAGCAAGGCCAGGAAGAGTACCCACTCATCATAGAGTCATTGAGGTAAAACTGAAAGGGATCTTTGAGGCTATCTAGTCCAAACTTCTCATTTTATAGATCACAGGATGATAGATAGATGATAGACTTATACCTAGACTTTAATTGGGGGGGGAGCGATGGGGGAGAGGAGCAGTTGGGGGGTTAAGTGACTTGCCCAAGGTCACACGGCTAGTTAAGTGTCTGAGGCCCGATTTGAAATAAGGTCCTCCTGATTCCAGGCCTGGTGCTCTATTCACTATGCCACGTAGCCACCCCATACCTAGACTTTAAATGCTATCTTGTCTAACCCACTCATTTTATAAATGAGGAAACAGACTCAGAAAGATACTTGGCTCACATACACACAAAAAAAGATACTTGCCCAAGCTTGCACAGGTAGGAAGTGTTAGAGGTAGGACTGAAATCCAGGTTTTGTGACTCCAAAGCTCATGCTCTTTATGCTATAGCATGCTGCTTTTCTCTGAGAAAGGAAAATGAGGCGCAAGAGGCTAAGTTGATCTGGCAAGTTTCCAGGTGTCAATGCTGTAATTCAAATACAAGTCTTCTGATAGCCACACTGTCTCCCTGTCTTTCTCTTCAGTGAAATAGAATTCTTTGTCACTTGGGGATGAGTGTAATCTCAAGGTAGAGCTATGGTTGGGAGGGATGGTATAAGTCTGCAAGGAAAGTGGGACTTAACACAGCATGGACTATTTGATTCTAATAACCCTGAATACTTTCCTGTCACTGCTGTTGTTTGTACTTTGTTCTTGAAGAGAACCATGACATCTGGAAGGTGTCATGACTTGAAAGAGAATTAAATTTAAGTGAGGGAGGGTTGTGCAGTTACCAGCCTCGCTTTCTCCTCCAGAGCCATCTGGGTCCAGTGGCATGATATAGATCAGGACGACCGGAGATGGCCCCCTCCTATTGTTCTAGAGAGCACTCAGAGTAAGTCTGTAATGGTCCTAAATCTGGAACACAGTGAAGGTCCCTAGAGACAGAGGCCGATTAGGGAGAGAAAGGGATTTGGCTTGGCTTCTTATATGCTCATGTATAAGTACTTTGCATTTTCTATTGGATGAAACAAAAACTGTCCACATTTAATGTTTTGTTAGCATGTGTGCTTACATAGGAGCTGAGGACACTTTTCCTTTTGTTATGGAGATCTCACCAAATTCTGATGTTCCCAGGGGAAAACCTAGATGGGGCCACAAGATAAAGAGAGATTTTGAGGGACTTTCCCAAGATTGAACTAGGTCCATGTGAGCCACAAGATGTAGTTCTGATGCATGGCTATTTATAGATAAAAAAAATAATTCTGTTTTAAGAAAGTCATGAGTTCTCAAGCATAGTAAAATTCAGTTCAGTTCAATAAGTAAATATTTATTAAATAACTACTATGTGCAGGGTCCTAAACAATAATTTACATGTCTATGTATATTTTCATTTTGGAATGGTCTAGACTTGTAATCTCATTAATATGGGGAACTTCCATTATGGAAACTCCAAAATAACAACCTGTCCTAATCACAGAGCTAATATGTGCTAGAGGCAACACTTAAACCCAGGTCTTTCTGACTTCAAGGCCAGCATTTGATTCCCTATGCCATTTTGCCTCTGCATCTATGTAGAGCTTCAAATATATTATCTGGTCTTATCCTTACAATAATCTTATGAGAAAAATGTTTTATTATTACACCTATTTTCTATATGTTCTGCACTCAAACTTGTCATTGCTTACTACAGAGTCAATGCAGATCTGTAACTGACAATTCCATATTCAACATTTCCATCCTTTCTCCAAGTAGACACAACCTTGGTGTGTTTCTTAGCCTCCTGATCAGTTGCTGATGGTCCTGTGAGAAACAGTCTGCTCATTGGGTAGATTATTTTCTGTTTCTTCTTTTTGCTATATGACCTGGCTAATATCTTTTCCCATGATGGACTGCTTCTAATACAGTTGTAACTCTTGACCTTCAGTGTTCCTGCAGAGAGATGTCACACATTGTTCTTCCTGTCATATTTCCATTTCACATTCCCAGTTTAGAGATGAGGAAAGAGAAATTTAGTAAGTTTGAGCAACTTGCCCAAAGTGACACAGCTATTAGGCTGTAGAGTCTGACTCAAGCCCAGGTCCTCTGACACCAAGAAAAGATGTTTAGAAAGTTAGAGTGGGGGCGGCTAGGTGGCCCAGTGAGTAGATCGTCGGCCCTGGAGTCAGAAAGACCTGAGTTTGAATCCGACCTCAGACACTTAATGCACACACAAATAAAAACCTAGCCTTGTGGCCTTGGGCAAGTTACCTAACCCCAATTGCCCACCAAAAACGCAAAAAAAAAAAAAAAAAAAAGGAAAGAAAGAAAGTTAGAGTGAAAGCAAAGAGGAACCAAGCATGAATTATTATTATCCTTACAATTTTATCTTACTAATGCTATCATAATTAAGAGGAAGAGCAAAGAAAAGAGTATTGGCTGTGACTTTATTTTGAGGGCACCTGTATGCTATATGAAGTTAGTAAAATTCTTTAGGTGAGAGGGGAATTTTCCTACTTTTGGAAGAAAGGAAGAGAAAGATCCAATTACTTAATTGATTATGAAACAATATGGGCTAGTTAACCCTACAAACCTACTGTGCCATCCTGGGTCTTTAGTGTTTGGCTGAGAGTGTGAGCCAATGAAATGAAGAGTAAAGCAATGAATGATCCAGGGAGCCTGATTGAAAGGAATATCAAGTTGTTTTTGGAGTATAGGGTTGTAGTGAAGATCACACATGCAGTAACATGTGGATAAGCTATTGTTGTCACCCTTGTAATCATTGTTATTATAAAATAATATTATGATTGTTGCTGCTACTAATATTAATCATAAAGAAAAGTATATTTGAAAGAGAACAACTTATGTAACAAAAAGAAAATGAAAACCAAAGGGAAGCTTTATGTCTCCAGGTATTTCTTCATGTGTGCATGTATTTTCATATGCATGTCTTGTGCATATTCCTATTAAAGACCTATTTTTGAGGTTCCTAGCAAGGCCTTCTGGAAATGAAGATACCATTCTCAAGAAAGACCAAGTGGTGTCTAAAATGTCTGACTTGGAGGAAATAAGAATGGGCTAAGTTAGGTCTGTAGAACTATAGTTTTTTTTTTTTAATTTTCATTGATTTAGGATTGGCAGGGACCCCTAAGGCCCTTTAGGCCAAACCCCTCATTTTGCAAATAAGAAGACAGAGACCTACAGTGATTAATTGACTTGACCAAGTTCACACAGGTAGTAAGTGTCAGAGGAGAGATTTAGGAAGGAAGGAAATGGATGTTAAAATTCATGTTATAATGGAAGAATTTTTTAAAAGCACAAATCCATTGTCTAGTGGTATTATAAAAATAAAATATGTAGCATTTTAAAAGGATGTTGGTGAGTCTTTTTAACTAGAAAAATCTTTTTTGTTTTAAAGCACAGAAAAGAGGTTGCTTAATTCTGGACGTCAATTAACATTCTTACAAAGGACTGGCAGGAAGCCACAGTGGACGTCTAATAAGAGACAGTGTGTCATACCACTGTTGACTGTAAAATTAATTACCATTTCTAAACAAGAACTCTGGGATGCATTTTCTTTCAGACATGTACTGCCCTCACTGGCATTATAAACACTGCAAATAACATTTTTAAACCATGCATTTTGGAAAAATCTTAATCTATAGGAAAAAAGAAGCCAAACCCAAAACTGTGTATTGCGCCAAATCCCCATTGTGCAGAATGGGTTGAAAATTAAGAAGTGTCACCTATCTCAAGTATGTGTTAGACATGCACGTGCTGGCATCAGCTGCTGATCTAATGCATGTGGAGCTGCCGTGTCACTAAGGCATTACGAACCATGGCAGAGCCACAGACAAAGCAGCTTCATCATTAATGTCAGTAAAACGAACTGCAGGAAAAATAGAAAGCCTCTGGAGACCTTGTCTGGACTTCTTGGAGCCTGGACAAAAGTCCTTTCCAGTCTGATAGCAGCTACAACAAAGGGAAAAGTAAGACAATGACTCTAGTGGCCATTAAGTCAAAATGGGTAAGTAGAGGAGCCTGTGATGAACCTTTTCAGCCAGCAATAGTAATAGTGAGTTTATTTTTTTATGGCTTTTAGCTAAAATCCAATTAATACTCAATGCTAAATTATGCTGATTTATTGTTTGGGTATATGTTTACTTGCTAGTTTTAATCTGTTCAAATCACATTGAACTTTATCTCTATGAAAGAGGATGAAATAAATATCTGGATTTAGGATCTGATGAGCATTGATTCAAGTTCATGTTCACTAGAAATCTAAGGAAATATGGCTTAGAATTTCAGGTGGGTTCAGAATTGATTCATGGCAGGCTCAGATGGTGATGAGTCATTATTAATGCTTTGGCAGCCACCTAAAAGGACACGTCAAATGAAGTTCCTCAAGAGTCTGTCTGGGATTGGTTATATTTAACATTTTGTCAGTGGCTTGGATGATAAAATATGGGATGTACTCATAAAGTTTCATGGATGAATCCAAGTTGGAAGAGGTTGCTAGTACCTTGGATTATCAAATTATAATTTTAAATGACCTTGAGAAATTGAAGTGGTCAGTAATAAATAGTATTAAGCTGAAAGGGTAGTATAGAAATTAAGCAAGTCTGGGAATGATTGGCAATAGATAAGAGAAAAATAGACCAGAGAATACATCTGAAATTATGAGTTTTTATGATTATAGAAAAAGAAGCTAGCTTAACTTGGAAATAAAAATCAGAATTATTATTATTGTTCCTACTACCAATAGCTAGCATTTTTATAAGGCTTTAAGATTTGAAAAGTGTTTTACATGCTATCTTCAATGCAATTCAATCCAATAAACATTTATTAAGTGTTTACTACATGTCAGACACTGTGCTAAGTGTTTGAGATAACAAACAAGAAAAAGAAAAAGCATCTGCCTTCGAAGAGTTTATAATCTAAAGGAGAAAGACAATACACTGCTACCAATGTCATGTTGATCATCCTCTTTCTTTGCCTTCAGTCATGGCTCTGCATCTGACCTTTTGGACCTTACTAGCCATCTCTGACCTTGGAACTTTTTTCACAGCCCTCATCATCCTGGAATATCCATCTTCCACTGCAGCCTTCTCACCCTGGAATATCTCACGACCATGTCAGCCCCATTCTCCCATTGCTGAATTTCTCCCAGGGCCTCTATTTTAGGGAGAGGCACAAACAGGCTAACTTTGGTTCTCTTCTTGTCTCTGCTTCTAATTTTCCAGACTTTGACACCATACCTTCTCCTGACTTGCCTCTCCCCCATCCCAAGACATACCAACTATTCCAGATATATTTGTTCTCTAATACAAACTTCCTTCTTTTAAAGGAAGTCTGTCATACTGGCACCAGCTCTAGGAAGTTATCTTTATGGTCCGGAAATGAATTCTGGGGTCTGACATTCATGAGGTTGTACTCCAAGCTAAGATCTGACTCTTTGACTCTTGAACTTTGAGTATTCGGTTGCAATGGAAGCTCCTTCTCCTTCTCCTTCCTCCTTTCTCATATCCCATCTGCTTCTCTGCACATCAGCATGACAGAGCAAAGCTCAACCAACCCCAAGATCCCAAACATTTTACTCACCTTCAGGCCATCCACTAGCTGTGAATTTGACAAAGCTGTTTTCACAAATTATTCTTTTTAGTTTTGCTTATTGTTATACAGAAGCATTGAAAAAATTCTTCTTGAATGGTACTTCTGCTTGTATACCTTTAATCAGGGCATGTTCACCCAAACCCTACCCATTCTTTAAACTTGTGAATCTTTGTATCAAGGTATTTAGTAAGAACAACCCAAATACTCTTTGACCTCTTAGCCCTCATTGTCTAGATAATTTGGTATTTTGTCATGTAGAGCTTTGTGACTTTTCCTTTATTGCTTGAAAATTTTCTTAATTTTTACACTTATATAAAGTTAGGTGAGTTCATGCTTTGGCTCAAAAATTTTTCTGTGAACCCTGTGAGGGAATGATTTATGACTATGCCTTATTAATTGTATCTCTCACAGTGCTTTGTAAATAGTAGAAATTAAATGAATATTTGTTTATGGGGGGGCAGAAAGAGCAGGGTAGGGAGGAATGGATGGAGAGAGAGAGACAGAGAGAGAGAATATTCCCTTTCTAGCTAACACTGTTTGCCTGTATACTTTTGGGGTGATTAAAGGGATTTTCAAAGGTAATTTTGACTATGATATTTCTACCTTTAAAATCTAGCCTTCATGGCAGCCTCAAGTAGATTGCTTTTGCTTTTTGAAGAGCCAGATATCTTTTCTGTAGTGGGAATACACAAGGGATCCCTTTTGATCTGTAGGATCCTGAATTCCTTCTGCTAAGTTTATTTACTCCTAATAGATCTGTATTCCCTAGAATTTCCCATAGAGTACAATGTAAAGTGTAGGAACCCAATGTGAGAAATTATTAATAGTAACCAACAATTTTTTGGGGGAGATTTAGAGCTCTCTTCTTCTTCTAAGTCCTTTAAAAGTTTAGTCTTTGAAGGGTAGGGTATTACTGATGAGATCTCATTAACTCTCCTTGATTTTTGTCAGATCCCACCCAAATTTATAAAGAATTTAATCTAAGATGGGGAATCCCATTGTGTTCTGCTCAAGCTTGGGTGGAGACAGACCCTTTTGTCTAGATAGCCCAAGGCTGGGTATGGTCTTAGTAGAGATAATTTCTCTGTCCTAGGGTGACTAGTTGTAACTAGCAGCCCCTCATTGCTTAGAAAAGTAAATAAACTGTGAACCCACCCACCAAGACTGTCCTTGGTAAGAGAAATGGCCAAATGACCATCTTTTTGTTAGTAGCCTGCTGGCCTTATTAAAAAAATGATTAAATTATCCAAAAACTAAGTCTCTTGAAACTTTTTAATCATCATGCCAATAAATAATTAGAAAGGAGAAAAAAAAAGCACATGAATATTTTCATTTCTTAAGATCTGACCATGCAACCTAGATATACTTCATCTCACTTTCACTCAGTCCAAGTAAATCCTCCCTTCCTATGTAGTCCTTTAAAATGTCCTCAGGCAAATAACCCATCTCCTATCTCTGGACTTTGGTAGATTCAGGAAAACAAAACAAAGCATACATAGGAACATAAGAACACAGATCTAAAACTGGAACCTCAGAGGCCATATCTAGCTTAATGCCCCTCATTTTACAGATGAGGAAACTGAGACATTCTAATACTTCATGGTCAACTTTTCTGCTTGCACATAATTGTAGCGATTATGGAGTTACATAAAGTAGGAGCAATCAATGAGAATTCAGTCAAGTTTCTTCAGAGCAGAAATATCTAATACTGAAACTTTTCTTACCTATAACATCCTTAAATGGTGCACATTATATTTTTAATCTCCCTAAGCAAGATCTGCTTTTCTCTCATTAACTTGAGCTTGGTCTCATGACTCTAATTGCCAGTGGCATGGGGAACCGTGTCATTTCTATCTTTGGTAGCTGCTGTGTGTAGAGTTTTAATTCTTCAAAGGGTTGACCTCTGATGAGAACATTAAGGTAGGTTTGGCAAGCATACCTTCTGCTGTTGACAGCTAGATTTGTTCTAGTGGTATGGCTAGTCAGGGTTGAGAAAGCTACTCTGCATTTTACCCCTTCTTATGGTTCCACCTTTTTTGATCTTGAACCACTAATCTTATATGGATCCAGTTTTCCTTTAACAGGAGAAAGACCTGAAATCTCCCTAACATGGCATGAATTAATGTGCTGTTCTTCTCAAGAGGGCTTGGATTTTTTAGGTGAATTCTTGAAATGGTAACCCAAAGGAATTTAGACTTAGAATTTGGAGCACTGTGGTAGGCCAGTGGGGGAGATAATTTTGTGTATAAGGCCTTAATAGAAATAATTCCTACTTTTTATTGCTTCAATGTTTGCAAAGTACTTTCTTCACAACTCTGCAAAATCAGTAATGCATGTATTAGGATTTTTATTGTATAATTCAGGAAATTGAGACTTAAATAAATTAAACAACTTGCCCACAGTCATATAACTAATCAAGCTTCAGAAACAGGATTTAGTTGGAACTAAGGTGTCCTGACTCCAAGACAATAAACCAACAGCCATTTATTAGGTATCTGCTATACACATTACACACATTCCAGAATCCCATGCTGCCTCCTCCTAAATGCCTCACCAACCATATTATGTAGATGGCCATCCATTCTGCTTTGGCCACAGTAGTTAGATCTTTGCACCTGTATGCTCTGTCTTTGGAGATGTGATTCCAAGACTGATAAATGTAACAAGAGTGGTGTTTGCTTTACTATCTCAGATTTATAAAAGCAATATTAGTTTCTCCTTCCATAAATACACACACACACACACACACACACACATCCATATACAATTGCTACCCCTTACCCCTAGTCATTCTTTTTTTTTTTTAAAGAATAGAGTCATAATTTTCTTTTCCTGTTAAAATGACCTACTTTTGTGCAAGTTTCTCATCTAGCTAAAACCTTTAGGGAGATAATTCTCACACAATGGGACCTTCTATTTTTAGCAATCTGAGGAACAAGTCCTTCTGAATTTGAAACTATCCACTACATTAGAGTTTTCTTCCAGGGTATGTCTGGTCAGGGCACTATGGTAATGAGATCTTTTAAAAGCTTAACTACAAATAATTTCCCTTTTTTATACTTTAGTAAGATTTTTATATACATAAGTTCACCAATCAGTAAAACAAGTCCAGCACAGCACAATGGAAATTACTGTCTGGACAGGCAGACGATATGGATTCAAATCCAGCCTTGGACTCTTCTTCCTGTATGACACTGGGCAAATCACTTAGCTTCTCTGGGTCTCAGTTTCCTTATCTGTAGAATGACAGCCTCTGTTCTCAAGAAGTTCACATTCTAATGGAGCAGAAAGCACAAGACAGCACATGTAGAAGGTTCTCAACTGCAAGTAGAATGGAAGGCACCGTGGTCCTCAGGGCGCAACCACAGAGCAGATGGCAATGCCACTTCTTTTTTATGTCATTTCTACTGATAAAATATCTATTTCTGATTTTGAAACATTTGATAATTTAGAGGACTTTGTTGAAAAAATGTGACCTAAACATTAATATGTTGTGATAATGAAGGGTAGTTAGAACATTTCTGATAATCAGAGAAGACTTTCTGAAGATGGATTTTGTTTTGGGTTGGCAAGAAGCAAGTGCACTGCAGGATGGAGCAGCCTTCACTCAACTGAGCAGCAATCAGTCCTTCCCATCCCAGAAGGGATATAACAATGAAGCATCAAGCTCCCCTCTGCACTGAAATTAAGGCAATGTGCATGCTTATGTTTCTTAGATTTCACTATTATTCAGCAGTACTGCAAGGCTACATGCCCTAAGCTTGTCTGATCTTATATAGGAAGAGAGATGGGTGCTTCTAGTCCCCAGTTCATGACTATGCAGCTCTAACCAGGAATGTATATCCCCGGACCTGTGTCATCCAGCACTGAGGCAAAGCAGAAGGACTCGTGGGTTAATAATGGAGGTTTGCTGGGCCATTTATAAAGCTCTGCTTCTATGATGTTATCTTTTACATTTTGCTCCAAGATTTTGGCCTTAGTGTCTTTGGGCAACACTATTAGTCGAGAGGGAGGAGGATCCTGGTTTATGACATATTATTTCCATGACTTTCCCCTTCAAGGGGGGACTTCAGGGAATTTGGGACTGTTTGTGGTTAGCCTTGTATACAAATGGTATACATATGGGTTTGCATCTGCATAACTTTGCAGGCATCCAATATCACACACATGAATAGGGCCCTTGTATAATAAAACTTTCTTTTGCAAATTTCAGAAATATTATAAATAATAAAAGCTCTGTCTTCCTTTCTGTTGCTTTTTTATTTTTCTCTCTCATATCAATCAACAAGTATTTCCCAAGTTCCCACTACATTTCAGGTGCTGGGCATACAAAGACAAAATCTGAATAGCCCCTGCACTCTAGGAGCTTACAATCTAGCTCTCTAGAGGAGACATGTCTCTAGAGGAAACCTGTACTTATGTAGGCATATATGAAATAAACACAAAATAATTTTTTGGGGGAAATAGTATATGGAAGGATTAGGAAAGACTACATTTCAGTGTGGCACTTCAACAAAGCCTTGAAGGAAACTAGAAATTCTAAGCAACAGAGATGAAAAGTGAGAGTATTCCAGGCATAGGAATTGATTAGTGTAAAGAAATGGGGAGAGAAAATGTAATGCCACAAATGTCATGGGTGAACAATAGTAAGATGGATAGTTTAGTTGGATTGTAAGGTGAGTATATATGTGTAATTGGCAGGCTAGGGGTGGGGAAGGCAGTGTGTAATAAGGCAGGAAAGGTAGACTGGAACCAGAATTTGAGGTACTTTAAAGGTCAGCAGAGAATTTTTATTGAGGTAATAGGGAGCCATTGGAGTTTATTGAATAGTGGAGTAACTTCATCAGTCCTACATTTTAGAAAAAATTGCTTTGGAAGCTATATGAAGGATATATTAGAGTAGAGACAGATAATGTAGGGAGATTGATAAGGGGACTATTTAAAAAAAACAAGCAATGATGAGTATCTGATAGAGTGATAGCTGTATGGATGGAAAGAAGAGGAAGGATGAGAGGGATTTCACATATGTATGACAAGATATGCAGAGTGAGGTGGAGTGAGGAATTGAGTATTTGCAAAGGTTTTGTGAACATTATATTTAATACAAACAATTCTTTCTTTACTTGACATCTCCTATATAGGGCTATGACTTCTGTAATTACATCAAACACATGTGATCAGAACTCATGGTTGACTTAAAAGTCACTTATTTGGGTCACAAAGTTGACCAAAGTCTTCTAAACCCTAAAGATAAATGCTCGATCTAGAAGGCAATAAATGACTTTGGTATCACATTGTTGATCTTGGTCAATTTCTTTAACTTTAATATTAAAAAGTTGATAGATCCATAGGATGTGAAGATCACTCGAGAGAGGTTTTACTGTAGTCTAGACATAAAACAGCCCAATCTCAGATCTGATCTGACCAAAGATATAATGTAAAAGGGGTCCAATAAATTCAATGTAGTTCACTCCACTTTATCTTAATTTGAGAAAACTATATTAATTATCTAGTTAGGAAAACAATGAAAAAAAAAACACAAATATCCTCTGTATTTGAGAAGTTTACTCCTGTGGGATATATCAGACATATAAGTAAGTATAGCACCTATAGACATCCCAACTCACTTGCAGGACCTGAGGACAAGGCTGCTTCAAATTCAAGAAGGAACTGTGAATAAGTCCTCATCCATTCACAACTATAGCTCAGAAATCCCTACACATATTTACTTTTTCCTATTCAAAGGATACAATTATTTCAAAGGAAAGGTATTTAGTCAAATAGCATATCAAGAAAAAAATCTACTGAATATTTCCTCCACAAAATTAGGACCCATTTTTTCACAAACAGATACATTATCAGTAGAAAGGGTACATACAAGAAATACATATGGAGGGCAGCACATTAGGGAACATGTGAGAGAAAGGCATACACATGGAAGAAAACAGGTGTAGGGATATTTATGTATTAAAAATGCACGACCAGGGTGAGTACATGGAAGAATGCATCTATATCTTATACATTTCTCTATTTATAGATACACAAACACATGTATATGTAAATAGATACTTATATACATAGATTTACAGATATAGAGATCTATGTGTGTATATGTACAATATACACATATATATACTCATGCACATACTATATATATATATACATACATATATACATACATATATATATACACATATATGCACAATGCACACAAAGATCTCAAGTAATATCTATAAACCTATGTACCTATGTTATCTGTCTGTCTCTCTTTCTCACCTCTGGTTCTATAGGACTGCTGCTGTCTTCTGATGATATTCTTGTACTTTTCTTATTGAGCTTTTTCCTTGCTAGTCTTGTGTGACATGTAGTCTCTGTTAATTTCTTTTCTTTTTTTTCTTTTTTTTTTTTTTGCTTTTTGGAGGGCAATCGGGGTTAAATAACTTGCCCAAGCTCACACGGCTAGGTTTTTGTTTGTGTGTTCGTTAAGTGTCTGAGGCTGGATCCGAACTCAGGTCCTTCTGACTCCAGGGCCAGCGTTCTACTCACTGCGCCACCTAGCCGCCCCTGTTAATTTCTATTATTATATTTCCTTTTGGGTGTCTTGTAGTATTTGCTGGGCTTTTCACACTACTAATTTCATGTGGTTGATTCTTTTCTGGTCCTATAATTACTGGTTTCTGTTTACTGTCAAACATGGTTCTACTAGGATAAGTTTATAGAACTTCTCTCTTCCATCCTCTGGCTTCATCTGGAGTCTTCCACTGAGGTACAAAATATTTCTCAAAAGAGAAGGAGAGGGTTCTGATAGGGCTTTTTTTAGGTTGAAGTAAGGAGATTTAAAAAAAAAAAAACTTTTGAGAAAGGCAGAAACTACTCTTTCCTTGACCCCATACAGTGTCATTGAACAAAGGATAAGTGGGATTAGTGTCTATTCCTCACGTGATAGAGGAGCCAGAGGTGACTGGTGATGGGATTAGAGGATGGGGAAGTGAACAAGGAGGGTCCTGTCCATTTCTTGTGTATAGAGATCTATGTGAGCTTTTGCTAAATGAGCATCTCTTCTCCAAAAGGAAATTCTTTTTTAAAATTTATTTACTTTTGCAGGACAGTTGGGATTAAGTGACTTGCCCAAGGTCACATGGCTAGTTTTTGCATTAAGTGTCTGAGGGTGGATTTGAACTCAGGTCCTCCTGATTCCAGGGCTGGTGCTCTATTCGCTGCACCACTTAGCCGTCCCCAAAAGGACATACTTTAACCCAAAAGCCAAGAGTTTAGGTACATAAACTGATCCAGTTACCTGATGTCTTCAAGATTAAGTTAATTTTTTGCCTAACCTCAACTTCCTTTTCACCAAGGGTGGCATTTCAGTCAGAGGCTTTTCTCTGATTTAGGGTTAGATACTCCTCATGAGTTTTGTTTAATTTCCAATTACTCAAGTGTAAACAATCAATATCAATTTAGAGTCTACTCTTCTAACAAACTACCGATGATTCCCTGAGTTTAGGGGGCTCCTAATTTCTCACACCCAGGTTTCTTTTAGTTTCCTATACAAATAGATAAAGAAGGGAAAAGGTATAGGAACAAAAGCAAGTTCAAGGGCAGTAACACTGTACTCCTTGACATATTCTTGCCTTTTAATGTATATATCTGGTTGAAATAAGATGCCCTACATTGGCCTCAGTTTATTCATCTATACAATGGGAACAATGATACTTGCACTACGGAGCTCATAGGATTTTTGGTAGGAAAAACATATATCTATCTATATCTGAGTTATTTTTTGTTGTGGTAGTTGTAGTTTGGCTATAGTGATGAATCAAGCTTCTCTTAGGTAAACCTAGTTTCACGGGCAGTGGGGCTACCAAGTGCAATCACTTGGGCTTTAGAAAGAGAGTGTACCCATCATTTAGGCTAGTGAATAATTACAAAGTGCAGCAATTCTGAAAAACTATATTTAACCATTTACCACTTGTAATTTTTGAAAGTAACAGAAGCTAGCAAGCAAACAAAATTATATAATAGATACTCTCAGTAGTTGTGTCAGAGGCCACATTCACCCTCTCTCATTTTTTTATGGTCTTATTATATTCAACATTCTAAGTTTTATGTTAAATTTCAAAATTTAAAATCCATTTCTTTTGCAGACTTTTTTTTTTCTTCCTTATTATTATTATTTTTCTTTGTATACTGCACATGGCAGGTTAAAAGGGCTTAGCTGTGTTGATTAACTATCCAAATGTTTAATCAATACGGCAATAGCTAGATGCATTCTGGCTGTGAAAGACCTTGGAAAGGTCCCACTTGCCTTATTCCCCACCCCCAAGTGGGACATCAATGAACTATTACATGGTCCTTGCATATCAATTCAATGGGGCTTAGACAAATATAATGCTAATGGATAATTGTGGGTCACCTTGTCAAAATATGTTAAATGCCCCTTGAGTAAGGATTTTTTTTCCCTATTAAAAAATGATAGCAAACTGTGACCTTGTTGATATCGTACTGCCTTTCAGAAAGCATGTCTTATTCTGTCTCAAACTGGCTCCCAGACTCGTGGGTCAAAAATCTGTTTAAACCACCATTATGAAACACACATCCTGTTGTTTATCCAACCCTCAATAACTATGTGACAAGGGTTATGAAATCATACTTTCTTGTGTAGGCAAAATGCACTCACTGACAGCCATTCGGGGGACATACCTACAGGAAAGAGGAGGCCTTTATTTTGGTTTACAAGCAGTCAGGGAAAGTTCATGCTATCACCAAGGTCCTTGGACCCAGAACAATATTGTGCCATTTGTGGAGATGAGATGAAGTGTTAGGAGGCTAAAGTCTGAGTTTCCACTTTCCTCCCCTCTCTGCTCCCTCCCCCCCCTCAAGTCTATTCATAATGTCATTAACACTCATGTTTATTCTCTACCACCACCACAGATGCCAATTCGATGCATAGACTTTCTCATTGTTGGATATTATAAATCACTAGAAGATGAAAGAAAACTGCATTGATACACAAAGGTCCCAGCAATAGATAGGACCTCAGCACCCCTACCTTGTTCCAGCTAGACTGTTGATCCAAAGGGAGTTCTTTAAACTTGTGCTTAGATAGGACACCTCTACTAATAAAAATGAAAAAATTAAAAGGCTATTCAGATTATGTAGGGATGTCAATGTGAATTTATTATTTTCTCTTTAGCTATGACTTTGTCTAAGATAATACTCCAGGTTAAAACTAACAAGGGCAAGGAATGCCATAATTGGCTGAGTTTTACTATGCCACTAGAGCCTTTTTTTCCTATAGAGTGTGCAAAAATATTTAAAACTGTAGAGTGTAGAATAAGACTTACATGAATATGGAGAGCATTATCCTTATTTTAATGGATCATGGAAAGAATATATGTTGCCCAAGTATAATACACACATTTAGTGAGTGTAATAAAGGGTACTATCACCCTCGAAAATGAAGGAAAACAGTATAAATAACAAAAATGGGAATCCTCTTAACATGTCAGTGATTTTATTTGAATAGCTCCACTTTGTACATATGTCTACAATTTACCTCCAGGCACTCAAATAAAAGGCAACAATTTACACATTATAATGAAGTGGAATAAAAGTCTCAATTTTAACACTCATTGCATGGTAGGATTTTACTGTATCCGAGTACAAAGTAAAAGTATAGCAACTCTTATGGATTCAGTGAGTGATAAAATAGAATACTGCCCTTTTCCCTTTGAAGGCTTGATGGTATCTCAATGAACTCTCCCTACCAGTCCAACCCTAGTGCCTAGTACTCATTGTCTGTATCTTTTCCCACTTATTTCTTTGTGCGAGGCATGCAGTTCTATTTTGTTCCTCCATAAAAACACAGGGATCTGTTAACATGGAGCTGTAAGAGTTACCTGATTATTCTTTCTCTGGAAACATAGACCGTTAGGGCTGGGGAAAGTCTTTCAGATGATCTCTTGCTAACCTTTCATTTCACAGAGAAGACAGCTGAGGATGAGGCAGGTAAAATTGTTTATCCAAGGTAATCAGTGGTTAAATGAGACTTTGCAATTAAGTCTTCTGATGTTCAGTGCATTTCCCATTCTTATACACTATGCCATCTCATAGGATTATAGTTGTTGCTATTCATCCTTTGTATCCATTGTGAGCCTTGGAAGATACTGACACAAGACCACCCAGCATGACATGCCCACATAGAAGTAGGTGCTGTACCCCTGCTGAGCAAAGCAGAATCACAGTAGCACCAAGGAAATTTGAGAGGTGCAAATCTAGAGACATTTCCATCCCAAATGTTCAAACAGACTCTTTGTGCCCAACCTGGCAGAGCCTTTCATGATCACTTTGGAAGATTATAGTATTGAGAGCTGGAAGGAATCATAAAAACCATCTAATCCAACCTCATTTTAAATAGGGGAAAATTTAAATTCAGAAAATTTAAGTGATTTGTTCAAGGGCATAGTAGCAAAGCAGGATATGGCCCCTCATTTCCTTTTGCTTAGTTTGCTTATTCCCAGATGTTTGTTAGGTAATTTACCCTGTAAACAAGTGATAAGATCTTTTTTGGATTCTGGTTTTCTGAAGAAAGATAATGTGTGAGGGACACATTTTTTTGGATTAAATTGTGGGGGGATCACAGGGATTCTCCAGAGTATTAAGGACTGCTGATGAATTTTTATCATTTTTGAGTGTTTAAAACCCATTTGTTTCATTCATCTGTTCAATAAACATTTACAAAACACCTCCTTTGGGTAAGGTACTGGTAGCTATCATTTAGTCATCTAATAAACTTTTACTAAGCATTTACTATGTGTTAGATAATATTCATTATTTTCAGGGCATTTACAAGGAAAGTGGAATAATATTTGCATAGATTTTGTTGTTCAGTAATTTTTCAGTTTTGTCCAACTTTTTTGTGACGTCATTTGGTTTTGATTTTCTTAACAAAGATACTGGTGTGGTTTGCCATTTCCTTCTCCAACATATGTTGCATGTGACAAAACTGAAGTAATCAAGATTAAGTGACTTGTCCAGGGACATACAGCTGGTAAGTATCTGAAGCCAAAGTTGAACTCCAGTCTTCCTGATTCCAGGCCCAGTGCTCTATCCACTGAGCCACCTAGCTGCCCCCACTGGTAGCAACCCAGTGAAATGGCTGGCTCATTCTTGATAAAGGTTTCAAGGAGCCTAGTTAGGGTTGTCCCTTTTTTGCAAATCTTTCCTGGTTATGCAACCTAGATTATCATTTAGGTCTGTGGGCAGTTATTACAAATAAGGAGTTTTCATTGGTCAGTGGGGCTCAAATTGAAATCAGTATATGACTGAACAAATGTTGATATTTCTGCTGGCTAAGTTCATACAATTGTCACTATAGTTAAAAACAAAAGAGACACTTTTTTTAATCCCTGTCTTGCCATATGCAGTCTTTTATAAATTTCCTATCTATGAAAGTCATTTAGTTTGGAGATTAGAGGGATATATTACTACAGCTATGATTTACATAGATTTTAGGAGATCATTTTGCAAATCATCTGCTACGATTCTTGTGAAAAAAGATGAAGAGTGGACAATAAAGTAATGAGTTAGGTGGATTTTAAACTGATTGAATGGTTGAACTCTAAGGATAATTGTTAATGGTTCAATGGTAACTTGGAAGGAGGTCCCTACTCAAGGATGCCAGGGATTTATACTTGGCCTTGTGTGTTTTAGGATTTTTAATAATTACACAAATCGATCTGTGATCTCACTAATTCTAGTTTCCTCCAATGAGGCAAATCACAGTCCATCCATACCTTCTATGCTGGATCACTCTTATTTATGTGGTCCCATAAATTCACGATAGAGAAGTGCACACAGTGTACCAGAGATTTGTCTTATGATGTTTTGCTATTGCAAGGTTACCAGTAGAGAACTCTGGCTGTCTACCTGTAAGCCCTTGTTCTTTTCACATGATCAGACTAAATTCCTCTATTCCCATAGTTCCCTGATGATGTCTTCACTTCTGTCCATCTTGGATAGAGGCACTGATAAAACCAGATTTTTCTGACTCCCAAGATAGATTCAATAGCAGTGAGGATATAGAGAGATCTTGACAGGCTGGAATTTGACTGGCTGAATCTAATGGTATTAAAGGGAATTAAGATAACAGTAAAGTCTTACATCTGAGTTCAAAAAATCAACTTCACATGTACAGAATTATAAAGGCATGACTAGAGATCGGTTAATAAGAGATAACAAGTGGACAGCCAGAATCTTCTGCTCACAACTTTACAATGACAAAGGAAAGTAAGACAAACCTTTGGCAAATTGGATGAACCTCCTTATCATGAACTTATGGAAAGACATGAATAAAAGTCACTCAGAATGGGAAGGCAAGAATGGACTTGTATCTCAGAATGCCAGAATAAGTTCGATAAGATGGGGTTTTAGTAGACAGCAAGTATACTACAAGTCAGCATTGTGACATAGCAGTCCAAACAATCTGTAAGATTTTTGGTTGCCTTACGGTACACATGGGTTTGAGGAATAGGAAATGAAAGTGCTGCTATGCTCTGACTTTTTCAGAACATATCTAGAAATTTGTGTTTTGTTCTGAATGCCACAGTTCAGACACATTGATAAGCTGGAGAACATTTAGAGGAAAGAAACCAAGATGTTGAAAGGACCTTGAATCCTTGTCAAATGAGCCCTGCCTGAAGTAACTGGAGATATCCTGGCATAAAGAAGGCTCATGGGGAGGGGAAAGTGATACACAAGAGCTGTCTTCATGAAAGTGGAATTTAATTTTTTCTGTTTGGCTCTAAAGGAAGAAATAGGAGCCATGGGCAGATGTCGATGGAGCCAAATTTACGCCTACACTCAGGAAAAAATTTCCCTACAATTATAGTTGCCTCAAAGTTGAATGGAGTGGCTTGGGAAATAGTTCACTCTCATTGAAGTCTTCCAGGAATGGCTGAATTACATGTGTATAATGGTGTGAATTTCCTTTGGGTGTAGGTTACACTAAATGACTCTTGAGATACTTTCAAAATCTAAAATTTATGGAAGACTGGAACTCAGGAGAGAGAATAGAGTTAAATACATAGATCTGGGAATGACCTGCATAGAGTAAATAATTGAGCCCATGGGAGCTGAATATATAGAGAATATATAGAAAGAAGTTCAGGAAAGTACCTAAAGAGATATCCACCGTTAAGAGAGTGGGGCATAGTTGCTGAACTATTAAAGAAAGCTTAAAAAAAATGGCTAGATATGTAGGTACTTGCATGATGGTACTAGAAATAACCATAATTTATTATTCAATTCAAATGAAAAACTTAATTAAATGTTTATAATGTAAATGTCTGCAAGTATAATGTAAAGTTGGTTGGTTTCTTGGTTTCAAGAACACTTGGGTTCAAACCCTGTCTTTGATATACCTACATACATACAGATAGATAGATGATAGATAGATAGATAGATAGATAAATAGAAGTATACAGAGATTGATTTATACAGAAATAGATAGTATGTGTGTATATTTTTGTTGATTATTCTTCACTTTTGAAGAGGACCAATTACATCACAGGGGATGTCTTGACTTCTATGCAAACTAGATTTAAGTGAGGTAGAGTTCTGCAAATTCATCAGCAGACATCATCATGACTCTTTCTTCCTGAGTCATGGAAATCCAGTGGCAGGACAAAAGGCAAAATAATTGGCAATGGTCCTGGATGCCACGGATAACCTTGGCATCTTCAATGCCTGCCAAGCTCTTCAGCCTTCAACCCTTTCACAGCTTTTGGAACACATTGTTCTCATCTGCTCATTCCACTGTGAGGAAAGTCTTTACATGCTAAGGACATTCCACTAACTCGAACAAGAGGTGAGACACCTGTTGGTTACCTTCAAACTGGTTTAGCCCCTCTGCCAAGATGTTTTACCCCAGTGTGACCACTGTGCATGCTACAGCTTCCTGGAACCACAGGTGAGAGTTGGGTGAAGGTGGACACCAACAGTGGATGAACAACCCTGAAAAGGGCTTGGCAAGCCCTCATAGCAGAAGAGCTAGTCCCTTGTAAACACCATACACACACACAGACACACACACACACACATATACACACACATATGTGTATGTGTATACACATATATACAATATATATTTGTTATTGTTAAATCATTTTTTAGTCATTTCTCACTCTCTGTGACCCCATATAGGGTATTCTTGGCAAAGATATTGGAGTGGTTTGTCATTTCCTTTTTCCCACTCATTTTATAGAAGAAGAAGTGAGGCTAACAGTGTTAAGTGACTTGCCCAGAGTTACACAATTGGTAAGTGTCTGAGGCCAGATTTGTACTCATAAAGATGAATTTTCCTGATTCCAGGCTCAGTACTCTATCCATTGCTTTGCCTAGCTGCCATATCTCTATCTCTCCCTCTCTCTTCCTCTATCTCTATCTCTATGTCTATCTCTCCCTCTCCCTGTCCCTCTATATCTATCTACATCTATATTTATATCTATATCTTTATCTACATCTGTATCTATCATATTAAAGTTTGCATGTATGCATGTTTATGCTGTTGCTATTGGTCCTTTGTTTTTTAAGAGAACCCCTGGAAACAATTGAAACTTACATTTCAGTCTTTTGGCAAAGATGACATTGTGAAATGTCTTAGAGGACCCATCTCTTCCACATAAACTCCAGGAGTTAGCTGAAAAACAGTTCTAGAAAAACTAGCAATAACAGAATCCGAAAATAAGCCAAGAAAGCTTTTCTATCCATATAAAAGTGCATAAAAAGATGGCCAGAGGCCCATAGGGAGTTCAAACTAGAGAACCCAGTAAATGTTCTGATAAACACAGAACTTATGGAGGTGAGGGAAAGGTCACACTAGCAAAATTGGCATGAAATATGGTACCTGGGTAGAACCTAATGGGGATAGAAAGTAGGGGTGGGGGAGAGTCTGTTTAAACTGTGTAAAATGGACATGAAATAAACAGATTCTTTCAGTGAGGAGTATTACAAGCAAGTGTTAATTCTCATAACGAAGAAGATTCTAATCCTGATCTGCTAGAACACAAGCTGGGGGACAGAAGTATCCCTGAGGAGTCACTCCCAAGAAAAGAGGCTTGACCATGCCTTTTTTCCCCAATCAGTAGGAAACCACAAACAAATGTCAGGTCCAAATCAGCTTTGGGTAACAGCAAAAAGAGGGTTATGCAGGATGTCTGAGGCAAATGTGATCTCCCAAATCCCCCAAATTTGATCCCCAGCCATGTGAAATTTGAAAAGTTGAGACCTAATTTAAGATCCATTAGACTCCCTGAATTATCATGAGAAAAAGAAATCACACTTCAAGAAATCATAAAAAGAAAATAGTCCAGATCTATTAAAACTAGAAGGTCAAATCAAAATAAAAAAAAAATCCACCAAGGGGAAGAAAAATTCCATAATCATCCAGAAGGTGTTCCCAATGCCCTAAGAAATGCACAGTCAGGCCTTCTTTATGACAGTGATGCTTTTGGCCCTCAGCTTGTGTTCTGATGCGCCAAAAAAGGCATGTGGTTTTATGCTCATAATTAGTGGAACTGGCACTAGCTTGTTATACTCCCATTTTCAGTACTGACTGACCTCATGTACACATGAGGGATTTTAACTGTTTGTCCTTCTCTCTCTGACTCTTCTAGGTTCTAGCCCAGGTATCAGAATTCATGCTGATTTTTTTCCCTAACATGGCCATCTCACCTACTCTGTCACTTTTGTGTTTACCTGAGCTAGCAGTGGCTTCCTTAGTTTGAATTATGACCACTATCTGTTCTTTTCTGGCCATCTTTATGTGTAATTCTATACTGAATAGAAGAACTTTCTTTTGCCAAGGAACCACAATTCACAGAAGACTTAGCAGCAACTACTATAAAAGACAGAGGATGTTGGAATATAATATTCCAAAGTGCAAAAGATAAAGGCTTACAACAAAGAATAACTTAAACCCATCAAGACTGAATATAATCCTATAGGAGGAAACCTTTAATAGAATAGAGGATTTAAAAAATTTCAAAAAATTGTCAAAATTTTTCAAAATTCAAAATTTCAAAATATTCCTGATAGAAAGATTAGAACTAAGCAGAAAGTTTGAATGGAAATCAAAATAAACCAAGAAATGTAAAAATACTTGAGCGATTAGAAGAGTTAAAACAAGGAAGATGTGCTGACAAATTTTCTTTTTTTTTTTTTTTAAAGCAATTGGGGTTAAGTAACTTGCTCAAGGTTACACGGCTAGTCATTATTTATGCGTGGGTACTCATTTTCTGAGGCCGGATCTGATCTCGGGTCATCCAAACTCCGAGGCCGGCGCTCTTACTCACTGCGCCACCTAGCCGCCCCTTTAGGGCAATTGGGGTTAAGTAACTTGCCCAAGGTTACATGGCTAGGTTTTTGTTTGTGTGGATTAAGTGTCGGAGGCCGGCTCCAAACTCAGGTCCTTCTGACTCCAGGACCAGCGCTCTATTCACTGTGCCACCTAGCTGCCCCTTAGGCAAATTTTCTTACAGAATCCTGTCTTGAAGAATTGTGGAAGGAGTTATATAAGGCAGACACAGAAGGCTGGTCTGATTTTCTTCTGCTTCACTGGTCTAAGCAGAGGAAAGAAAAGTGAGGGGAGACAGCACATACTAGAGAAGGAATGAAGATGGGGAGGAAATTTCTATTTGGCATAAATGGGATGTGTAAAGAGAAGGTGCAGGAAAGAGTGGGGAGAGAAGACAACTTAAGATTTCTTATCTAAAATGTATGAATGGGGATTGAATACATATATGCAAACACATAATCGAGTAAATCAGGGTACAAAAACTCAAGAGTGATAGAGTAGAGTCAGACAAAAGAAAGTGAAGTATAAGAGGGAGCCTAAAGTCACAGAAGGAATTGTCACAAGCAAAACAAAACTCAATATCTGAAAGGTGACTAGAAAAGGTGACTTACATTTAAAAAATATAAGGATAAGAGATTGGGATTTAAGCTTGGTGATGAGAGGAATAAGAGTAGATTACTTCATTTATAAATTGCTAGCACATATCAAAACTATTCTCTTTTTCCACCACCATCTTTTATTTTCTTTTAAAGAGGAACTGAGAAGGAAAGAGTAAATAACTAAGTGGTCATTGTGAAGTGAAACAGACAATTAACAATCATAATGTTGAACTTGAATAGAATGAATTTACCCAGATACTAGATGAATATAGCAGGACTACCTATTTGTAGAACCTAATGATATTTTTTAGAAGAAACTCACTTGACACATAAAGACTCACACAGAGGGACTGCTAGGTGGCACAGTAAGAGTGCGGGCCCTGGCATCGGGATGACTTGGAATTGGTTCTGACTTCAGAAAATGAGCACCCACACATAAATAATGACTGGCTGTGTGACCTTGAGCAAGTTACTTAACCCCAATTGCTTTAAAAAAAATAAGACACAGAGAGATAAAAAATAGTGACTTGAACAGAATTTATTATGGTGCTGTTAAATTTTAAAAAGCATAGGTATGAAGCAAGACCTCAGCTAAGGCAACCACAAAAGAGATAAACAGAGAAATTACATTTATTGAACTTTTCTATTTCTTTCAATGGCATCATCATCATCATTCTCTCAATAACCCAATAACCTTGGTATTACCTTCGATTCCTCATTTGCATTCTCTCCACATATTCATTCCATTACCAAGAATTTTCCATTTCCCCTTCACATCTCTTCTACACATCTTTTTCTCTACTGACAAATTTCATATATATATATCTTTTTCTCTACTCATACAGCTGATACTGTCATGGAAGCCTTCATCAACTCATGTATAGCCTATTAGGAGTGGTCTGGTTGGTATCCCTGATTCACCTTTCCCAAACCACCCTTCAGTTAGATGCAAAAATGATTTTCTTCAATAAAGTCCAAGTTTGACCAAGTCCCATACCATTCACCATGCTCAATAAAGTCCGTTGGTTCCCTATTACCTCCAAGATCAAATATAAAATCTTCTGTTTCACATTTAAAGCTCTTCATAACCTTATCCCTTCCTACTTTCTCATGCTCCCTATACTTTGTTTCCCATATACCACATGCTTATATCACAGTCTTTCTATACTGGCCTACTTTCTGCTCTTTGCATATAACATGAAATCTCCCATCTCCATACCTTTGCACTAGCTGTCCCTAGGCCTGGCACGTGCTCTCTTCACAACTCTTTATCTTAACTTCCTTGGACACCTTCAAGACTTAGCTCAAATGCCACCTTCTGCCAGAAGACCTTATCTACCTGCTAGTGTCTTCTCCTCTATGATTTCTTCCCTCCTGCTTCATACAGTTCTCATATGTAATTAGATATTTTCATGCTATTTCTACCATTAAAATGTATGCTCATTGAGGGCAGGGAGTGTTTTTGTCTTTTTTTTATCCTCAATACTTAGCACAGTGCCTGGAATACAGTAAGTATTTTATAAATGTTTATTGACTTATTTCACAGGTGATCCAAGTATTTCTATTAACAGTCAACAAGCATGGGTTGTACTATAACCCCCATAAGAAGGACACCAAAATCTACATAGCGAGTCCTGTTCAGTAAGATCTTCATAAAGAATCCTGCTTATTTCTTTTTCTTTCTTATGCCCACCATTTCCCAGACTATTTGGCTCTGATCTTGGCCAGAGCTCCCATTTTTCCTCATTGGGGTATCTTACTTCAGCATGGAAATTTCACTGCTTCACTCACTGGAATGATTTACCCTCCCTTTCATTTATATTACCAAACTCATCATTGGTTGGAGAGTGGCAGCTATCCCATTTCCAAATGACTGCTGTTATTACCTTGAATCCCTGGAGAGGCAATATAGCTTTTGCTTTATAATTCCCTGGGAGGCTAATATCTTCATCCTGCCATAATTTGCTTTATAATTTTGTTTTATTATATGAAAGGACTACAAGGAGAAGCACTATGCCTTTTACTTTGTCTAGACAATCAGGTTTTAACATTCTCAGTCGTAGAAAGAATATGGAGTTTGTGTCAATTATTAAATTTATTTATTCCTATTACACATTTAGGGACAGATAAAACTAGTAATGACCTTATTATATAGGAGACCTTCACCACTATTCCCTTAACTACCTAGTCCTCTTACACTCCCAAGCTAGGGAGCCAGGGGGCCGAAATGCCTATTTGGGTCCCCCTGATTCAATGTCCCCTCAGAGGTAGTTTCAAAAAGTTCATTTAAAACCTAGAAATTTCTCTGGTACCAAAGCATGGAAAAAACAAGAAAATTTCCTCAGATCCTGATGAGTGATGAATAGGGTCTAATTCTTAATATCAATTCCTAGATGGAATGATGGGATAATGTAGGTGAGGGGTAGAGGGTGTGGAGTGGGGCTTTTCTCTTCTTTGAAGGTATCCCTCCCCTCTTTTCTGTTGGCTTTCTAAGTTTACAAATCTAGAAACAAACTCATGAACTATTCATTGATTTTCATTTTACTAATATCATTGTGTATATGGTTTCTTGAACTAATGAATAAAAAAACAGCTCTGGGTATACAAAGAGAAAAATAAGCCAGCTTCGAGTCTCAGGGAGCTCTCATTCTAATGGAGGAGATCACACATAGGGGGTTTCAACTGCAAATCAGATGGGAAGTTTCCATAGTCCTAAGGAAACAAAGGGCAAAACAGATGATGATAATTCCCCTTAATGTCATATATGCATGACTAATTATGTCAATTTCTGGTATTAAAATGACCATTTGGCAGTTCCAAAGACAGAAGTGGCAAAAACTTTATATCCAGGTATTCTATAACTGCTTAGGAGGCAGGGCTTTCGTTACTCATAGAAATAGTTGCCAGGTGTGTTCAGGAACATGGGGGGGGGGGTGTGTGTGTTAGATTGGGCTAGAAGTAAGCCTGGTAGTGTCAGGAGGTGTTGCTACCCTATGGGATTTGGGCTTACCCGACTCATGATGGTGGTTG
Source organism: Gymnobelideus leadbeateri (assembly GCA_011680675.1). Lineage (NCBI taxonomy): Eukaryota > Metazoa > Chordata > Mammalia > Diprotodontia > Petauridae > Gymnobelideus > Gymnobelideus leadbeateri. Next base: position 138,823 of record WOXC01008073.1, on the reverse strand, counting down.
ATCAAGAGTTGGTGGTGGCAAGGAAAGTAGACCCCTTCTCTACTGTGGTTGTTTCCTTCACTGATGGCTGTGGAGCCTGGGCTGGTGTGAAGCAAGACTGATGTCTTTGGAGGCATTGATATTCCCAAGGCTCTTTGGTTCAACATCCTGGGCTATCTTCATAGGAGTCTGGGGGAGGTGGTGGACACACACACACACACACACACACACACACACACTTCTCTCTTTCCCTCAGGGAGACTTGTTACTTCAGGTCAGCTGACCTGCCTTCCCCAGAGGTGTCAGCTGGTTGGCAGTTGATAGGGCTTGCTGAGCCTTAGTTCTGTGCAAAAGTGAGCCAGAACTTATGTACTAGTTGGTACAGTAAAGTACTGAAACTGGAATCAGGAAAACATGGATTCAAATCCTGCCTCAGACATTTATTTTGGTTCCCTAGACATATTACTTAACTTCTCTAGGTCTCAATTTCCTCATCTGTAAAGTCTTGGAATTGGATTTGACCTCCACAGACTATTTCAGTTTTAAATTCATGATCTTATGACATGATATTTCATCCTTGACTAGAACTGGTTTAAAAGGAATTAGGGTTTAGGGTATCCTTAACTTGTCTGACCCATCCCAGCCCTCCATGTTCCTTTTTCTGTGGCTTGGTGCTTATCCGTGAACTTGAACATAGAGACTTCACATGGGTGTGAGTAGACTGGCTACTCTCAAAATTAGGTCCAAAAACTTTTTGCCTGCATGTTCTCTGCCTGCTTTTGGAACTTTCCCAGGGGATACTTACAGATTTGTTATATGAATTCCAATTCTTACTGCTTAGTATTGTTCTATACCTACTCCTTCCAGGGCTCCCTCAGAGGGAAGAGGAATTTCTATCACTTCACAATCCATGAATTATTATATTTTCTTTCAATATTATAATCATATAATCAACATCCACCTCAGTCCTTCTTTATCTGGAGGAGTATCTTTTTGATCCCAAAGAATTACAAGGGAGAGGCAGGTAAGGGGGCATAGTACTAGAAACTATTGGTGTGTATGTCTTTCTCCCCAGGACTGGGAGGTTAATATCTTTATTCCACCAAACTTTATTATCACATCTTTGAATATTTTCAAGTCCAGAATTTCTGACCATTGGTCTCAAATGGTGTTTCTTTTATCAAAACTAATAAATGGATTTGCCACGTATTCAAAAAATCATCAGGACTCTAATAAACTAGGATTCTTGTGCAGCTATACTTGAATGTCTCTGAATGCATCATCAGCTTCAGATTATTTGAGATTCCCAAATTGGTCATCATCTAGGTGGCTTAGAGGATAAAGCACTGAGACTGAAGTCAGAAAGGCTCATCTTCCTGAGTTCAAATCAGTCCTCAGACCTTATAACTGTGCAGCTGTGTGACCCTGGGCAGGTTACTTACCTCTATTTGCCTGAATTTCCTCATTGGTAAAATGAACTGTAGAAGGAAACAGCAAAGCACTCCAGTATCTTTACCAAGAAAACCCCAAATGGAGTAATGGAGAGCTGGACATGACTGAAACTGAACCTCCTTTTCACTCCCTCAGCCACTACATTCAATTAGACCCTCAACACCATTTTCTTGGACTTAGCTCCTATTAGTCTCCCTGATGTTAGCATATCCTCTTTCCAACCCACACTTCTGCCAAAATGATCTTCTCATGGCATAAATCTGACCATGTCATTCCTTGCTTAGAAACTTTCAGAATGACTCCCTACTAATAAAATGCATTCTCCTTCAGTTGGCATTGAAAGTGCAGCATACTCGAGGTCTCATCTGTCTTTTGAAACATTTTCCCCCAAAATTAACCCCTTTAAGCAATCTCTACAAGTGCCCCAAAAGTCTTAGTGCAAGTTTAAGCTAATAAAACAAACCATTAAACAGTAAACTGCATCAAGTCTTTTGGAACACCCTCTATTTCAGTCAAATGGAGTCACTAGCTATATCCCTTGATTAAACCCACTCCTTTCCTACCTCCATGCCTTCTCCTGAGCTATCCCTCACATCTGTGATGTATTCCCTCACCTCTTCCTTCCAAAATTTTCTCTCTGCTCAGGTTCAACCTAGCATGAAGTGTTTCCTGATCTTTCTAGATAATAGTGTTTGCTCCCTTCTTAAAGCACTTTGGTCTCCATGCCTTCTTCAACCCACCCTTCAAATCACTCCCTAGCTTTCACCTTGTTTACATCTGCACATGCTGTGTCCCCTTACCCCTCCCCAATAGAATACAGGCTCCTTGAAGGCAGAAACAGTTTTTCACTTTGTCTTTCTCTCTAGACCTTAGGCCAGAAACTCGCACATAGCAGGCATTTAATAAATGCATGTGGAATTGAGCCGACTTAAACATTTTCAAAGTGCTCAGCAATTATGTCATGCAAAGCAAACCTCTCCCACTGATTTCATTAGTTTAATTGTTAGAAACAAAATGAGTGGAGTTTATAGTATATTAAAATGAACATTGTTATTCTACTCTCATTGAATTACAAAAGGTTAAATTTGATTAAGCCTGAATTGGATGTTCATTCTTATTTTATTGAAGATGTCCATCCCAAATACAATTAATAATAATATTTTGGGGACTTGAAGGGACCTTAGGGATTGTCTAGTCCAATCCTAGGGAGCTTAAGAGACTGGCATTGCATCATGGAATGGTCTAGCCAGAACTGAACTGCAGGCCTTCTGATTTGTAATCTCTTCCTCTTTTTGCCCTTTATTGTGGGCTGTAGCCAGGTGCCTCTATATTACCTGAGTTTGAGCAGGCCTTGTGATGAATATGGAATCTTAAGATGGAAGCCTTTAGGTTATGGAGTAAATGGGGTAACAAGATACATGGAAGTTAAAGGATGCTACTGGACAGTATAGTCTTCCATGGATCAATCAACAACAAATACTCAGTACCTTCAATGCGCTGGGTTCTGACACATTCTGACAGGTGAGACAAGTACATAAGCACATATTAAAGAAATTTACATTTAATAAATAAAAAGTAATTAAATATAAGGACTTTGGGAGAGAGGATGATCCTCTTATGAAGATTAGGAAAGCTCAGAGGTGTCAAATTCATAGTTTCTGAATACAGCCTACAAACTCCTGAGGTCCAAACCAGGTTAAAATGTAATTGGGAAATGTATAGCCTCCCAAAAACCCAATACAAATATATAATGTCAATTTGTGGTTTTCTAAATCAAAATGTGGCACATAGGGATCCATTTCTAATTGAGTTTGCCAATGTAGATTGTGATTGAGTTATGTTTTGAAGGAAGGGGAAAACTATAAAGTGGAGGTGAGGAGGGAGTGTATTCCAGGTATGGGGGCATAAGGATGGTCAGTGTGAAGGTATGGAGACAGGAGGTGAAATCTTGTATGTGAAGAACAGAGAAGACCAGTTTGGTTGGATTGAGGAATCCATGTGAAGAAGCACTATGAGAGAGAGAGAGAGAGAGAGAGAGAGAGAGAGAGAGAGAGAGAGAGAGAGAGAGAGAGGAGAAGGAAGAACAAGAAGAAGAAGGAGGAGGAGGAGGAGGAGGAGGAGGAGAACAGAAGAGAAGAGAAGAGAAGAAAGAGGCAAGAAAAAGTCCTGAGAAACATTAACATTTAGAGAGTAGGATATAAAAAATGAACCAGCAAAAGAAACCAAGAAGGGGTACTCAAAGAAGGTAGGAGAACCAGGATAAAGCAATGTCATAAAATCCAGAAAGAGTATTCAGGGAAAAGAAGTGATGGACTATTTCAAAAGCATCATATTAGTGGAGAAAGATGGAAAGTAAAATAAAAAGACTATTACATATGCCAATTAAGAGACCAGCAGTAATTTTGGAGAGGGCAATTTCAGTTGAATGATGAGGTGGGAAGCCAGAAAGTAAAAGTTTGAGGGATGAATGAGAAGAAAGAAGAGGCAGAAAATATACATCACTTTTTCCAAGAGTCTGACTAAGGCAAACTAGAACAACTCAAGCATAAACATTTCTTTCTTTAATGTGTAGCAGAAGGCATCACAAGGCATGTCCATCTAGACATAAAATATTCCTTCATAGGCAGACCTCACCCTTCTCATTCCTGGAGGATTCTCTAATCCATGTGAGCTTCAAGAGAAAAGTATAGCATTAGAATTAGAACCAGAAGCAGAAGTAACTTCCCATATGTTTGACCACTGTGTTCTGGCAAAGCTAAGTAGACCTTCCTTTATAATCCTCTGCATATTTCTGGTAAGTAACTTATCTCATACTGATACATAAGGTTAGGGTGGTTGGATACTAGTTTATCACATGGCCTCTTATATTTTTGTATTATTAATATTTATTATTTTTATCAACACCAAGTTCAATTAGGAGATTACAAAGCATTATATTCTTTAATGTAGTTTCCAGACTCTGACACATTTTGCTACAGATTTTAGAAGTTGTTGTTGGAAATATAAAGAATTAAGGAACAGACAGGCCTGTTGGGTGCCCAACTTAGAATGTACTTGGAATATGTGTATATAATCCTCATTAGAATTAAAAAGGCACTTCCTGCTGGATAGAAATATGAAATCCCCCTTAATTTTTCAGTAGGAACTGACAGACATGATTGCTAGCATATTTAATTATTGATACATTTAACTGGTAATTGTGAGAGTGTTTGTGTTAATATTTTATCATTGATATTGAATTTGTATATTGACCTGGCTTTATGAAGTACCTGGGGAAATATTTTTCATGTCACTGACATTTACATGTCTCTTTTTTTATGAAAAGAGTTATGGCATCTGTTTGGAAATGATTTTGTAATTCTGAGACTTCCTCTCTACCCCCCACAAACCCCCAGTTCTCTTCTTCCTCAAGTCCCCAGGCTTATTATGCTAGGCTTTGCTTTCACCCTAAGCTAAAGGCAACAGATACTCATTAATGGAATATGCAAAAGAAAATAGTAAAAAAAAAAAAGAAAGCTTGGAGTTCATTAGAAATGTTTACTTTTATTCTCTATTTTATCTTCTGAACATGTCTGTGAGACAGTTTAGAGACAGTATTAAGATCCTCATTTTATGGATTCGAAACATTTTAGATGGAGAGATTAGGTGTTGACTCACACACACAAAAAATTTGGTAACAGGAGCCAACAAGAATCTAACTCTTGAGTTAGCTTACTATTTTCCCAACTAAATCATATTGCTTTTAATATGGACCCAGGGTAACAGAATCCCCTATGTCTAGATCCAGTCCTATGGTACTACTCTTGGTTCGTCTCCATACCACACTAAAACACTTTACCCTTCCCCTCCAGTCCCCTACTTTCCTCTCTAGCTCTGGGAAACACTAATTAAATCAATCCAACCATTCCTGGAAAGAATAAATCAACATATTGGTCTTGGGTTCCCCTCACTATTCCTGTGACATATAAGATCAAAGCACACCTCCCTGGAAATTACTCCCCTGTATGAGTTATCTTCCCATGTTCAAATATAAGCCCCTAGAAAGCAGGTATTGTATTCTTTGTGAATTTTTATCTCTGGCATGGAGCCCAGTGGCTGGCACCTAAGAAACACTGAATAAAGGTTTTTTTTCAGTCATTCATTCACTTTCACAGATTAATACAGACTCAATTTTCTTTCGTTACTTTAACCCAAACAAATACATTTATAGTTTTATTGCTTGCATCAAGAACTAGCCAGTTTAGAATTCTTTGTAGAATGTTAGTCTTCTGTAATATACACTTATATGTATGTGTATGGGTGTATGTCCCTCTCTCTGTATATAAATACACACATACACACACACACACACACACACACACACACACACACACACACACCATACATTGAAGTCACACACTCTTAGCATATCTCTCAGTTAAAGAGTTGGCTTCGAAGTCATAAGGATCTGGGTTCAAGTTCAGGCTCTGAAATATAATATCTGTGAGACCCCTGGAAAGTTATTTAACTTTTCAGTGCCCAAGGCAAGTCTCTAACTACAAATTGCATTGATGATAGTTTCCTATACCAATGTCATTACTGGTACAGTCCAAAACAAGCTAATAAAGCAACCAAAACACAGAGGTGCAGCCAGTGCTTTGTTTTGGGGAGCAGGTGTAGGCAGGAATTGAATTCAAAAGACTGGCTTTGTTCTGGGCATAAAGCATGGTCATTTTGGGAAAGGTTCATTTTTTAGATTCAACATTCCCACCTGCAAAAAAGAGAGAGCACAAGTTTAGCATTTCTCTGTCTCAGGGCATCAGACAAGTCTTGTCATTAGCAATCTTTTCCTCTCAAGGGCTAAGATTTGAAAAGCTTGAACCTCTTTGCATTTGCTGTCATCATGTTTTCTATTGCACCATTCCCAATGTTGAGTAACTCACTGAGGTGAAACATTATTTTATTCAGGAAAACAATTTGGATGAGATCTGTAGAGAATGAACATTGTGTTCTTTACATGGACAAAAGATCATGGGATATGATATCCTGTATAAAGAACATTCTTCTGTAATACATCATCCCTCCTTTCTTCTGTGTGTACACAAGGACCTTTCTTTGTTGCATGCAAGAGGGCGCATAACTCCAAAGGAGACAGAGTTAGATGAAAAAGAGCAATTCTGAACTCTGCTGATTAAAATAAATGTGCTCATAAAAAAGACAGGAGAGTAAATTACTACATCCCCAGAACAGCAGTAACTTATACACCAACAAGTTATTTTTGAGTTTGCCAGAGGAAATAATCTGCTATCAACAAGGGGTAATTGCCTGAGCAAACTCATCTTTACATCTCACACGCACTGTCACCTTGTATTAAAAAAAGGAGAAATGCACCACGTATCAATTCAGAAAAGATTTTCGGAAATATTCTTTTAAAGGATGCTTCTCTCTCCTAGGCTGCTAAAAGAAACGAACATATACACAGTTCAGAACACATCTAATCTCTGCTCCTGCCTTATCATGCAATCACATCTGAACACGCCACGAAATTCATGCCTCAGGAGCCTGGGGGCAATATGAAAAACGATCCATTTTAGATTGGTATAGAAATTCCAATCTGAGATTTACCTGTGACTGAGACAGGTGAAACAGGTTCGCTAAGACACCCTGCAGGAATCAATGTTACTATTATTAAGTAGAAATGTCGATGGGAGTTTTGGTTTTTATTTTACAAGGGATGGTGGAGGTAGAGGAGTAGAAGCACGGACAAAAAGGAAATAATGAGAGAGACAGACAGAGAGAGACAGAGACAGAGAGAAACTCAGAGAGAGACAGAGAGAGTGAGACAGAGAGATAGAAACAGAGGCACAGAGACAGAGACATAGAGATATAAGGATGGCTGTCTGTTTGATTCTAACATTTTTATTTAGTCTAGGGGGAAGATGCAAACCTGGGTAAGAAATAGGAATATACTTTATTTTAAAAAGCTACTTAGGGCTTCCATTCTGCCCTAAGTAGGCTTCAGTGGAATTCATAAATGTACATTCAATTTTAGAGATAGATTAGCTTCTTGTACTAAAATAGCAAGAGCTTCTGGGAAGACAGGGTTATAACTATGTGGTAGGGAAACAACAGAAACTCAGGGAAAATAAAGTTGCCACATTGCTTTTTATTTGGAAAAACAGTCATCTTACTGAAAAGAAATGTAAAGAGAGATCTAAGTTTGTGATCCATAAGTTCAACAACTTCTATGTACTTCAGTGAAAGGTTTACATATGGGACTTACAGATATTAGCACAGTGGCTTAATAATACCAAGAGCTGTGTTGCATTTTTATAAGAAAATACTCCTATATATCTACTATGGTAATGCCTTGCATAGCTACACATGTACAGCATATAATGACCTGCTTATCTTCCTTTTAAAATCAAATTTTAAAAAAATATATAAATACTATGATTAATACTATTTTGTATATAATTGGGAGATAAGATGTGCAGGCCATGGGGTGCAGGGATTCACCTTGCCCTAATGGAAAAGTCGAAGGGGGTATGGGAGAAGAGATGGGAGAGAGGAGATTGGTTGAGGGGATATCCTGTATGACTTATTCTGGGGTGGTGGGTAGGGAAAAAATGGGGGAAAAATTGTAACTCAAAATCTGACAGAAATGAATGATGTAAACCAGAAGTTAATAAAGCATTTGGGAAAAAAAAAGAAAAAAAGAAAATACTCCTTCAAGTAAAAGGAATCAACATAGGTTATTATTTTCCTAAAATATCACCAATATAATTTTATTAGTAAACACAAATATCCTTCATTTTTCCCCACAAGTGATAGTATAAGTTGACATAAATTTTTCTTTTGGGGGTTCATTTGATCTTTTTAAGTTCTTCCCATGCCAGTTTCATTACTGTTGGCTTTCCTCACTTAACACAATCGTTGTTGTGGAAGAAACTATATGGTTGTGCTTATTTTATTTTATTTTATTTTAATTTTTTTGCTTTTTGGAGGGCAATTGGGGTTAAGTGACTTGCTCAAAGTCACACAGCTAGTAAGTGTGTCAAGTGTCTGAGCCCAAATTTGAACACAGGTCCTCTTGACTCCAGGGCCAGTGCTCTGTTCACTGTGCCACCTAGCCACCCTAGGCTGTGCTTATTTTAAAATTATGTCTAAGTTCTTGTTTCTTCTTCAGTATTTTCAAGGTTTTTGTGACTTCATTGACAGAGATGACAACAAGAGCAATTCTAAACTAGTAGTAGCTAGTAGATTTCCTCTCTTGAACTGATGTAAGCATCTTTTCAAATTACATCTTTGCCCCTCTGGTTAAGCATAAAGATCAGCAACTCCTATATAGAGTCTCAGAAGGTTGCCTGGGACATAGACTGTTAAAGTGACTTGCCCAGGGTCACATAGTTACATGCACATCTTTTAAACATTTCCTTTGTACAATTTATAATTTTAAAAATCATGGAAGTAGGGGTGGCTAGGTGGAGCAATGAATAGAGCACTGGCCCTGGAGTCAGGAGGACCTGAGTTTAAATCTGGCCTCAGACACTTAACACTTACTAGCTGTGTGACCTTGGGCAAGTCACTTAACCCCAATTGCCCCTCCAAAAAAAGCAAAAAAGAAATTAAAAATCATGGAAGTAAAAATATTACAAAAGAGAGCAATAAAGCACATGTATAACTTGTCCCACATTCTGGGGAAACTAGCTCAATCCAGTTTCATTTGATGAAAATCAGACATTCTACAGCCTAGAAGAATATATGCATGACTTGTTGTTGTTGAGTCATTTCAATTGTTTCTACCTCTTTGTGAACCCATTTTAGGTTTTCTTGGCAAAGATAATGAGTGGTCTGCCATTTCCCCCTCCAGCTCATCTTATTAATGAGGAACTGAAGGAAACAGAGTTAAGTTGCCCAGGGTCACAAAGCTAGTAAATGTCTGTGGCTGGATTTGAACCCATGTCCTCCTGACTTGAGTACTGGCTCTCTGTCCACTCTGCTACCTCACTGCCCCATGTATGACTATTGGCCATAAAATGTGAACTATCAAAATTTTCCTTGTCTCAAGTAATTTCCATACCACTAATAATATGTGTTAAAGGCAAGATTAGGACCTTGGACTTCCTGATTCCATGTCTTGTCCTATACCATGCTTACTGTCTATGATATAATATTTTAAAAAATTAAGGTAGAAACTAGTAGAGGTACTCATTTCTATGAAAATATTTCATAGGTCAAGAGAATGCACATGGCAGGAAGATTACTTTGGAGTTCCCCAAGGTTCTCTGATATCCGTTCCCTTCTTTCTATTGAAATGGCTACCACTTTAGTTCAGATCACTTGGATTATTATATAAAATTTCTAATTGTTTTCCTGCCTCAAGGCTACCACCTCTCCCATCCATTCTTCTACACTGCTGCTAGAATGACCTTTTTAAAGCATAGAGCTGACAATGTCACTCTCCTACTCAACGAACATCAATGTCTCCTTATTACTTCTAGCAACAAATAAAAGTCATTCACCTAGTATAGTTAAAATTAAAAGGGAAAATGGAATTGTGGGGAAAAAGTTTTGCAGAAAGTTTCCCACAAAAGTCTTATATCCAACATACTTTAGGAATTGATTCAAGAACTATTTCCCAATAGATAAATAATCAAATCAGATGAGCAGGTAATTTTCAAAGGAAGAAAAACAAGAAGTCAACAACCATATTAAAAATGTTCCAAAACACTTATAATTAGAGAAATGCAAATTAAACTCTCCCTCATACCTGTCAGATTGGCAAAGGTAATGAAGGAGCAAAATGAAAAGTGTTGGAGGGGCTTCAGGAAAGTAAGCCTCCTTGAACACCATTGGTGGATGGTCTCAAATGGTCTAGCCTTTTGTAAAACTATTATTAAACTGTGAATATACTTAGACCTAGCAATACCATTACTAAGCTTATGCCCCAAAGAGATCAAAGACAGAGGAAATGATCTATCTGTACAAAAAATATTTATAGTTGGCTTTTCCTAGTAGCCAAAACTGAAAACTAGTTGGATACTCACCTATTGGTACAGGACTAAACAAATAGTGCTAAATAATGGAATAGTCTGTGCCTTAAGAAATGATGAAAAGGGCAGTTCCAGAGGAACCTGGGAAGAAATTTATGAACTTATGCAAAGTGAAGTGAGCAAAATTAGAACAGCAATTAATAAAAAGAAAATAGTATTATGGAGAAAAAAACTATTTTTAAAGACTTAAGAATTCTGATCAAAACAATTATAAAACATTAGTCCAGTTTACACTATCCATCTCCTGCAAATGAGATAATGAATTTAAAATAAAACAAAAATTTTTGAACATGACAAATGTGGGGATTTGTTTTTGAGAGACTATATATACATTTTCTTATGTTTTGTTGTTGTTGCTATTATTCAACAATAATAAATGAGGAAAAGCTAATAAATGCATATAAAGATAATTAATTAAAAATAAACTCTCTGGGTCTTCACATCATAGTAGTCATATTCTTAAAAACTATTAATTGAGAAAATATAGAATGACCAATTTAATGCACAAGTGAATTGCAAATGCCTTGCAAAAATAACTGCACAGTCCCTATGGATCTTTAGTTCACAAATTGGGAACCACCGATTTAGTTAAAAACTGACTTTTATCAGTGAGAAATCTGGAACTCAGAAAAGTAAAATTATTTACTCAAGTCCTCACAACTGGTTAATGGTAAAGCAAGGACTAAAACCCAAAGTCTCAAGTCTCCCAAGTTCCAAAATCAGGACTCTTTCCACTATACCACACAATTTCCAGAGACAAAACATAGTTTCAAGTCATGATTTTTTTTTTTAACATTGAACAGTAAATTTGCAATATAAATTGTAATGATAGAAAACTTGTTTCATGTGCTATCTCCCACATGAAACCTTTTCTGATCTGATCCCTGCCACTACTTATGTCCTCTGACATTACCTCGTATATATTTTGTATATAATTTTATACATACATAGTTTCCCCCAATACAATGTTAGCTCCTTGATGGGAAGTATTGTTTCACTTTTGTCTTTTGTATTGCCAACTTTTATCATAGTGCTTGGCTCATAGAGGGTATGTTGCTTGTTGATTGACTATTTGGTTCACATGGTTCCAGGTACTTTAAATCTAGAAACTGCAGGGTTAAAGTCTTGGTATGAGGACAGTTAAAGACAATTAGGACTATACTGAAGCCAGAACGCATAAGCTCAAATTCTAGGTTTGACACTTTCTAGCTATTTGACCATGTACAAAACACTTCACCTTATCTTGTTTTCTAATCTATAAGAGGAAGGTGTTGGACCAAATCATCACTAAAGCCTTTTCTTCCTCCAAATCCATTGAGCACATGAAATTCTGTTGGCATTCATTAATCACAGAATGATTTTTATAACTTCATGAAATCTTTTAGAACTGAATTCCATTGAGTGAATTGCACTGCAGGAGAGATGCTTGTAGCTCAATTAAGAGCATAAATCAGTGATGGAAGACCAGCATTTCACTGAGACAACATTAGATATAGACAACTACAATTTATGACAAAGATGCACAGAATAAAATAACAATAGGACAGTTTAGGTAGCCAGGTATTTGCCCTAGTTCCAGCCTCAGGCCTCCTGACCCTCATGGTACCCTGTCCTTTTGGTTTATTGTACACCTTAACTCCTGTGACCTCAACTGTAGCCCTATAGCTTGCTTACCTCTGGAAACCTCTCTACCTTCAAAATTCTGAACTCTGAAAGTCTTCTCTTTGATCATAGTTTTCTAGCCTTCCAACTCTCTTTATCCCTTGTTCCTCTCATATCTCTTTTTTTGTCCTTACAATCACCTTCACTACTTTAATTCCTTCCTGTTCTTCCAGTCTTTCAATCCTGTTCCAAATTCACTTTCATTCCTACCAGTTTTTTTTAATAATTCCTTCTTCTCAATCCTTCATTCTGATGCCCACCTGACACTCTATAATTCCTGCCAACTAGCCATAAACCTTGGGCGATTCCTACAATTTACTTATTCTTTTCTATTCCAAAGTTTCCAAAAATGTTGTTATGACAAATATGTTGTCATAACATGAAGTAATCATGTTGTCAGACAGACTGAGTTGTCTACACACATGCTTTTCCTTGACAACAGATTGTAAGCTTGTGGAAAGCAGGTGCTATTTGGGTATTGTTTCTGTCTCCAGAAACTGCTAGTCTTGCATGCAGTTGGCACTTAATAATGCTTATCAAAATTGATTTTAACTTTAGTTGAGTTCTTCATTGTTTCATGAAAATAATTTTATTCTTCTGTTATTGACTTTTTGTCATATTCTGATAGAATCTCTTTCAAACTTTTTCTCCTCTCTATAATTTCTCAACTATATGCTCTAGTCCAAGGGTGGGGAACCTGTGGCCTTGAGGCCACATATGACCCTCTAGGTCTTCAAGTGTGACCCTTTGACTGAATCCAAACTTTACAAAACAAATACTCTTAATAAAAGGATTTGTTCTGTTAAACTTGGACTCAATCAAAAGGCTGCACCCAAGGACCTAGAAGGCCACATGCGGCTTTCCAGGCCACAGGTTCCCCATCCCTCCCTAGTCTCCACTGGGAATTGCCCACTCCTACTTTGTCAAGAAGGTTGAGGCTTTCTAATTCAAGTTCCCTTATTTGTTGTCTTTCACATTCCTTAATGTCTATCTTTATCCATTCCTTCATTCTAGCATTAGAGGATAACAGATGCCCTGCCTCCTTTCTGGACAAAGTTAACTCTTTCACATATACAGGTGTTTAAATGTTTTTTTTTAATCATTAAAATTGTTGAGTTCTAAATTTTCTCCCTCCTTCAAGTCCCTCTCTACCTCTTGAGAAGGCAGGCAATATGGTATCCATTATACACGGGAAGTCACACAAATCATGTTTCCATATTAGACTTGTTGTAAAAAGGCAAAAAAAATAAAGTGGAAATATGTGTGCTTCAGTCTGTACTCAGAGTTCATCAGTTCTCTCTCTGAATGCCCCACCTGTGTTCTTAATCTCATCCCCTCTTTTCTTTTGTGGTCTTGCTCCATTAATCCTTTCTTTTCTCTCATTTTCAATTTTTTTATCTCCAGTTATTCTTTCTCTTTGGTCCTAAAATAAGTTTAAGTCTCTCTTATCCTAACTACAATAGCAACAACAAACACCCCTTTTCTTGATGATTTCTCATGCTATAATCTCTGCTCCCTATCATTGCTAAACTTTTAGAAAGAGTAGTCTATGTGCATTAGACATTCTAGATCACTCTCTCCTCCTTTGACTGCTGTTACCCTGAGCATGCCTTTGATTATCTCCAGATTCTGTCTTTTTCTTCTTCTTTGCTTTTTAAAAAAATTTATCTACTCATTACATGTCAGCATCCCCCCAAAGTATTGTCCATGGTCCTTTTCCTTTCTACATTCTTTTCCTTGAAAATTTCACCCTTTGCTATGACTTCAGTTGTCATCTTTATTCAGGTGACTCTTAAATCTACATCACCAACACTTCTGGGAGGCAGTTGAAAAAAAGGACATCTCTGGAGTCTGAAGACCTGTATTCAAATCCCACCTGTCATACTTACTACCTGTTTGACTTTAAGAAAGTCAATAAACCTCTCTCAGCCTCTATTTCATTACCTGGTAAGTGAGATACTTGGACAAGATCAGAGGTGTCAAACATGGAGTCAGAACTGCAGCCTACCTCTCTCCAGACTGGGGATTAAAAACTGTAATTGAGAAATACTTAAAATAAATAAAAAATACAACAGAAAATAGATAATGTTGGGGCAGCTAGGTGGCATAGTGGATAGAGCACTGGCCCTGAAGTCAAGAGGACCTGAGTTCAAATCCACCCTCAAACACTTGACACTTACTAGCTGTGCGACCCTGGGCAAGTCACTTAACCCTGATTGCCTAGCAAATAAAAGAAGAAGAAGAAGAAGAAGAAGAAGAAGAAGAAGAAGAAGAAGAAGAAGAAGAAGAAGAAGAAGAAGAAGAAGAAGAAGAAGATGAAGAAGAAGAAGAAGAAGAAGAATGCTATATTTCACATGTATAGGAGGAGGAGGGGGGGAAGAGGAGGAAGAGGGGGAAGAGGAGGAGGAGGTATCATGTGACTTGCTAAGTCAGCATGTACTTGCAGGGATCCTTGTAGATGCTTAGTGACCCTCTTTTCTATTTGAATATGACACTACTGGACAGGTTGAGCTTTGAGGTCCTTTCTAATTTTAGATCTATGAACATTTCTTCAGGTCTCTAATTCATATCTATAACTTCTTATATACCTGGATGGACCTCAAATACCTACCTACATTTAAGCTTTATAATAATAAAAAAAATTTACATTTTAAATGTGATTCACATTCATTTTCTCTCTTGATCCCCACAACAACCCTTTGGGGTTAGGTACTACAGGTATTATTGTCCTTATGGACACCTAGAGTGTAAGAATTTGAACCCAAGTCTTTCTTGACTCTTTCCTCTACACCTTGCTTCCAACTGATCTCACTATCTTTATTGTTATTGTTGATGGCACCACCTCCCAATCCCCTAAACTTATGACAATTGACTCCTCCTTAATCCTATCCATTGAATCAGTTGTTAAATTCTACTGATTATACATTTATATCCTTTTCTAAACTTGCGTTGCAATTACCTTTGTATAGGATGCTATTTCTTTTCTAGACTGTTTAAATAGTCTTCTGACTGGTCTTTGTGCCTCTGTTTTATCCCTTTCACAATATATTAGACTCCTTTCTGAGTAATCTTCCTAATGCACCACTAATATTGAATCACTCCTTTTCCATTGCATGTGCCTATACATACGCATACACACACAAACAAACTTACCTGAGCCTGACATTCAGTGCCTGGATCAGGCTCAATTCTACCTCTCTTGAAGGTCTCATCCCTACCCTTTTCACATTTTCTACATTGTTACTCAAATGAACTATTCTTTAGACCCATTCTTATTCTATTCTCTTCTGTCTTTATTCTTTTACTTACAATACCTCCTATGTTTTCAATAGGATCTCTCTACTTATTTCTGTCTTTTGAAGAGTCTCCTTTTTCTAAGGTTCAACTTAGGTGCCAGACTCTTCCAGTAGACATTTCAGACAACCCCTCTAACCTCTCCCAACCATGTAAAAGTACTCTTTCTTCAAATTTCACATAGTATGTTTCTTAGACCTTTCCTTTACATTCTCTCACATTCCATCCTCTCACATTCCGTTGTGTTCTAGTTATTTGTGTGGATTATTCTCCTACCATTTGATTAAACTCTGGGAATTGTATGTCATTGTATTTAATCAATGCTACCCTTTATGCTTTCACACATACCTAGATATTTAGGGCACTAGAGAAGTTTGTTTGTTTGTTTGTTTTTACAGGTATTTTCACTGTTCTTTCTCCAATTCTCATGGAAACAACTGTTGAAGCACAAAATGAATTAATTTATCATTAGTCCTTGTGGAAACCAGAAACAAAAGGGTAATGTGAAGATGTATGAATAAAGAGGATTCCAATGATCAACCCTGAGAATAATTTTTTTAAATAATCAGTTAAAGTCTATGCATAATGAAATGTCTCAGTTTATAGATAATACCAAGCTCTTCAGGATAGTCCAATGCCATGCCATTAGGGAGAAATCACATGAAGATTTTGTTAGACTGACTGGCAGGTAAGCTTTACTGTAAATTATAAAATAATAGAATTTCAGAATAGTAATAGACCTTAAGGGAGTGCTGGTTCAATCAATTCCAAAAACAAACAAATAACCCCCGTCCCATGCCCTGCCCCAAACAGAAAAATAAACCAAACCAAACCAAAGTAACAACAAATCTTTTATGATGTGTCTTAGAAGCAGGCCTTCATTTTTGAGATTCCCATTGAAGGGGAAACCACTATTTTATGCAACTACTATTCCACTTCTGGACAACTCTAATGTTATTATGGTGCTTTCTCTTTACTTCTAGCCTATATTTTCCTACTTTCAACTTCGCCCCATTGATCCTTAGCTCTACCCTCTGAGGAAAAGCAAAACAAGTCTAATCTCTCTTGTCTACATTAATAACCCTACAAATATTTGAAGACATTATATTCATGAGGCTGTCAGTTCCTTCCAGTTAGTTTTTTAAACTAATCATCAAATAGTATGTCTCAAGATTTATCACCATCCTAGTTACATCCTTCAAGATACTCTCTATTTTATTTGTCCCTTTTGCAATTGATACCCAGAACACAACACTCCAGATAGAGGTAGACCATGAAAAATGCAGTGGAATTCTCATATTTTTTAAATAGTATTTTATATTTTCCCCAATTACATATCAAGAAAAATTTTAACATTCAGTTTTATAAGATTTTAAATCCCCAATTTTTCCCTCCCCTCCCCTCTTCTGAAAATAATAGTTTAATACATGTGCTGTCATGTAAAACATATTTCTGTATTAGTCACAGTTATGGAAGAAGAAACAGATCAAAATTAAATAAAACAGGAGAAAGAATAAAGTAAGGAAAAAATTGATTCAATCTGCATTCAGAATCCATCAGTTCATTATCTAGATATGGATAGCATTTTCCTTTGGGAGTCCTTTGTACTTGTTGTGGATCATTGTGTGGCTGAGAAGATCTGAGTCATTCATAGTTTATCATCACACAATGTTGCTGATACTGTATAAATGATTTCCTGGTTCTGCTCTTTTCACTTTGCATCAGTTTGTATAAGTCTTTCCATGTTTTTCTGAAATCTGCCTATTCATAATTTCTTATTGAGAAATAGAATTCCATTACATTCATATACCACAACTTGTTCAGTCATTCCCCAATTTATGGGCAACTCCTCAGTTTCCAATATTTTGCTACCACAAAAGGGGCTGACATATTCTTGCACATGTAGATACTTTCCCCTTTATTATGATCTTTTTGGGATACAGACCTAGTAGTGGTATTGCTGGATCTAAGGGTATGCACAATTTGATGGATTAGGACTATCATCTTGCTGTTCTCAGATGCCTCCTTTTTTTTGGAGGGGCAATTGGGATTAAGTGATTTGCCCAAGGTCATATGGGTAGTAAGTGTTAAGTGTTGGAGGCTGGATTTGAACTCAGGTCCTCTTGACTCCAGGGCTGGTTTGGTATTCACTGTGACACCTACCGGCCCCTCAGATGCCTCTTCTAGCAAAACCTAACATCATATTAGCTTTTATAACACAGTCTTGGCTCTTAATGAGTTTGTTGTCCTTTAGAATCATCAGATTTTTTTTTTCAAATGAAATTGATCTAGTCAGACCTTTCTTGTTCTTGTGAAGCTGAATTTACAGAATATGCTTATAAACATTTTTTTTTAGGATTTTAGGTTTTACAACCAGAAGAGAATAATAATAATATTTGCAAGTTAAATTTTCTATTCAGCTCTTTTCAGCAAGAACACTTGAAAGTCCTCTATTTCATTGAATATCCATTTTTGCTCCTGAAGTATTATACTCAGTTTTGCTGGGTAGGTGATTTTTGTTTTAATGCTAGCACCTCTGACCTCTGGAATATCATATTCCAAGTCCTTCAGTCCCTTAATGTAGAAGCTGCTAGGTCTTGTGTTATCCTGATCGTACTTCCACAGTGCTTGAATTGTTTCTTTCTGGTTGCTTGCAATATTTTCTCCTTGACCTGGGAACTCTGGAAATTGGTTGCAATATTTCTAGGAGTTTTACTTCTGGGATCTCTTTCAAGAGGCAATCAGTGAATTTTTTTTTTTGTTGTTCTACAATGATTTTATTATAAATAGGTTCTTTCAGAGTAAACACAGTGCATTCAATTCTATTTACAAACTTGCTCTAATAACAGAAGGGGAAAGTGGAACCATGAGCAAAAGCTCAACACCAGATGAGGACAATGGCAGCAGGCGGGTCTTCTACCAGGTGAACAAGCGCAAGGGACCCATAACATCACAGCCAACTGAAGTGAGGCTGGAGGAGGCTGCTGTCTCACCCCCGTTTCCTCTCCACAGTCAGGGAGAAAGGGCCGCCCTCCAGTCAGCACCAGCTGGAACATCCTCAGTCAAGACCCTCTGTGAATACAGCTGAGCAGAAGAGAACCACTCACTGTTTGCCCAGAGCAATATCAGAATAATCCTTCAAGACCCTGGCCAAGTGTGCATTGTGATTTTTGAACTTTCGCTTCTCCTGTGAGACTGGTTTCTTCCTCTGCTGAATGGGAGCCACTTTTTTTGGTCCAGACTCCTGCATAGAAGAAATACCCTGTCGCTTCAGATACTCTTCAATCTTCTTCTCATCCATAGAATCCACAGTGATGCTCCTCAAAGCTTTTGAAATTCTTCATCCACAATGAACTGGCAGCTCTTGTCATTGAAAAAGAGGATCTTCTTCTTGTCAGGATGTGTGACAAAGATGATCTGGTCCCCTAAGGCCTTGATGGCCTTCTGGACATTTGGCAGCCCCTCCTTAATGTCTTCTAGGAGGATTCCTCCCAAGCCTCTCTGGTAGTGCTTGTGGAGGAGCTGCAGCAAGGCCTTCTTATCTTTCAGGTTGTACTTGGGCTTGAAGGCATACTTCCCATCTACCACCTCAATCTTGGGGTTGTTGACTAGTGCCTCAGACATTAGCCATTGTTTCTGCTTGAGCCCTATATCCAAATGCTGGGTTTCATCCAAAATTTCTTCTAAAGTCAGAGGGTGGGTGTCCCCTCTCTGGTGTTGGGTCTTCATGTAATTAACAATTTTTGAGAAAACTCCAAATTTGCATCCTGAACCTCTGGAAAGGGCTCTGGAGTTAAAGGATCCATTACTGTGATCTGAGCTCTGCTTGGAGCTGACACGCCCTGCTCCACCCTCACCTTCTTCTGCTTGGAGGGGGCGGCGTTGGAGAGGGCCAGGGGCTTCACTGATGGGATGCACAGGGTGCCCTTCTTGAAGAGCTCTGTTCCTTCAGCAAGCTCGGGTCCATGGTGCTGTTCAAGAAGGGGGAGGAGCAGGAGCTGCCTTGTCTTGGCCCAGCCACCTCTGGTTCACTCAGCCCTGGGCAAGCCCAGCCCTTTGGGTTGGGTCAGTGCTTGTACTCAACCACTCCCTAGGCCAACCGCTATGGACCTCTGCCTCGGGGTCTCAGCTTGGCAGTGGAAGCAACCACCCAAACCCAGGGCTCTGAAGCCGCTTCCTACTCTGGAGTCCAATCAGTGAATTCTAATATCAGGGCAGTTTTCCTTGATAATTTCTTGAAAGATGATGTCTAGGCTTTGTTTTTGATCATTGCTTTCAGTAAGTTCAAAAATTTTTAAATTATCTCTCCTGGATCTATCTTCTAGGTGAGTAGTTTTTCCAATGAGATATTTCACATTGTCTTCTATTTTTTTTTATTCTTTTCATATTGTTTTATAAATTCTTGATTTCACATAAAGTCACTAGCTTGCATTTGCTCCATTCGAATTTTGAAGGAATTATTTTCTTCAGTGAACTTTTGGACTTCCTTTTCCATTCAACCAATTATGCTTTTTAAGGCATTCTTCTTCTCATTGGCTTTTTGGACCTCTTTCGCCATTTGGGTTAGTCTATTTTTTTAAGGTGTTATTTTCTTTAGTATTATTTTGGGTCTCCTTTAGCAAGCTGTTGACTCGTTTTTCATGATTTTGTTGCATCACTCTCATTTCTGTTCCCAGTTTTTCCTCTACTTTTCTTACTTGATTTTCAAACTTCTTTTTGAGCTCTTCCATGGCCTGTGACCAATTCATATTTTTCTTAGAGGCTTTTGATGTGGGAGCTTTGACTTTGTTGTCTTCTTCTGGTTCTGTGTTTTGCTCTTATTGCCAAAGTAAGTCTGACTTTTTTTTACATAGTTTTCTACTTTCCACAGTCAAATACTTGACTTTCTAACTCCCTGTCAAGTCAGGACTCTGCTTCCAGTGTAGGGGTGGGTGTACTGTCCCAGGCTTCTGGGGTTTTGTATCAGCAGCTGGATTCCCCCACCATCTATGGGCCCAGCACTCCAAGAACAGTCACTGCTGCTGTTATTACTGCTGCCACTACCGCTGCCACCACTGCCAACCTGGAATTGTGGTCAGAGAGTGCACTTCTCTTTCACCCAGGCCCCACAAAGTTTTGACCTTTCACACTGTTCTCAAAGTTTGTGGGTTGGCAAATCTGGAAATCACCACAGCTGCCAGAAATTTAGTCCCCTAAGGCCTGCTCAGGCCTCATCTATGCCTGGCAAAACCCACCCAGACTGCACGTTGCTCCCAGCCAGGTTTGATATACCCTTTCCAAGTTGTCTTGGGCTTGATATGTGTTTCACTCTGACATTTTGTGTGTTCTGCAGCTCTAGAATTTGTTTAGAGTCATTTTTACAGGTATTTGGAGGGCTTTGGAGGTGGGCTCAGGCAAGTCCCTGCTTTTACTCTGCCATTTTGGCTCTGCCTTCAGGAATAATAATAATGTAATTATATTAGAATAAATAAGTATAATGTTAATAATCATCATTATTATTTACCCATTGCTTTAATATTTGAAAAGCACTTTACGAATATCATAGCTTTCATACTCAAACAACCTTGGGGGGAAAGTGTTTTTATTTATCCCCATTTTACAGATGGGGAAACTGAGAGGTAGAGGAGTTAAATAACTTGCCGAGGGTTACAAGCTAGTAAATGTCTTAAAGGGGCATTTAAACTCAGTCCTTCCTGATTCTAGGTCCAGAGTTAAATTCAAATAGAAATGGAGGTCAATAAATCAGAACATAGAGATCCTTGTGGTCAAATATTGACTTAGTTTTAACATATGGTATTATCTATGTTATATTGTGTTTTAATTTATTTTGTTAAGTGATTCCCAATTATATTTCCAGTCCAGTTCCTGGACTGTTCTCATAGGTATTGTGGGCCACATGTGAGTTGAATGGAGCCTGAAAGCAATATGTTTGACACCACTTAGCTGACTTAACTTGTAGACCATTTAATCCAAAGCCTTAACTTTAAAAACTGATGCCCAGAAATATGAATGGATTTGTTCAAGGTCATATACTGAACCATCGGTTTTGACTTAGGAAAGAGCTAAGTGAAATCTACAATATATATATATATATATATATATATATATATATATATATATATATATATATGAAATGGTTGATTTTGATGTGGTAAAATTTAAAAGCTTTTTTTTTCTTTTTTTTTATCTCCAAATCTTTTTCCTATTCTTACACCACATATGGCTTCATTATGCTACTGCTTTTGTTTCTTCTCATTCTTAGCAGATCATATAGATTTTTTTACTTTGTCCTTTATCTTATCTTTTGCTATCTATGCCCGTCTGATTACTAGTAGAAGCAGATGTCCAGCCTATAGTGGTTAACCCAAACTTTTACCCTTAACTTTAACTTTCTCTTTGGATCTCCTCATAAAAATTTTCCTGCATCATCTCCCTTCTGTGCCATCATTGATCTGGTTGATATATTTACCCATAGGGTTGAAACTCATTGGTTGCCCTCTACTCAATCTTTATGTTGGTAAACAATCAAAAGATGAATATCCATCCATAAATTAGATACAATTGTAGTCTCTCCAACTTCTCTGTCATCAAATGATTTAAATATTTTGCAAAATCCTCTAGATGTGGATCATTAGTTCTATTTCTCTTTCTCTTAAAGAAAGCCACAAAACCTGATGAACCTCCATCAATGTGGATAAACTGACTGTGAACCACCTGACCAATATCAGCTCTTACACTTAGCAAAAGTAAGTGTCCTCTGCTTATGAGAGAGAGATTGTGATTCAATACTGGCTTTTGGGGAACCCTCTAAATCACCTTAAAGGACTGCTGATATGAGGACTCAGTCTATTAGATCCTAGGATAAAGCAATTAGAGGTAATCCCATTTGATAGATCTCTCCAAAGAACCATTGTCTTGAGTCCCTACTGGAATATTGTTAGTTCATAAAATTTTATGATAGTTACAAATAAGGGCAATGTAACAGTAGAATCTGCCCCTTCAAAGTACTGTGAATCTTATAATACTGTTCAAAATGAACAATATGCCTAAAATAGGAAAAACAGTTCCTAACCATCCCTCCCCCCTCTAGTTGCTTAGAAAAATCCCAACCCTATAAATATGGAGTTCAGTAGTTTTAATAAGATTAATGTAAGTAATAACTTTAGTAATTCCTACCCATATGAAATTCTACTATCTCCAAGAAAAATATAGCCAAGCCATACAACTCTTACTTTCTATTCTTTAAATTTATATGATCAATTGATCAACAAATATTTCAAGGGCCTATTATGTTTTTTAATTAATTTATTAGTTTAGTTTCAGTTAACAAGATTCAATTCCATAGTTCCTTGATTTTCAAATTTCCTTTACTTCCCTCCCCCTCCCCCCATGACAGCATATAGTCCAGTATGGGACCTGCCACTACATTCATATTAGACATTAGTCCAATTACAAAGGCATATTGTACTAGGTGGGATGAAAGATGGTAAAGAAGAAATAAAACCAAACAATGAAAAGAAAAAGATAAATTAGTTTGCTTCCATCAGGATTCAAGCTCAGTTCTTTCTGGTTATATCTCTGGATGTCGCATTTCTCTCTTTCATGAGACTTTCAGGATTGGCTTATATCACTGCATTGCTGAGAAGAGTCCAGTCTGTCATAGATGGCCATCATACATATGAAGTATCTGTGATTGTATACAAATTTCTTTTGATTCTACTCTTCTCGCTCAGCATCAGTCTGTATAAGCCTCTCCAGGTAAATATGAAATCTGTCTCCTCCTCGTTTCTTATAGCACAATAATATTCCATTACATTTGTATACCACAACTTGTTTAGCCATTCCCCAGTTGATGGGCACCCCTTCAGTTTCCAATTCTTTGCAACCACGAAAAGACCTGCTATAAATATTTTGGTACATTTGGGTCAATTTAAAAGCTTTTGCATGAATAAAATTAATGGAGGTAGAATTAGAAGAGAAATGGTAGAATGGGAAATAGAAAATATCATTGACAGTCACATATGCAAAATATAAGGGGGAAATGACATTAAATATATTGTACCAATAAAAGGGGGAAAATATATTGTACAAAGAGTCATTCCCTAACAGATAAGTGGCCAAATATATCTATGTGTTGTAAGTGCTCAAAAAACCAAGAAAATATTAAGAAACATAACCAAAAGTTGTGGAAACAACATAGAGAACATTATTTTAGCATTGTACAATACCATGGTGCTTCTACTTTGGAGTTATTATTGATAGTTCTTATTTTAAATTGATTTTAAAAATTTTCTTTTTAAAATACATTTTATTGATGCCTTCTGTCTTGACACCACAGTCCTTTCAACTTTCTCCACAGCCTCACTTGTCCTTCCTTATATAAAAACGAAAAATAATTAAGCTGGCATGCTTGATAAGGTGTTCTTTTAGGACAATACATGAATTATTTTTTTTCCTGTCATTGTTCTCTGTTTCTCTGCCTCTAGAGATATATTCCATTGTTCTTTGAGACTTTCATTGATTTCTCATTTACTTAGAATTCAAATTGCTTTCACTTATATTGTTCTCTTGGTTCTACTTATGTCATTTGCATCAATTTAAACAATTTTCATGATTTTTTTCTGAAATCCTTACATCCATCTTTTCTTACTTCAAAATAATATTCAATTGCATTCTTATATTTTATATCCCCCTTCCTCCTAGTCATTCCTTTATTTACTCATGTCCCTTGGCCACTTATTTATTAGGACTCTTTGTAAAATATATATTTTTTCCTTTTTCTGTGGTACAATATATTTAATGTCATTTCCGCCTTATATTTTGCATATATGACTCCTGTCAATGATATTTACTTTTTGCCATTCTACCATTTCTCTTCTAATTCTACCTCCATTGATTTTATTCATGCAAAAGCTTTTAAATTTTGCCACATCAAAATCAACTATTTTATTTCTATAATCTTCTCTGTCTCCTGTTTAGATATATATTCTCTTCTAAGGAACAGTTGTTGAGAGGTTTGTCTTCTAATTTTTCTGTGGTATAATCTTCCATATTGAGATCTTATAGCCATTTTGAGTTTATTGTAGTGGAGAGTCTGCGGTGTTGGTCCAAACAATTTTTCCTAAATGTCTTTCCAGCTTTTCCTGCATTTATTACAAGAAAGTGTGTCTTTCACCCAGAAATTTATGTTCTAGGGGTTTATCAAAAACTAAAATAGTTTTTTTTCCCCCAATTGACTCTGTTTCTCGCTTATGTAGTCTGCTTCATGGATCAACTTTTCTGTGTTGTTGTTGTTGTTGTTGTTTTAACCAGAACAAAGAAATTTTGATGACTACCACGAGTGAAGGAGGTGCCAGAAATGGAAGAGTTGATTATCCAGTGCAGAATGGCTTCATTTTAACATTGAAATTCCCATTCATAATAAAGTGATACATTGAAATAACAGGACCCTAGACTTAGAGCTGGGACAGATCATAGATTATCATTGACTGCATTCCCTTTATAGGTAAGGAAACTGAGTCTCAGAGAGGGGAAGTGATTTAATCAAAGTGACAGAGGGAGCTTGTAGTACAGGAGAAATGCAAACTGTGACCCTTTGCCATCTAACTCAGTTTCCATTACTCTTTGTTCTCCTGTTTTGTTATTGCAAAAATGGAGAGAAAAGGAAGAGGGGACTGTTACATAATAGCCAATATACATTCATGAGATCCCAGGATTTAAAGTTGTCAAGGGTTTTACAGATCATCTGGTCTAAGTCCCTCATTTTGCAGATGAAGAACATTCTGTTTGAGAAAACATCTTCATTATTAAAGTTGAGTTGTCACATTATAGATATGGCTCCAGAACAAAACTAATAAATGATGAAAAGGCAGCCAGGTGGCACAGTTGATAGAGTGCCAGGCAGCACAGTGGATAGAGTGCCAGGCCTGGAGTCAGGAAGATCTGAATTCAAATTTGACCTAATATATTTACTAGCTGTGTGACCCTGGGCAAGTCACTTAACTGTTTGCCTCAGTTTCCTCATATGTAAATGAGATGGAAAAGGAAATGGAAAACCACTCTGGTATCGATATCAAGAAAGCCCCAAATGGAGTCACAAAGACTCAGACAAGATTGAAATGACTGAACAATGACAAACAGCAAATAGGAGGTGATAAACAATTGGAGAACATAATTTTTCCTTTCATACAACCAACCCAGGAAGTTGTTTTCTTAATTTTTGTGCATACTCATAATCACAAGATTGCAGAGACCATGGTTAATAGTCATTCCATTCGATAATTAAGCCATTTAAAATTAAATGTTTTTCTTATTATACAGCTAGAAGATAAGCTGAAGTAAGTGTTTTCCCCTTATAGCCAATAAGACAGGAGAACCCATACAGGCAGACTTTTAATTGAAAATACTTTTTTAAATTACAGTGAGTTATACAATTTTTTTCTTCAGGAATGCTACTGGAACCAATCCTCATCATTATTTTGCTGAATAGACAACACAGTCTAATCTTAATTATTAACTAAAAAGAATATATATATATATATATATATATATATATATATATATATATAATTTTGTTCTTTTCCATGTTAAAAAAGGTATTATTAACTAGTGGGAAATATGGGAAGGAATTGATCCCTATACTGAATTTCCAATTGATAGAATATCACTTTAGACTAATGGAATTTTAATGATCTTATAATTTTTATTTTTCATAATTTGTAGATTTGAGGTCATCATTTTAATTTAATATTTCTATCTACTAAGAAGGAAAAAAATCTTAAATTGGCTCCTCAAGCATAATAATAATTTGCATATGAGATCATTATATGATGCTTTTATCTTTGAAAAATCATCATTTTATTATTGTGCTGAATTAGATGTGTGGTGATTTATTATCACATGTTTTCTTTTGGTATGTGTATTAACCAGGAATGTATATATCCAGGATAGACTTCTAGCTGTACAGTGATCAATTTGTTCTGCAGGCATTTCTTCAATCATTTTCAACTCTTTGTGAACACATTTTTTGTGAACACATTGAGACTTTTTTTGTGTGTGTGAAGATCCTGGAATGATTTGCCATTTTTTTTCTCTAGCTCATTTTACAGATGAGAAAACTGAGACAAACAGGGTCAAGTGTCTGAGAACAAATTTATTTATTTATTTGGGGGGCGGGTGTGATGGGCATATTTATGTGTATACAAGGGGAAGGGGAAGGCTAATTAGACAGTATGTAAGTCAGACAAGGATTCTCTCCCAAAGATGAGGCCAAGCTCCTGAAACAAGCTCACAGTCACCCCAGTCTGGTAGTTCAAGAGCCCACAGCAGCTACTGTGTCAGGACTGAGATTTCTGCTTCTTCCTAGGTGGAGGCTGGCTGGAATTAGGAGTCCTTGCTGTAGGAGGCTAAGGGCCCTTGTGGACAGGCTTCCAATTCTTGATAACAGTCTTCTTAGGAGGCTGCTGTTGTTGCTTCTCCTCTGCCTTCCCAGCTCCTAGCTTCACCTTTGCCTTTTTGGTTTCTAGCTTCACCTTTGCCTTTCCAGCTTGCTTGGTCTTCTTGACAAGCTTAGGACTGATTTTAAGCTAGGGTACCACCTGGCCTTTAGCTGCAGAAGGCCCATCAGTCAGTCTGGAATCTCTGGAGTCTGTGGGGTCAGCTGTTGCATCACTTTTCTTAGACTGAGGTATAGCACTGGAAAACTTCTTGAACTTGGCGATGAAGAAGCCATCCATGTTGTGTGTATGGGGGTAGAAATGTCGGGTAGAGTGAAGTGTGGGATGGAATCGATGTTCTCTGAAACCCTCCTGGCCAAAGTCCAGCCCTATGGGCACCAGCCGAACATTCCTCTTCTTCAAGGCATACTCTTCTACCCACTCATTTTCTTCTACGGTAGTGGAACAAGTGCAGTAGACAATGTAGCCTCCAGTCTTGGAAGCAGCATTAACAGAATCAATAGCACTCAGGAGCAATTCCTTTTGGATATGATCATATCTCTTGATGTCTTTATCATCCTTGTTGGTCTTGACAGATGGGTCCTTAGAGATGATACCAGTGCCACTAACCGGGGCATCAAGCAGTACCCAATCAAAGCCTCCTACCACCTTAGGAAAATGACGTCCATCATCACGGCTGATAATAGTGTTGCTGACCCCCAACAGGTGCAGATTGCCTACAACACTTTTGAGGCATTCAGCATTAGCATCATTGGCAAGGATCACTCCTGTGTTCTTCATCAGTTAGGCTATGAAGCTAGTCTAGAGAGTACAACATATTACATAGTATACAGGAGCACAACACATATCCAAAATACACTCATGTTCCTGTGGTGCCAAGGCAATGACAGGCAGCATACTGGAAGCACCTTGAAGAATGTAATGCCCTGCCAAGTATTTGGGTTTTCAGGGTGTTAGTCCAGAGGGTGATGGGTCGGGGAACCTCATGGAATTCCACTAGCTTAGAAAGAGGGAAAATGTCCGTTATCTTGCCAATCAAGAAGTTGCCATAGGAGTAGTACGAAGCCAGTCTTTCCAAACCCGGCTCAGGTACTCAGTCTGAGACCGACCTTCCTCTCTCTGAGACCCAAAATCCCTCAGCACCCCAATGATGTCCTGGATTCGCTGGTGTACAGACTGAAGATCTTGAGCCTGGGCATTCTCTTGCTCTATCTCCTTGCCAGAAGGCAATACAAATTTTTCATCCTTGTCCAAGTTGATCTGAAGATCCCTTTTTTCTTCATCATCACTCTTTGATTTTGACTGGGGATAGTGTTCCATTTCCTCCTCATCATCAGTGTCTTCTGAACTCCACTGACTCAGCATTTCTGCTTCTTGGGCCCTTTGCTTCTGAGCAGCCTTCTCAATGGGCAAGAGCTCATCATCTTCATCAGTTTCTTCTTCCGAGGCCATACCATACTCATCTACCATATCATCTTCACTATCCATAGAAGCCCAGCCAGCCCCTTCACTCCCTGCATCACTGTCCTCAGAGTCCTAATCTTCATCACTGTTAGGAGGTGGGGCTGGGCGCTTTTTGCCCTTAGCAGGTATAAGCAATGTTTTATTTCTAATTTTGAACTCAGAGGCCTGGGGTCCTTTCTTCCCTGAGGGCTGGACAGCACCTTTTGTTAGAGGCTTTGGACTAGATTGTTTCTTGGTTTCAGGAACCCCTGCTGACTCTGATCTCATCT
Source organism: Gymnobelideus leadbeateri (assembly GCA_011680675.1). NCBI lineage: Eukaryota > Metazoa > Chordata > Mammalia > Diprotodontia > Petauridae > Gymnobelideus > Gymnobelideus leadbeateri. Next base: position 110,212 of record WOXC01008073.1, on the reverse strand, counting down.
TGGCTGCCCTCTTCCTTACATGGCTAGAGAGCCTCTTCCCACTTTCATCACCAACTGGGGGCAGGAATTTGGTGAGCTCGGTCTCAGCACCTTTCTGTTTATGGGCCTTTTGGCCAGGCCTGTGCTTCTCCTTCTTGGTGGGGTCCAACTTGTGCCCCATGCTGCCAAGTACAGGGTCCACGTGCATGGCAGAGCCTGTGGTTCGCACACCCCACAATCCGGAAGCAGTTTTTCTGAGAACAAATTTAAACTTGGAGATATGAATTTTTCTGGCTCCAGATAAGGCACCCTATGCCCTGCACCACCTAGCTGCCCAGAATGGACAGTAGGACTGCCATTATTGTTCAGAAGGTTAGCTGGACTCCAGCTGTAGGTGAATACCAAAGTACTAGGTGGGACTCTATACCTCTTCACCATGGTGATTGGAAAATACTGATCAATGACTTCTACGCTAATTCCCTTGGCCTTTCTTCCCTTGGGAGAAATAATATGAACGTGATTTCACTTATCTAAAATCGGCTGTGGTTATATTTCTGAAAATTTTCCCATTTCTTGGATCCATTTTTTTCTGTTGGCATAGCAACAGATTAAAAGATGAACCATAGTATCAGAGATTTGCTTCATTCTTAAGAAACAAACTAGACACTTATTCTATGTGCAATTATATCCTTTCTGTCATCCTCTCTCAGTCTATGTGAGGTGTGACTTGAGTACTTCCTTCTCTTATTCCTAGGTATCCTAAGAAATTAGATTCTATAGTCCTGGGTTGCAATTAAACAAGAATTCAGTTAAGATGCTGTTTTGTACAATGATAAAAGGTTACTCTGAGGCAGTCCCCGAGTCATGTTCTTTCTGTGAAATGTTATGCAAATTGTAGAGAATTTTTGCAGCTGACTGAGGCAAAAATTTTTTCATCTATTCTTTCCCACAATGCTAGAGTTTATGTATACAAACATGCCTCACCAAACATTGCTAATTAGTTCCATGAAATCATGGGGGGAGGGGAGAGGGAGGGATTGAGGGAGTAAGTAGCTTGGGAGCAAAGTTATAAATAGATTTATAACCTCAGTGGAGTGCAGAGATTGGCAAGTATTTGGGTGGAAGAGACTGGGTAACACACACACAAAAAAAGAGAAGTGAAGACACAACCATCATGGGGTAGGCAGGGCCAAAAAGTCCCTGGCTAAACATGGCAGAAGCAAAGTCAAAGCTAAACTGAATAAGAAAGTTGGGTAGTAAGATTGTGTTCACAGAGTCAGGGTACATAGGTCAGAGCAGCAGACCAGTCCCAGTAATGGAGAGTCTAGAGGAAGGGTAGAAGTGAGAAAAAGTAGGTGTGCAATTTAGAAAGTACTGGATTAGTATCCAGTGATTACACTATGATACTACAACAAGAAGATGTCATTATGTTAATTTGCTGCTATTGGTGGATATACTGAATTTATTATGCTGTCCCCTTTATGTAAGTGGTTCTTAGGCTTTTTTTTTTTTTGTTCATGATACACTACCATTCTTTGCTGTGAGGAATCTAGACTTGCTGCCAGATCATTGGGAGATTCAACCATGCAAATGGAATTGCAAGTACAAGGTCAATGCAATTCTGTGGGGGTGGGGAGGGAGGAACTGGCCAAAGAGCTGAATTCTTATGAGTATGAACAGAGTGCTTGTTGCGTACATTCTACATGGACTGCAGTCAGATTTTCAATGTCTCTGGTCTGCTAACCACATGGCGAAGCATTTCTGATTTTTCATAGAGCCAGAACAGGGGTGTATTCAAGGGCTCTGGCACTGGAGGAGAGTGAGAGGCTATGGGTCTCTTTGTGGGAAGAAGCCCTCAGGTCCTTCCTCTTCTGAAGTCTGCATAAAGCTGAGTGCACTTTCTTGTTATCCTTGTCTATCATTTCCTGTTTTTAGGTGAAAGAGATCAAAGATTCTGAGAACAGATAGAAGACAGACAGTGAGGAACAAAGTTCTGAGTAACTTTTTTGACATAGCAAATCAGTAGCAGACTCATTTATCCATTGGCCACATGACATTTGGGAGGGAATTTAGGCTAATCCTATGTAGGATTATGGTGAAGTTGAGCCCACTCTCCCCAGGGACTAAGGTGGGGATGGTATATCCGCAGTATTTGTAGAAATATTTCTAACTTCTGTTCTTCCTACATCTTTGTAATAAATTTTCTGTTAAAAGCTTGTAAATGTTAACTGGTTAAATGAAACTAGGTATTGATCATTGGTAGTTAATAGTTAGGTAAACCCATCAGAATGAGAACTCTAGTACATGACCTTTGAGAAGAGATATCTTCAATACCTCAAAGGATAGCCTAGAAAAGAGGGCTTTGCTTTGGTGGAGTGAGTCAAGAGTCTTGATATATGAGGCTTACCTAGACAATTCTCAAGGCAGGCCCCAACCCATTCTTTGAGAACTGCTGCTTTATAATAATAATTCAACAAGCATTTATTAAACACCTACTATGTGCTAGGAAAAGAGGTCAGAAAGAAAAAAAAATTAATAGTTTGTACTCTTAAGGAGTTCTTTTGGGGTAAATAAAAAATACTCATGGATATAAACACAAAACAAAAGCAAGGCAATTTTAGGCACTAGCACCTGGTAAGTACAGAAAAGATTTCTTTCATATAGGAAAGGGCACTTGAGGTGAACTTTGAATGAAACTAGGGATATTACGAAAAAGGAGGATGGAGTAAATTCCAGAATACAAAAATAATTACTCATTTTTTACTTTCTCCTTCCTTGTGAAATATGTACGACATGTGTACCCAGATGTAATATGAAATGGTGAAGTGAAAACAAAAATTACAAATAAAATATGATTTAATAATAATGATGAATATGCAATGTCTATTTTGAGACTTCTAAAATCTCCTACATAGGTTTTTAATGAAATAGAAACTATATGGTACTACTAATCCCTCTTCCTTACCACCTCAACTTTTTTGGTGGAGGATGGGATTAATTATTTGCTTGCTGAGTCTCTCAGTGTCATCTATCTATGATAAAGGTCTAATTAAGAAATCATGTTTAAATTCTAAATCTATACCCACTCAAAGTACCCAAATAACAATTTATTGCTGCTAATAATTTCTCTCCTTTTTTCTAGCTGTCAGTCAATAAGCATTTATAAAGTGCCTACTATGTGTCAATATGCTGCTAAGCACAGAGGGTACAAAAAAAGTTATGACAGCCTCTGCCCCTAAAGAGGTCACAATCTAATGAGAGAGATAGTATGCAAACAACTGTGTACAGACAAACTATATTCAGGACAAATAAGAAATAATCAAGAGAGGGAAGACAAATTAGAATTGAGAGGGATGGCGAAAGGCTTCCTGCATAAGGTGGGATTTTAGCTAAATATTGGACAGTATTATTGTCAAGGACGTGAATGGAGCTGCCCTACTAATTCCACTGCCACATTCTTCTGTCTCTGGTTACTATTGGCTGACATTCCTAGTGATTTGTTGATTTGGTTAAAATTAATGTTATAATTTCCTGAGGAAGAAATTACAAACACAAACACTTCTAAGGTTGGCCAATACGTTGGCTAAAAATTGACCAGTGTTCTTGAAAGTGTCCTTCCCTCTCAAACGTGTGTGCTCACAAATGTGCACATGCACGTGCATGCACACACACACAGTGCTTAGAGCATACTTCACACAGTTTAACTATCTCCTGCCTTGCTTGCTTAGAATAATTAGTTATCATCTAAGTATCAAAACTATCATCAAACACTATGCCTAGGAGGATATAAGCAATTTGACTCTGGCCTCACTGGAACCATTCAGTTTCATTTTCACCCTAGCCATTTTCTGCCCCTATTTTCCATCTCTTGCTCTAAGAACTGTCATCAAATCAAAAATACCATATCATCTTTGGAAGAGTGATTGTCCTATTCTTTTATTGACCATATATGACTTCCCAAAGGATAACACTCTTTCCTGGTTAATGCTATTCTGTGTGTGTTGTCTTCCAGATTAGAACATAGACTCTTTGAGGGCAGGGACAATCTCTATTTTGTATTTGAATTTTCAGAGTTTTACATAAAACTTGGCAAAAGCATTTAATAAGGGTTTGTTTTCCATTCACTCATGACATTTCAAGAAAGCTGAGATTTCAGCAGTTTGAGGACTTTCTCCACTCATTTCAGGTCACATAGACTGTCCATGCCTTGGTATGAATAAATGAAAGAGAGAAAAAAAGATTTAAACATTTACTATGTGCCATGAATTTTGCTAAAAAATAGAGATATTAATAGAAAAGAAACATGAACTCTGCTCTCAAGGAGCTTACATTCTAGTAAGGGGAAACAAAGTCGCCAAAGCCAGGAAAGACTATTTTAGTTTTGTGTGTCACTGTAATGATGAGTGGAGTTTTGGGAAAATCAATGAGTTGGAAGAAATCACAGAAGCCAGCTAGTCCAATCCATCATTAAAAGGTAATCCTCTCTATCTCCTATTCAACAAATGCTCATCTAGCCTTTGCTTGAAGGTCACCATTGAAAAGGAAACTATTACCTCTTGAGAAAATGTATTCTACTTTGACACAGCTAATGGTTGAGAATTCTTTTCTTACTTAAAACCTAAATTTGATTTTCCCCAACTTATATTTGTCATTCCTTGTTTTGTTAGTTGTAGCCAAGAGGAACAAATCTATACATTTTTTCTACTTGAGAATACTTCAAATTCTTGAGGTCAATTATTATATCACCTACTGTTTTCTCTTTTCCAGATTAAACATCCCCAGTTCTTTCAACTAGACCTTATGTGGAATGATCTTGGTTGTTCTCCTTAGGGTGCTTTCCAACTAATCAATATCTTTCTGAAAGTTTGGCACATAGAACTTCAGACAATAATCCAGATGTGTTCTGACCCAGGTAGAGAACAGCAGGAACTATGACTTCCCTAGTTTAGTACACTATACCTTTCTTATTTCTGTTAGTGCTTAAAGCTGGCACATCACAATTGGAAATTTACCTTAAGCTTGTGGTCCACTGAAGCCAGAGGCTGAAAAATATAACCTGGTGGCCAGCCTGCTGGTAACAAATATCTGAGAGCTTAGCTGGGCTGTCACTCAGGTGACAGACATAAAGTCTGTTGGCAGGCCTGTAGCTGAAATTTCTCCAGCTAGGCAGGGTTGCCAGATCTCCATTTCTGCTGATATTGCCTTTGAGAATTGAGGGTCACGTCCATGCAAAAAGACATTGAAGAATGGCTTTAGTGACTTGCAACTAGAAATGTTATAAGCTGGCTCAAATCGTTAAAAAAAAAAAAAATTAGTCATTGAAATAATGCACCTACTCAAACCAAACCCTATATAACTACCTGAGTATGATTAATTGTTCTGGTAGAAGTTTGTCCTTTGCTGAAGTCTCTAAAAATATCAAGCAAAGAGTTGACTGAAATGTCATCTATCCTTTAGCCTCAGGGAGGGAGGATAATACTTAGGGGAAAAGAATCAGAAACAAGTTCCATAGAAAATACTCTATGGAGTATTCTAGAGTCTCCTCTCTTGCATTGCAATGATGAAAACATTCAGAGGAGAAATAAAGACTCTCCCATATGCCATGAAAATGCATATAGACATTGATAATTAAGATATAATCAAGGTCTTGCCCAAAGATAAGAGTAAGATGAAATCCCATACTTATCACACAATGCTTAATTCAGCATTCCATTAGAGACATTTGCGTATGTTATCAAGTTAGACATTAGGTTCCTATTTAAGGATATCTTAAAGACTTTTCTTGAAACATTTTTACTGGAATTATTTAAATATGACTTGCCTCAAAACTGAGGGCAAGGATAATGGAATCCTTGGAGTCTCTGTGAAGTCTAATGTCCAACTCCAGTCACAATTAGCCAAGATTCCTATTGATTATGAAAGAACTGACAAGTATGGTTAATTGTAGTATTGTATTTCTGAGCCATAAGAAGTCAGAGTGAAATGCTACTTCTAATTTTCAATAGAAGCAGTAAATATGTGCATTATTCCAAAATCTTCCTTAACATACAAACTTAGTGACATTTTTGCTGTGATATTCCATTATATAGTAAATAAAGTTGCAAATTTCAATTAAAAAAGGTAAGAGAAGTGTTGTTGCAAGACTTTTATGGTTATTTATCTAGGTTCTAACCCACCTGAAATGATTCCATCCCCAGGCTTGCCTCAGGCCAAAACAATGTGAAGTGAGCTAAGGATGACCATAACCCCCAGTTCTCAGTATGATTCTATTTATAAAACCAACATCACAGAAAGATGTAGCAAAACATTATTTAGGGGAAAAAATATTAGTGGCAATAGAATAAATTCTAAAAATATAAGCCTGCATTAAAAAAGTGATTGCCACAATGAGTTGAAACACCTCCAGTTAAATATATAGGTAATATATATTACTTATAAAAGCTATTAATCCAATTTAACAACATCCATTGCATTTACTCTAAGAAACTGCTAAAAAGCCCTAAATGGAATTTACAGAAATGAATAAAAAGCACAATTATGAACTAGACTTGTGATATTCCAGTTGGTAAATGAGGCTGTGAAATTGCCTTTTGTTAAAAGAGGAGTATTAATGACTATGTTAGTACTTGACTAATATTTTATGATGCAGCCTCTTACTAAGTGAAATTCTTTGTATGTCTTTCTGTAAAATAATTCAGAAATAGTAAGGATCCTTGTACTTTTTATACATTGTGTGTATACATATACATATATCTGTTTCTGGTTGATTGTAAATTACTGATACTAAATACCTTTTAGAATGTTATTTTTTAATTCCTGGTAAACTGAAAATATCTGGTAGAGCCCAAATAGTTAAAATTGTAGTTTATATTTGTTCCATATTATTACATAGAAATCCTTATAAATCCAAAACCATTAAAAAAATTGAATTTGTTACCAGAAGGATGCTTCACAAGGCCCAGACATCAACGATCATTTAACCAAGAACTGAAATCAGTATACAAGGGACAACTTCTTTTTGGATTTATTTCCAGAGAAGCAAACTTTTAAAGGCAAAAACCAAATAAACAAAAACCCATTCAATTAAGATGGCTCCTAAAAAGAACAGTTAATTTTCCTTTGGGAAAGAGGGAAATGGATTGTAGAGACTGGAATAGATAACATTTGGGATCTATGATACATATTTATTAATTTGAGGTCTAGAAAATCTGTTATTCTAGCTGGCAGATAAAAAAGACTCCTCTATAGACTTCTGTGATACTATATTATAATGGTTTTTTGGCAACTTTGACTAGGCCTAGTCTGTCTCTTCTTCCTTCCTTCTAAATATTGAAATATCCCTAAAGGATCAGTCTTCAATTCTCTCCTTCTCTCCCTCCATTTTTCTTTGAAGATCATTTTTATTCTCACATTATTGACTGGTATTTTGACCCAGATAACTCCCTAAACTACTACTACTTCTTCTTCTTCTTCTTCTTCTTCTTCTTCTTCTTCTTCTTCTTCTTCTTCTTCTTCTTCTTCTTCTTCTTCTTCTTCTTCTCTTCTTCTTCTTCTTCTTCTTCTTCTTCTTCTTCTTCTTCTTCTTCTTCTTCTCCTCCTCCTCCTCCTCCTCCTCCTCCTCTTCCTCCTCCTCCTCCTTTTGTTTCTCTGTTTCTCTCTCTGTGATCTCACTGTACTTTCTGTCCCCTGAGTTCAAGTGGGATATTTGTAGTGATTACCAAAGTAATCACACATTAAGAGATGAACAAATGCTTGTTCCATACCCTCTACACTTCTGACTTTGTTCCCATCTTCCCATCTAGAACACACCCCCACCCCAATTCATTTCCTCAAAGTCATTTAAAGTCAAATAATAGCCTTTTGGGTAACCATACTAGATGATCCCAAGGCTGAATGATTGGATCTCTCTTTGAAATTCATAATACTTATTATTTATAACCATTCATCTGACACTTGATCTGTGTTACTGGAACTTCTCTAGTGCCTATACTCTCATGTTATTTAACATATGAGTTTATGCCCTCTCATCTAGGTCACATACTTATTGAAGCAGGGAACTGTTACTATATAAACATGTGTATGTGTGTTTGTATATGTTTATATATATATGTATATATATATATGTGTGTATGTGTGTGTACATATATATGTGTATATGTGTGCATACAGATAGATATAGATATATAATATGCCTGTGCTAGTTTTTCATAAAGAAGGTTGATAAATATTTACAAATTGATATTTTAAAATGCTCAATTCATCCTCACCATTCACAGATTTCCTAAATAGTCCTAGTCGTGATCTACATTATATGGGTCACCTGGAAAAAAGTAGGGGACATTTGAGTTAGATATTTCTCATTTATTTAAGTTTAAGTTCCCTTTAGAAACATAACATAACAATTCTTCTGTGAATTTAAATCATTTGCCAGAGTGGACTTAAAAGTCCCAAGATATCAAAAAAAAAAATAGAGAAGGGAGGAAGAAAATTCACTACTTCTGTTATTTTTCCTTTTCCTTTTTCTTTTTTGGTGGATTTAAATCAGCTGCTCAAAGTTTTATATGTATATGTTATAGCTTGAGAAAATATTGTGTGATAATAATTATACTGAGGAAGGTGATACCACATAAAATTATCACAGGATGATTAGTAGTAATATTTACATTTTTAATTAAAACAGCTGTTTATTTGCAGAACACACAATTTCAAGATGATAAATAAACATCAGTAGTCTGGAGCTGTACACTACTACCTGATACATGAAGCAGAACCTAGTATAAAAGGCTACTATAGCATCTTAGATCTATGGCTATCTTCTAGGTGAAGTTATATGGGGTTTATTTCCCAAAATAAATAATTTCTGCTGCAAAGAAAGATGGACATTTCTTCAGTGTCAAGGCAGCCTGCCATCTTTTTCACAAAGAACCACACCTATAAATCTCATTTCTTTCTTAAATCTCTTAATTCTTAAAAAAGTCTGGCTTCTGACCTCATCATTCAACCAAATTGACTCTCTCTAATGTTACCAGTGATATTTTAATTGCCAAATCTGAAGGCCTTTTCTCCATTTTCATCCTTCTTGACCTCTCTGCTGCCTTTAACATAACCAATTATTCTCTTCTTGATTATGTCTTCCAGCTAGGTTACTGGGACCCAATTCTATTCTGGTTTTCTTTTTACCTGGGTGACAGCTTCCTCCCAGTCTTCATCGCTGGATTTTAATCCAAGTCACGCTTACATACATCTCCCCTGGGTATGCTCTGGGCTCTTTTCTCTTTTCCAAGTATATTATTTAACTTAGTGATGTCACTGATTCTTATGGATTCCATTATCATATCTATACTGACAATTCTCATATCTACTTTTCCAGCTCCAACTTCCTCTTAATTTTCAGGCTCATATTTCCAAATGCATTTCATCCATGGAATGGATGTCTAAGAGACATCTTAAATTTAATGTGTCATTATTTTTCCCCTGAATCTTTCCCCCTTCCTTATCTTCATCCTTCTCCTCATCACCAGCATCATTAATTTTTCCTTATCTTGGAGAGCAACATCATCTTCCCAGTTCTACAGGATCACAACCTAGTTTATCATCCTCAACTACTTACTATCTCTTACCTTCCATATGCAATCTGATGCCAAGGTCTGTCAATTTCACCTTTGCAATATCTTTAAGTACTCCTTTTCTCCTCTGACATTACTACCATTGTGGTACAGGTCCTCATTACCTCATGCTTGGACTATAGCATTAGCCTTCTGATGGGTCTGCCTGCTTCAAGTTTCTCTCCACTACAGTCTATCTATTCAGCCACCAAAGTGGTTTTTATAAGGTGTAAGTCCAACCACATTACCTTCCCCTCTATCTATTCAGTAAATTGCAGTGTCACCTTTTTACTTCTAGAATCAAGAAGAAAATCCTGTATTTCGAAAGCAGGCATTCAAAGCACTTTCTGACTTTGCCTCCCCCTAATGTATACTTCTTACATCTCACTACCCTCCAGTGACACTGACTTCCTTGGAATTCCTTGAATAAGGCATTCATCTCTTGACTCTGCTTTTTATTGCCTGTCCTCAATACCTAGAATGCTCTCCTCCCTCATCTCTACCTCCTGGATTCCCTGGTTTCTTTCATGGCCCAGCTAAATTCCCACCTTCTGCAAGAAGGCATCCTCAATGTACCTTTATGCTACTGCTTTCCCTCTATTCATTAATTCAATTTATCCTGTATAGAGCTTGTTTGTACATAATTGTTTTCATGTTCTTTTCCATTAGATTCCTTAAGAGCAGGGAATGCTTTTGCTTTTCTTTGTATTCTAGGTGCTCAGCACAGTGCCTGGAACATAGTAGGCATTTAGTAAATTTTTATTGACTCACTAACATATTAAAGTTCCTCAGATTTTTTTTTTCCTTTCCAAGTCACCATCTCTCAGCAAGGAAAATTCACTTACATAAGCAGATACTTCACAATTCTCACAGAGAAGGTTAATTTCCTGAGGAGTTTTTAACCTATTTTGTGTCACTTACATTCTGGTGAAATCTTTGAACCCCTTCTCAGAAAAATGTGCCGACTAGTAAAGGAATACTGATCTATCAGATTTCAACAATAATCCACACGTATTTAGCTATTTAAGGCTAACTAAATAATAAAGCTTTTTCGACATAACAATCCTATGAAATAAATACTATAAGTATTTGTATTCTCTTTTTTTTATTAACTTCTGTTTTACATCATTCATTTCCTCCAGATTTTGAGTTACAATCATTTCCCCCGCCTGTTTTTCCCCTACCCACCCTCCCAGAACAGCAGTCCCGCAAGACATCGCTTCCACCAATCTGCTCTCTCCCCTATCCTCTCCCACACCCCCCTCGACCTCTCCATTGGAAGAAGGTGAATCTTTGTGTCCCAACGCCTGCACATCTTATCTCCCAATTACAAGCAAAAGAGTATTAGTAATACTATTTATATATATTTGAAACATTTAATCTTAAAACCTTGAATTTCAGATCCATTTCCTTCCTCCCTTGTCACCCATTCCCTCTGGGGAGATAAGTAATTCAGTATATGTTGTACATGTCTATCTATGCAAAACATTATCATAGTAGATATATTGTACAAGGCTACTTATAATTCCCTCCCCCTCATCCCACCCCCCACCTGGTCCATTCCCCACTTGATCCTGTCCTTCTTCCATAGTGGATGTCTCCAACCTCCCCTCCTCCCAAGGATGCCCTCCCATCCATCATCCCTCTTCTCCTCCCCCTTCCCCCCATTCTGCTTTAGATTGAGATGTCCCACCTAGTATGTATGTTATTCTCTCCCTGAACCAAATTCAATGAGAATGTGGTTTCGCCTTTTTGCCTTCCTATTTTTCCCCTCCCCTGCAACCACTTCCCCTGCTTCCTCTACATGAGATAGTTTACCCCACCCTGTCTCTCCACATCTCCTCCTGCCACTTTCCTCTCTCACGTCACAACTTTACCCCTTGAGTATCCTCCCTTCCCAACAAATTCAACCTATGCCCTCTATCCATATATAACTGTAAACATATACACACACATTCAAATATGTATTCACATGATCATACACCTTTCTTCCATTATTTTCATAGTTAGAAAGATTTCCTCAGTCACAGTTATTGTTTTTCCATATAGGAATGTAAATAGTTCAACTTTGATAAGTTCCTTTTTATTTGTTTTCCCTGATTACCTTCTCAGGCATCTCTTGCTTCCTGTGTCTGGATGTCAAATTTTCTATTCAATTCTGGTTTTTTCCTCAAGAGTGCTTGAAAGTCCTCTATTCCACTGAATGACCATATTTTCCCCTGAAACAAAATACTCAGTTTTGCTGGGTAGGTGACCCTTGGGTTCATTCCCAGCTCTTTTGCCCTCTGGAATATCATATCCCATGCCCTTCGATCCCTCAGTGTAGAAGCTGCCAGGTCCTGGGCTATTCTGACTGTGTTTCCACAATATTGAAATTGTTTCTTCCTGGCTGCTTGGAGTATTTTCTCCCTGATCTGGGGATTCTGGAACCTGGCTATAATATTCCTGGGAGTTTTCTTTTTGGGATCTTTTTCAGGAGGTGATTGGTGGATTCTTTCAACCTCTATTTTGCCCTCTGGATCTAAAACATCAGGGCAATTTTCCTTGAGAATTTCTTGAAGGGTGATTTCTAGGTTCTTTCTTTGATCATGGCTTTCAGGTAGTCCAATAATTTTTAAATTGTCTCTCCTGGATCTATTTTCCAGGTCAGTGGTTTTTCCCATGAGATATTTCACATTGCCTTCTATTCTTTCATTTGTTTGGATCTGCTTAACAGCATCTTGATTTCTCATAAAGTCATTAGCTTCCATTTGCTCCAGTCTAACTCTGAATGAGTGAATCTCCTCAGTGAGCTTTTGGGATTCTTTTTCCATCTGGCAAATTCTACTTTTTAAGGCATTCTTCTCCTCATTGCCCTACTGGGCCTCCTTTGCCATTTGAGTTAGTCTATTTTTTTTTTTTTGCCTTTTGGAGGGCAATTGGGGTTAAGCAACTTGCCCAAGGTCACACGGCTAGGTTTTTTTTTTTTTTATTTGTGTGTGTGTTAAGTGTCTGAGGCCGGATGCAAACTCAGGTCCTTCTGACTCCAGGGCCAACACTCTACTCATTGCGCCACCTAGCCACCCCGAGTTAGTCTATTTTTTAAGGCATTGTTTTCCTCAGTCAGGCTGTTGACCCTCATTTCATACTTTTCCTGCATCCTTCACATTTCTCTTTCCAATTTTCCTCCACTTCTCTTATTTGATTTTTAAAGTCCTTCTTAAGGTCCTCTATGGCCTGCAATCTGCTCATGTTTTCCCCTGGGGCTTTTGGAGCAGGACTTCTGACCTCACAGTCCTCTTCCCACTCCATGCTTTGACCCTCCTTGCCCCCAAAGTAGGAGTCTAGGGTTGCATTTTTCTGTTTAATTTGTTTCCTTTGCCTTGGCATGTTGCCACTTAATTACTTGACTTTTGGGCTTGTTGCCACACTATGTCTTTGGCTCCAGATAGGGGAATTTTCGTCCCAAACATGTGGGGGGGCAACTTCCCTTTCTGGCAAGCTGAAAACCCACCCACGACCTCTACCCCAGATCACAATCCCGATCCTGGGAGGTTAAAGCAAGAGTGATTACCCCCAAGAGTGATTGCTGGATATCCCTACAGTTCACAGGCCAGGAGCTGGAGCTGCCTCTGAAAACTACAAAATGGCGTGTCTCCTCAGTGGCTTCTAGCCCCCAGGGGAGGAAGCAGACGAATTCCCCAAATACTGGTCCCAAAGTCCATGGGGCACTAACCTCTCTCTTTGTCCTAGGCATGTCTATGTTGATAATTCTGGAATCGCCACAGCTGCTGGTGTTCTGGGGTCTCTCCAGCCGGTTGCTGGCACTGCTGCCCTGGGGCTAAAACTGGGACTCAGGTGGACGTGACCTGTGCTCGGCTCCCTGTGGTCTGCGCACTACGTGCTGCCAGCTCCCAGACTGCTATGCTGGTCCTTCCTTCAGGGCTTCTGGGCTGTCCTCAGTGAGAGATTATCTTCTCTGTGTCGTTCTGTGTGTGCTGGGGCTCCAGAAGTTGTTCAGAATCCCCTGTTACATAGTTTGGAGGAGATCTGGGGGCAAAGTGGCTTGGAAGCGCTGTTTCTACTCCGCCATCTTGGCTCTGCCCCCCTTGTATTCTTTTTTTACTGAAGGAGGAAACTGAGGCTCTGGGGGTGTATGTGACTTTTTTTTGTAGATTGTGTCTCTAATTCTCTCAGGCTAAAAGCTGACCTACAGGTATGATTCCACAGGTAGTGATCAGCTGAGTACTTGACTTTGACTTGATCTATTTCCAACCTGGGCTTGTTTGCCTCTCCTGAGGGAGTTCCCAGCTCCCAGGGGCTCAGCACATTGGTGCCAGACTTCATGTGGATATTGAATCAGCTTACACATACTATAGAACAGCAATCCACTATCCTTAGCCATACCTGTAGCAGGGATTATGGGAGTATGCCAACACACCTGACTTCATCACTTGTCCACAGTAACATAGTGCCTGTGTCAGGGTCTTAACCCAGGTCCCCTGACCATCATTTCAGTATATTTTCCACTACTTTTTGCTGTTTCTTAGTTACTGTGCTGATATATCCCAGAAGTACAGAATCTTTTCTCTCTGTCTAGAAATCTGTTCTTGGTCTAAAACCCTATCCATTCCAAATCTAACTGAAATCACAAGAGCTACTTAAGGCACAAGATTTTTTTTCCCACAATTAACTGTAATTTGGTCTAATCAAATTCTATATCGTACATAAACTTTCCTGATAAGGAAATATAGTATTTAAGACACTAAGCAAATCATATCAAGTTGAATAGCAGGTAGGAGAATAGAAAACCCAATTGAGTGTTATACTAGCCATCTGACATTCTCTGAATAGGACTTATAGGGAGATGCCTCTCTACCATAATGGACAAAGTCATCATCGTTAATAGAAGCACACTTCTTATATATCAGTGGTAATGCAGAATTGGTGTCCACTAGGGAGCCCTGCAGGAGGTTCAGAAAGTGATCCTCTAGCTGTTGGGTAATGATCCCAAGTGAATATCTATAAGAACAATTTGAAACATTCAATGTGCAGCTCCTCAGAGCATCTGGAGTAATGGCAATAATATGGTACAAAAATATGCTCAAAGCTGCTGTTTCATGAAGCATAGCCTCAGTCTAGCCCACAACTGAAATAGTAAGGTGTTCAGTCCCAACCAGAATGAATAGAAGTCCTACAATTCCCGAGGATAAAGGGAAATGAAGACCAAATGAGTATATAAACCAGTTTATTTTCTTTTTCTCTATATTGTATGGAATGGTTGTTTAAATTGCTGCCTAGCATTTAAAAGCATATTATAGTTCAGTAATTACTTTAAAAAAAACTAGTTTGGAAAACCAACAGTTCCCCAATCTAAAACCTCAGATCTGTTGTGAATAGCCAAGTCTATTACCACTCAAATAAATACCTAGCATACTTACAAGGAGAAAAACTGATCATCTCCATACAGAGATTCATAAATCATGACTAATAAGCACTAAAAAAATTCTGCAAGACTCAATGCAAGTATACAGAATGCTCTTCCATAAAGGAACAGTGAGGATGGAAAATTCCATTATAAAATATTTACAATTGAGCAGGGCTTTTCAGGCAAAAAGTTTTGTGATAACATGCTCAAAGTGAAGGTCTGTACAGCTTATGGGAAGAAAGTGAATTAGCCCCACTGTAGAGGAAATGAAATGGTATATCTGATTGAATCAAAAAGAAGCGTTTCCTCTGGTGTTTCACTTTTTCTCATAATCAAACCAGTAAGAATTTTTATGCCTCTTCATTGCCAGAACTGTGCCGGAAAACATGGGAGATCCAAAAAAGAAGATAAAATTGATTCCATTAAGAAACTTATTGGGGCGGCTAGGTAGCACAGTGAATAGCACACCAACTCTGGAGTCAGGAGGACCTGAGTTCAAATCTGGCCTCAGAAACTTGACACACTTACTAGCTGTGTGACTTTGGGCAAGTCACTTAACCCCAAGTTCCCTCCAAAAAGCAAAAAAAAGGAAAGAACGAAAGAAAATTATCACCTAGATTGGAAGACAAATTTTATACTTTTAAAATATAACCAGAGAACAATTAAAATATAGCAACAGTGTTTAATTGAAGTATACCCACTGTATCCCAGGATATCACCAGTTTTCTTGACTTATGCCCTACAACTAGACTCCAATGATTCTGGAAGAGAGAGTGAGAGCAACAACTTTGCACATTGTCTCACTTAAATTCACACAGATGTCAAGACATAACCTTCTTGAAGTCCTTGGTCCTCTTCAAGAACAGATGAACAACAACAGAGTGTGTGTGTGTGTGTGTGTGTGTGTGAATATATATATATATATATATATATATATATATATACACTGTTCCTTAAACTGGAAGACATCTCAGAGGTCATCTAGCCCCATCTTCTCACTTGGCAGAGGGTAAACTGAGAAACTGAGGCTTATGAAAGTTAAGAAATTTTCCCAAACACATATAGGTAGCAAGTATCAGAATGGAATTTGAACTCTGGTCTCCTGATGCTAGTGGCTTTCTATTGTATCATATTTCCAAAATATGACACAGGAAGGGGAAGAATACTGTGGACTTGGGTAGCAGTGGAGAATTCCACAAAAGAGGTAGAATTTAATCTGTATTTTGAATAAAGACCAAGAAAAGTTTTCATAGCAAAGACAAAATATTTCTAGACAAGGTGAAAATGATGTGCAAAATAAACAGAAAGTCCATAGAAAAATAACAGCAACAAAAATAAACCCTATCACTTAGGAAACGGTAATCTGACCAGACTAGAAAACTTGGATTATTGAAGGGATATGTCACTGGATCGTTGATGTAGAACTGGTGGGGAACATAAAGATTTATTTAGTGGAAACTTCTCATTTTATACATGAATAAATTGAGGCCCAGAGAGGATAAATCGCTTATCCAAGTAATAAATGACTAAGCCAGAATTGAACCCAGGTCCTACTTAAAGAGAATAAAATGTCTTCTTTTATTTTTGATTACTCTTCCATCAATTTCTTTGTGAGACAAATATTGGAGAATTCACATCTGGGTTTCCCAAGTTACTAGCTTGATTTGCTATTTATAGAGGCAAAACATTAAAAGAAATTAGTAAGGTACTTTTAATCCATTCAGGATGTTGGGGGTGATGGTAGTGGTGGTGCTTCGCTTATATCAATCCAAGTGAATTTTGCTAGTTCATATTTAGTCCCAGTTTGGTCAACTAGGTGGCTCAGCGGATAGAGTGCTGGTTCTGGAGTCAGGAAGACCCCCACTAGCTGTGAGATTCTGGGCAAAGTTGCTTAACCTCTGTTCTCTTTAATCTGCTGGAGAAGGAAATGGCAAACCACTCCAGTATCTTTACCAAGAAAACCCCATATGGGTCATGAAGAGTTAGACACAACTGAACAATGTCATGGTCATCAAGTATTTTCTTTTAGGACAGATGAGGAAATAGCTTTTTCACCATTAAATATTAGGTAAAGAAGGTAAATGTGTCTGCCACTTTTATAGCTCAAGTCCAAAATCTAGCTAAATAACCAATAGGTTATCAAGTAAATAATGGTTAAATTTCTGGAATTTGTCCTTGAATTATGAAAATTCTTCTTTGTATATTCATGTGACCAAACCATGTTATAGAAGTAAAATCTTTAAAATTTGATGGTTGAAAAAGTACACAGTGTTCAGTTTCAACCTAAATTATATCTCATGGCCATCACAAGACACTTGCCATGTAAACTGGCCTCAACTGCTGGATCCTAGATAGCAGAAAAAGGGGTAATGGAAAAGAAGTACAGAGAGGCATCACTCAATATGACGAAAGACTTCCTGAAAAGTAAAGGAGTCTAAACGCTAGAATAGGCTACTCTGAGAAGTAGTAGATTTCTAATGACGAGAAGTCTTAAAGAAGGGGGGGAGCCAAGGTGGCGGAGTAGAAACAGCACGTCCAAGGGGCTCTCCCTCAAGATCACCTCCAAACCATGTAAAAGGGGACTCTGAACAACTTCTGAAGCCCCAGCACCCACAGAACAACACAGAGAAGCTGACCGCCCGCTGAGGACAGCCCCGCAGGCCTAAAGGGAGGTCCACCACAGCACTCTGGGAGCCAATAGCGCAGAGTGGAGAGCTGAGCCCAGGCCTGTATGAGCTAAGGTTTTAGCCCCAGGGCGGCCGGGCCAGCAGCCGGCTGGAGGGACCCCAGAACACCAGCAGCTGTAGCGATTCCAGAATGGTCAACACAGACATGCCTACGACAAAGTAAGAGGTTAGTGCCCTATGGACTTTGGGACCAGTATTTGGGGAATGTGTCGGCTTCCTCCCCTGGGGGCTAGAAGCCGCTCAGGAGACACAACATTTTGCAGCTTCAGTGGCAGCATCAGCTCCTGGCCTGCGAACTGTAGGGAGATCCAGCGATTAGTCTTGGAAGTTAATCACTCTTGCTTAAACCTGCTTGCATCTGGTTTGTGATCTGGGGGGGGGGGGGTCTGGGGTGTGCATCCAACTTGCCAGAACTGGAAGTTGTGAAGACCCCAACATTTGGAACAGAAGCTCCCCTCTCTGGTGGCAGAGTCCTACTGTTGCAACAAGCCCAAAAGTCAAGTAATTGAGTGGCAACATGCCTAGGCAAAGGAAACAAAATAAACAGAAAAATGCAACATTAGACTCCTTTTGGGGGGCAAAGAGGATCGAAGCAGGGAACAGGAGGAAGACTGTGAGGTCAGAAACCCTGCTCCAAAAGCCCCAAATGAAAATATGAGTGGCTTACAGGTCATAGAAGACCTGAAGAAGGATTTTAAAAACCAAACAAGAGAAGTAGAGGAAAGATTGGGAAGAGAAATGAAAAGGATGCAGGAAAAGTATGAAATCAGGGTCAACAGCCTGACTGAGTAAAATTACATCCTAAAAAATAGACTAACTCGGGGCAGCTAGGTGGTGCAGTGAGTAGAGCGTCGGCCCTAGAGTCAGAAGGACCTGAGTTTGGATCCGGCCTCAGACACTTAACACACACACAAATAAAAACCTAGTTGTGTGGCCTTGGGCAAATTACTTAACCCCAATTGCCCTCCAAAAAAAAATAGACTAACTCAAATGGCAAAGGAGGCCCAAAAGGGCAATGAGGAAAAGAATGCCTTAAAAAGCCAAATTTACCAGATGAAAAAAGAATCTCAAAAGCTCACTGAGGAGATTCACTCATTCAGAGTTAGACTGGAGCAAATGGAAGCTAATGACTTTATGAGAAATCAAGATGCTGTTAAGCAGATCCAAACAAATGAAAGAATAGAAGGCGATGTGAAATATCTCATGGGAAAAACCACTTACCTAGAAAATAGATCCAGGAGAGACAATTTAAAAATTATTAGACTACCTGAAAGCCATGATCAAAGAAAGAACCTAGAAATCACCCTTCAAGAAATTCGCAAGGAAAATTGCCCTCCTGTTTTAGATTCAGAGGGCAAAATAGATGTTGAAAGAATCCACAGATCACCTCCTGAAAAAGATCCCAAAAAGAAAACTCCCAGGAATATTATAGCCAGGTTCCAGAATCCCCAGATCAGGGAGAAAATACTCCAAGCAGCCAGGAAGAAACAATTTCAATATTGTGGAAACACAGTCAGAATAGCACAGGACCTGGCAGCTTCTACACTGAGGGATCGAAGGGCATGGGATATGATATTCCAGAGGGCAAAAGAGCTGGGAATGAACCCAAGGGTCACCTACCCAGCAAAACTGAGTATTTTGTTTCAGGGGAAAATATGGTCATTCAGTGGAATAGAGGACTTTCAAGCATTCTTGAGGAAAAAACCAGAGTCGAATAGAAAATTTGACATCCAGACTGTTAGGGCCCTTTAAGACTCTACCCGAATTCTGAGAACCCACGGAAAACTCAGGCAAATGACAGAGCAACTCAGGCTAGGGTTAGAGGCACCTGAGCATATATTCTGCCCCGTGATTTCGGGGTATTGATCATGTGCTGCTAACAGGGGAGCACTCCCCTGCCATGCTACTGCTGAGGCATGTGGTGGAACAGAATTGGGGGAGGGGAAAGGAGATAAAAAGAGGGAGGCAAGGTGAAAGAGGGAGTGAGAGAAGAGGGGATTGTGAATGAGAAAGAGATTAAATGGCAAGATACATCACATCTTGGTGTCAGGACTCCTTTTTCTGTTTGGGAGGAGCAGGCTCCCCCAGGGGTTTGTGGGGGCGAATCAGAGGTCACAGTGAGGCAACTGGGAAAGGACCTCTCTGAGCGGTCGCGGTGGGGCAACCATAAGGGTTATAGTAGGGCGACCAGAATTGCAGAAGGCAATTGGAGTCCCGCAGAGGCGGCTGGAGAGGTGAGTTTGACATCAGTCCAGTAAGGTGGGTCCTTTCAAGTGGTGCCCTGGAACAGGGACCCATTGAACAGGGCATTGGGACAAAGGAGCCTTGCGGACAGAATTCGCAGGGGGTAGTTGAGGCTAGGGACGTGAAATAGAGTCGGGAAGGGGGCTAAGTTTAGCTTCCCTATTTTGACACCAGATACGGTGGACATGTATTGCCGCCAAGTTTACAAACTTGGGCCAACTCAGGGCATGGGATGCTAAAAATTTGTTTGCAATCTCCTCATAGAGTCTCTATGGCTGGAACACATGGGCTTTGATCCCAATAAGCACCTAATGGCTTCTTGCAAGGAGACCTCCCCCACACTCCTCACAGATTTAGATTTCCTCCAGTTTAAAGCCAGGCTTCAGAAGCTGGAAACAGGGGATTTGCTGGCTGAGGAGGGCAGGGACGAAGGGGCAGCCTCGTCCCCTGCCTGTGCGCCAAGAGCAGGAATTGATCTGGGGGGAACCCTGCTGTGTTCCGCGCTCCCCCTTTGTCCCTTTAGCTTCCTGTCAGCACCCCCGGCTGAATTGCAAGGAGATAGTCTTGCAAAACTGGAAAGCCTGGTTGCTAAGCTCAGGGGGAGGGAGATGGGCGTCTTATCAACCACACCTGGTGATCTGAGGTTGATATCACAGGTGCCAGTTGTTTGCCCCAGTGTGGGCCGAGATCCCCCTTTGTTATGTTAGACCACATTACCTGTAAGACAGCCTTTACCCCAAAGGACTGGCAGTTTTTGGCCCAAGCCGGCTTTTCATCAGGCGAGTCTGTCATGTGGGAGGCACTAATAGGGCAAGGAGTTATCCTGCCATTGAAAGACCTCAGGAAGATGGCTAATGCTTTCATGATTAAGCTAGCCAGGAGAGAGAGGAGTGAGGAACTAATAGAGGAGGGACTCAAGCATTTCCCCATTTCTGCTATTTTTTCTATGGATTATCTTAATGACTTGTTCAACTAGAGAAAGGAAAGTGCCAAAGGAGGTTCAAAACATTCAGTGTGATGCAGCTGTTTCTATTAAGTAAGTGTTTCCTGGCCTAAGAGTGCCTGCCATGTATCAAGTAAGTAACCATTTTGTCCATTCTTTTGTTTTCTGTGTCTTTCTGTTTTGTTTGTGTGTCTTTGCCAGTATGAGTGAGAGTGATTTGTCATTCTGTGGGATTTTAGGTATCAGGTGTGGACTGTTTGCATTGAAGGGTGTGAATAGCTGATCTAAGATCACTCAGATCAAAGGGGCATATGAACAAGCATTTCTTTTTTTATTAATAATAGTATTTATATATATTTGAAACATTTAATTTTAAGACCTTTAATTTCAGATCCATTCCCTTCCTCCCTTGGCACCCATTCCCTCTCGGAATATAAGTAATTCAGTATATGTTGTACATGTCTAGCTATGCAAAACATTACCATAGTAGATATATTGTACAAGGCTGCTTATAATTCCCTCCCACCCATCCCACCCCCCACCTGATCCATTCCCTACTTGATCCTGTCCCTCTTCTATAGTGGGTAACTCCAACCTCCCCTCCCCCCAAGAATGCCCTCCCATCCATCATCCCTCCACTCATCCCCCTTCCCCCTATTCTGTTGCAGGTTGAAATATCCCATTTAGTATGTATGTCATTCTCTCCCTGAACCAAATTCAATAAGAATGTGGTTTTGCCTTTTTGCCTTCCTGTTCTTCCCCTCCTCTGCAGCCACTTCCCCTTGCTTCTTCTATATGAGATAGTTTACCCTACCCTGTCTCTCCCCATCTCCTCTTGCCACATTCCTCTCTCACCTCTTAACTTCACCCCTTAAGTATCATCACTTCCCACCAAATTCAACCTGTACCCTCTATCCATGTATACCTCTAAACATATATACACACATTCACACATGTATTCATGTGACCATATACCCTTCTTCCATTATTTTCATACTGAGAAAGGTTTCATCAGTCACAGTTATTGTTTTTCCATGTAGGAATGTAAATAGTTCAACTTTGATAAGTTCCTTTTTATTTGTTTTCCCTGATTACCTTATCAGGCATCTCTTGTTTCTTGTGTCTGGATGTCAAATTTTCTATTCAACTCTGGTTTTTTCCTCAAGAATGCTTGAAAGTCCTCTATTCCACTGAATGACCATATTTTCCCCTGAAACAAAATACTCAGTTTTGCTGGGTAGGTGACCCTTGGGTTCATTCCCAGCTCTTTTGACCTCTGTAATATCATATTCCAGAAGCTGCCAGGTCCTGTGCTATTCTGATTGTGTTTCCACAATATTGAAATTGTTTCTTCTTGTCTCTCTTGGATCTATTTTCCAGGTCAGTGGTTTTTCCCATGAGATATTTCACATTGCCTTCTATTCTTTCATTTGTTTAGATCTGCTTAACAGCATCTTGATTTCTCATAAAGTCATTAGCTTCCATTTGCTGTAGTCTAAATCTGAAGGAATGAATCTCCTCAGTGAGCTTTTGAGATTCTTTTTCCATCTGGCAAATTCGGCTTTTTAAGGCATTCTTCTCCTCAATGCCCTTTTGGGCCTCCTTTGCTATTTGAGTTAGTCTGTTTTTTAAGGTGCTGTTTTCCTCAGTCAGGCTGTTGACCCTCATTTCATACTTTTCCTGAATTCCTCTCATTTCTCTTCCCAATTTTTCCTCTACTTCTCTCATTTGATTTTTAAAGTCCTGGGCTCGGCTTTCCGCGGGCTGCACACTCCGTTGCTGACTCCCAGAGACCTGCCCTGGTCCTTCCTGCAGGTCTGCTGGGCTGTCCTCAGCGGGAGGTTAGCTTCTCTGTGTCGTTCTGTGGGTGCTGGGGCTCCAGACATTGTTCAGAGTTCCCTTTTACATAGTTTGGAGGTAATCTGCAGGAAGAGAGCCTTGGATGTGCTGTTTCTACTCTGCCATCTTGGCTCTGCCTGAACAAGCATTTCTTACCCAGGGTTCTCAGTGTTCAGATATCTGTCTAGAGAGTAGGATCCCCTTTGCCTATAGTATGCAATTTGAAAAGACCCAAGGCAGTAGGCCTTTGGCTTTATCTGTTGATAGAACATTTACTTCTGCAAATAAGCAGTTTTTGTTCTCTCAAAAGCGTAAGCTTGTGGCATCTAGTTCTCACTATGATCAAGGTATTTTTTCTATCAGGTCTATTTGAAGGGTAACAGGAATAGGTTTTTATTACCTGTATGGCAGTTATCTTCAAATCACAATGCTACCATCTTAAGCCCTTTGTTTCTACCTGATAGACCTGAGGGAACTGTGGGAATCATCTGTTGGAAACTGCCAGCAGTGGCAGAATGGAGAGACTACCTTGGGAGGAGGTCTGGATGACCCCTCATGGAAAGGACATTTTTGATGTATGATGAACGGATTCCTGGGTTTGTTCTTTCTCGTTCCCATGACTGGTTTTGAAGTGGTGTTTGCAAGGGAGCCCATTGTATAGTAACATCCTTAGTATCACAAGTATCCCCTGCTATCCCAATGGCCAGGTAATGGTTGAGCATGCGAACCACACCCTCAAGACCCTCCTTAAAGGGGAGTTAAGGGGACCCACTAAAAACAGAAAACATTGTTGGGCCCAGGCAGGGTGGCTTGTGCGGCTTGGGGTGTGCTTATGTCATTCCAAATGGAGAATCCAAAGGAATCCGCGTCACTGGAGAGGGAGAACCAAATAAGGAAAAAACGACATCAGAGACTGATATGTAGAAGACCGAGAGGTTGCTTCCAGAGCACACTCAGTCTGTGTACCTTGATAAACCAACTGGCTCTCCTCTCTGTATTGGGGACCTCTGTATCACCAACTACAGCCTCTGTAACACCATCTACAGCTACTTCCACAAATTAGACAAACTTATGAACACCTCCGGAGCACCTTGATGAACTTGCTCAGCTGTTGCAACAGGCTGAGAATTGGCTCCCTCTTTAAAATGGAAAAGCAGGGATATGTTGGGGCCCTTTAAGACTCTACACAAATTCTGAGAACCCACGGAAAACTCAGGCAAATGACAAAGCAACTCAGGCTAGGGTTAGAGACACCTGAGCGTATATTCTGCTCCGTGATTTCGGGGTATTGAGCATGTGCTGCTAACAGAGGAGCACTCCCTTGCCATGAGAAGCCTGCTACTGCTTAGGCATGTGGGGGAACAGAGTTGGGGGAGGGGAAAGGAGATAAAAGGAGGGAGGCAAGGTGAAAGAAGGAGGGAGAGATGAGAGGATTGTGAATGAGAAAGAGATTAAATGGCAAGATACATCACATCTTGGTGTCAGGACTCCTTTATCTGTTTGGGAGGAGCAGGCTCCCCTGAGGGGTTTGTGGGGGTGAAGCAGAGGTCGCAGTGGGGCGACTGGGAAAGGACCTCTCCGAGGGGTCACGATGGGGCGACCATAAGGGTCATAGTAGGGCAACCAGAATTGTGGAAGTCGATTGGAGTGCCCCAGAGGCAGCTGGAGAGGTGAGTTTGACATCAGCCCAGTAAGGCGGGTCCTTACACAGACACAAGAAGCAAGAGATGCCTGAGAAGGTAATCAGGGAAAACAAATAAAAAGGAACTTATCAAAGTTGAACTATTTACATTCCTACATGGAAAAACAATAACTGTGACTGATGAAACCTTTCTCAGTATGAAAATAATGGAAGAAAGGTATATGGGCATATGAATACAGATGTGAATGTGTGTATATATGTTTACAGGTATACATGCATAGAGGGCACAGGTTGAATTTGGTAGGAAGGCATGATACTTAAGCGGAGAAGTTATGAGTTGAGAGAGGAATGTGGCAGGAGGAGATGGGGAGAGACAGGGTAGGGTAAACTATCTCATGTAGAAGCAGCAAGGGGAAGTAGTTGCAAGGGAGGGGAAGAACAGGAAGGCAAAAAGGCAAAACCATATTCTCATTGAATCTGACTCAGGGTGAGAATGACATACATACTAAATGGGATATCTCACCCTGCAGGAGAGTAGGGGGAAGGGGGATGAGAGGGGGGATGATGGATGGGAGGGCATTCTGGGGGGAGGGGACTTTGGAAGTACCCACTATTGAAGAGGGAGAGGAGCAAAGTAGGGAATGGACCAGATGGGGGGTGGGATGGGTGGGAGGGAATTATAAGCAGCTTTTTACAATATATCTACTATGGTAATGTTTTGCATAGCTATACATGTACAACACATACTGAATTACTTATCTTCCCAGAGGGAATGGGTGACAAGGGAGGAAGGGAATGGATCTGAAATGAGAGGTTTTAAAATTAAATGTCTCAAATATATATATATATATATATATATATACTATTATTAATACTATTTTGCATGTAATTGGGAGATAAAGTGTTCAGGCATTGGGGCACAGAGACCCACCTCACCCTAATGGTAAAGTCCAAGGGAGTATGGGAGAAGATATGGGTGAGAGCAGATTGGATGAGGGGATATCTTGTGGGACTGGTATTCTGGGATGTTGGGTAGGGGAAAAAATGGGGAAAAATTATAACTCAAAATCTGGCGGAAATGAATGATGTAAACCAGAAATCAATAAAGCATTTGCTAAAAAAAAAAGAAGTATTAAAGAAATATTTGCGTAACTACTATGAATTCTTTGGTTGTGATTAGCCTTGGAACTCTACTGCTCATCTCAGTGTTTTGCATATAGGAGACATTTAAGGTTTCTTAAGGTTTCTAAAAGAAACATAAAGGTTTCTTTTCTGTAGGTACATAGTAATCTACATCTCTCCCAATTCTGTGTCCACACTTGGGGTTGTACACCATTAGTTTTATAGCTAAGGGACACTTCTCCTTATTTGGGAGATTAAGCTCCCTACCCTCGATCTTCTTGGTTCTTTAAATTCTATCCCAGGACATTGAGTAGATTCTTTTTTGTAGGACTTATGGTAAACATGGACAAAAATCATATAGGATAAGAAGGTATATAGATGTAGGATCTGTTGTTGTTCGTCCTTCATTTTTGAAGAGGACCAATGACATCATGGGGTGATGTCTTGACTTGTGGGTGAATTGGATTTACATGAGGCAGAGTTGCACAAAGTCTTAATCTTTCTTCAGTCATTAAAAGTCAGCGGGAAGACAAAAGTCTGTCTGGATGAAGTCATCTTCAATATTTCACCAGATTCTAAGCACTCCACAGCATCTATTATAACCATATTCATGACCATTGGGACAAATTATTCTCATCTGCCAGTTTCACTAGGGGGAAGTCTTCTCATGCTTGAGGTAGGCCTCCCCTTAACTCATCTACAGACTAACTTCAAACTGGTTTAGTTTAGTTGCTGAGGTTTTATAGGAGTGTGGCTGCTGAATATGCTATAGCTTCTTGGATCCACAGGTGAGAGTTGAGTCCCAAGTAGACACCAAAGGTAGATGAGCAGCCCTGAAAAGCCCCTAAGAAGTCTTCCCCCTCTCCTTAAACACCTCCATATACTCCTCCCAATAGAATAAAAAAATTGGGTCAGTGAGATCATAATATTACTGAATCATTAAAGTATATAGTTATGGGAAGAAGACAGGATTTTGAAGTCAGAATCCTAGCCCTGATAGATAATGTGACCTTAGACAATTTACTCAATTTTCTTAAGACTGAGTTAATTTATCTATAAATATTCTCTGACAGCTCCTGAGTTCTAGATACTATGAAAGTTTTGATAAATCTAAAAGCTTTTATCTTAGAATTGAATTGGGAAGAAAAGAATCAAACAATTTTTTGTTTGATTTTATAATATTGTATCATTCCCTAGAAAGTATTGAATATTAATGATACAAGTTAAAATGCTATAAATTTAAAAAAAATTCTTTCTGGAAATGAGTATCCTCTAGTGCACTAGAAAGCAATTCTGCAAGCATACACACATGCATATATATGTACATTCATGTATATAGGAAAACAGATAATGAAAGATAGAAATACATGTCAGTTTTCTAGAGTTTTTAATAAAATAGCAAAATGATTTTTAATTTATGAGAGATATTGACAGAAAGATGTTTTTTTAAAATAATCTCAGAAGGCTTTCTTTTAAGACTTTTAAGTTTTGAAATGTTTTTACTCTGATAAAGTAAGAAACATTACTTTTGAGAGTGCTGACACATTATGGAAAGCATGGGTTAAAGTTGTCTTTACAACTACATGTTCCTGAATTTTTAAAATAAAATGAGATCTTTTAAATTGTAGCAAAATGAATTCCTCCATGACAATGATGGTTATTGAAAAGGAAAAGTGAATGAGCATTCAAAGCTATAAAAGGTAAATAGGGATAGCCATTAGCGACTAATGGAAAAAAGTTCAGCAGGGGCATTAAATCTATATTACGGAGCCTCCAATTTGTATTTTATCATATTGATAATGAATACCAACATAACCACTGAAACTAAAGTCGGCATTTTTCCTGTAGTCCCTGTGGGCAGTTTAAATCAATAGTGCCCACATTATCTGTATATACTTGTACATATATATGCATATGTACTTCTAAGCTACAAAATAGTGTAATGTGTTTCACTTTCATTTCAAATCTTTAACACAGTGATATACTTCTCTATTCTTCCAATCAATTTATTCTGTTAGTGTTTTTCAGCATTTTAAATCCCTGAGCTAAGTCAATAATGTTGATTACTTACCATAAGCACTGTAAATGCTATTCTAATACAGGTTATTTGCAATTTGACATCCTCATCTATATGCATTATTCCACTAGGAAAATTAAATGAAACCCTTGATTCTGAATCTGAAACACTTAGAAGTAATGACCCTGTTTACTGATTGACTGAAGTTGTGGTTTTTCAGCACTATTTAATAGAGGAAACAAAAAGCAATATTCAAATATAGTGGAAGCATCTTAGTTACTTTAGGAAGCAAGCATAGCTGATGAATAATAGGCTTTTATTGCATTTTCTCCTGTTTATACCTCAAAGTTACTTAGCCAACATTGTTATTAGCTCAGCATTGCTTACTTCTGAATTTTTGTGACCATTCAAAATGTAAATCCAATGAACTTGGCCTATTAGAAATTCCACCATTGGTTAGATATTATTTAGGCAGAAATC
The DNA here is from genome assembly GCA_011680675.1 of Gymnobelideus leadbeateri. Lineage (NCBI taxonomy): Eukaryota > Metazoa > Chordata > Mammalia > Diprotodontia > Petauridae > Gymnobelideus > Gymnobelideus leadbeateri. Next base: position 82,247 of record WOXC01008073.1, on the reverse strand, counting down.
AAGTTTTCTGTCATGGATTTTTTTTTCATGATAGTTTTCAAAGTAAATTTATTTAAAACAACAATTTCATTATTAAAAGAGGTTTATATATTGTCATTCCCTACACATTTTTACATTTTAAGGAAAAAGGGTATGTCTTGGATGTAGAGATTTGTAGGGGTCTCCAAATCAATAAAATACCCCAAAATCTTTCCAAGAATAACAAAAGCAACATTAAATGCATTTTTCCACTCAGCCTTTTGTTTATATTATTGGTATCATGCCTACATTCCATACGGGAATCTCTCACTAAAATGAATCATATTTCTTTATAAAATTATTGGTTGGATATGGCTCTAAGCCATTTAGTTTTTGACCTATTGGTTGATATAGCATTGGGAATGGGTGAACTCATTTTGGGAGAAAAAAATCATATTATTTTGGGCCACTGCCCAAGTCTCAACCCAAATCATGCATGAGCCCTTTTAGTTAAAGAATTCTCAGATAAATATTGTGATTACTTTCCCTATATCTCACCTCTGAGTGCACTCCTACATATGACTTCTGCTGAAGTCCATTACACATATTTCCAAATTTAGAAATATATATGTCAAGTTTGGAAATTCCAGAGGTTTCCTGAGACTGAGCACTTTAAATGATACCTCTAGCAATGAAGCCATTGAGCAAGAGTGAAAAGTTGTTTTGTTTTGTTTTTTAAGAAGACTGACCTATCATGATATAATTTTTTTTTAAATAGGAAGTTTTATTTTTGCTAGTTTTTCTAGAACTGCTCAAAAAGTTGAAGTACTTAGAGAATTTACCATAACTGGAAAATTAAATTAGCTAAGTCATTTCTGAATTGTATTTAGTACCTGAAAGACATAAATGGAATCCCAATAGAACATGAAAAAAAACCCAAGTTATAAAAATCTTTCATATTTTTTTCAAAACAACGTGAAAGGTTTTTTTAAACTTAAAAATATGTCATTTAAACATGTCATTATACTTCAAAACGATAGGTAACTAACACAAAATTAAATTGACATCTTAGGAAACTGATAGAAAAATCTTACAAATAAATCTACTATCAAACATGGAGACTGTAAACATCTAGATGTGTGAAACATTTGCCTAATATCAGTACACATTGATATTTAAAAAGTTAATGTGGTGTAGTGGTGGATTTGAGTTCAGAAAACCTGGATTCCATTTGCAACTTTGATGCTATTTAGATACAACAGTAGGTAAGTCATTTAGGCATTAATTTCATCTTGTGTAAAATGAAGACACGGGACGAAATGATCTTAAAGTCTCTCCAAGTCAAATTCAGTCCACATTAAGTATTTACAAGATTTTCAAAAATAATAATTTAATATCTGATATTGAGACCACAAAAAATGTTTCATGAAGATAAAACACTATTCCATAACATTTAGCTACAAATCACTTAATTTCATTGTGCAACATCATATTTAAATAGTAATTTTTAATAAAAGAAATATTGCAGTACATGGTAGATCTTCAAAAATAGCTTTACTTTCTGAAGGAATGATGTAAGCAGAGCTCTTGGTGTCATACACTTAAATATCTCTCTATCTGTAGAAAGACTTATTCTATATTTCTGTATTTCTATTTACATATACATAAATTAATAATTAACAACATTTATTAAGCCTAGTAGATAATGTGAAAATACAAAGGCTGGCTTTAAGATGGAAGGCATATTTATGTATTCAGACCTCAAATTTAATACTTGAAATTGATTTTTCTTTTATAAATTTATTTTTAATATCTATTTTTGTTTTCACATCATCTTCATTTCCCTATTCCCAGAGGGCTATCTCTTATAACAAAAAACAGAAAAGAAGAAAAAACCCCAGAAAAAATTAAACAACATATAGGGAAAAAAAACCCCAGACATTATATATAATATTTTATGCCGATGGCCTCCTACCACTACAGAGAATCAGAGGAGGTGTCTTTTCATATCTCTTCTTTGGGACCAAATATTCTGTTTCTATTGCACCATTGTTCTTTCAGTTTACATTATTTCAAACATTGTGAATGTTGTTTTCCTGTTTCTGCTCACTTCACTTTGCATCAATTCATATAATTCATTCTTCATTGTATTCATCACATTCATTATTTCTTACAGCATAAAATATTCCATTATATTAATGCACCACAATTTGTATAGTCATTACTTAATTGATGGACATTTACTTTGTTTCCAGTTCTTTGTTACTACAGAAAGTACTGCTATAAATTTTTGGTGTACATGAAACCTCCTTTCTTTGTGTCATCAACTTTCTAGAGGACCAAGAAAGGATCTTTTTTGTTTGTTTGTTTGTTTGTTTCCAAATTGCTTTCCAAGAATGGTTTGACCAGTTTTTAGGTCCAACCATCCATTCATCCACACATCTATCCATATCTTTCCACAACCTCTCTAACAGTGGCCATTTTTTGGTCATCTTTGCCAATTTTCTGGGAGATGAAATCTCTGGTTTATTTTGATTTACTTTTCTCTTGATATTGCTGATTTGAAGAATTATGTTTTATTTTTTTCATCTCTCTTGACCACTTATCTCTGAAGGAATGGCTTTTAGTCATATTTCTATTGGTTATCAACATATCTTGAATACCAGACTTTTATCAAAGATATTTAATACAAAGATTTTTTCCCTCCAGTCAACTACTTCCCTTCTTAACTTAGTTCTGTTATTTTTGTTCATGTAAAAGCCTTGAATGTCAATACATAAAATTTCAGTGATAGCAGAAGAAGATGGAGAACACTTGCTTAAAGTGATGGTTTAAATACATATTAAATCAGATCTTTATAATCCACAAATCAAAACTCAGAAAAAGGCTAACCTTAAAGTGCTAGAGATTGCTATTTTGATATTGTCAACCCTTCCTTTTCAACAAAAGTAATGAACAAAATAAGATTAGGAAATACTTAGCTATCCTGCTCTCGACTTTGAAATGATTATCTGTACTTTGTCAAGCACTTAAAAACTGGTCAGCACTATAGAAGTTAAATATCTATTAAACCAGAGGAATTCAAAGAGGGGATCTGCCCAGGCTCAGCTACACAGAGACAGGTGTTTATGCAGGTTTACCTTTGGTAGTCATTAGCACATGATCAGGTACATTTAGTCACTGTTTTCTCAGATACTTTCCAATGGACAACCTGAACTTAGTCTATTTCTAAACCACATTTCAAGTCATTTGTTAAGGTATATAAGCATATGGATTCCACTTATCTGCACTTAGGTGAGACTGAGATGAGGAAATAGGAAGTCAACTCCAGGGCTGGAAGATGTCCATAAAGATTAAGGTATTTTCCCTTTTTCCTAACAATTAGCTGGGTCTAGAATGCTACACAATGATCAATTGTAATTGAGGAACTGGGAGAGAGTATAAACAAATTACTGGTGCTTTCACTGAGGTAGATGGGTTTATAGGTTGTAAATTACCCATTAGGGTTGTCACTAGGCCCTTGAACAGAAGTTTCTAACTAGTTTAAAGAAACAGGAAAGGATACTTTCTTGATCTTTTTTTCAGTCAAAACAAAACAGAGTTGGGCCAATTAAATTTTTTTTTTCTTAAGACTTCATTTCCCAAGTCTTAAAAACTTTAGGTATTTATTTTAGAGAAGCAAGTATAAAATGGAAATGTGGACAAGTGAGTAAAATAGGAAAGGTTTTATTTTTGGAACTAGAAAAACCAAGTTCTCACTGTCTCTGTCTCAACACAATCCTACTACCGACAGAAATTGAAGCTTTGCTTTTCTCTCTTTCTGATGGGCGGGGCTGATTTGCCCCACTTTAGGTAGCCCAGTGGTCTTTTCCTCCTAAAAGCTCATCATAATGGTGCCAGACTGTGAGGGGACACCTTAGCCTAGTCCACTGCAACTCAGACCTCAGGTGATCCATTTTCCAGGGTAGAAGAGATTTCAAATATGCTTTACCACATCCACAGTTAAAATTCTCTCAAAATTTTGCTATGATCTATGATTCTTTGACTACCCAGAAACATAGGAACAATAGGAATTATCCCTTTTGGGTTTTTTTGAGGGTGTTTTAAACATTTGTATTAGTTCCTAAATTCTAGAATTAAACTTTACTATTATTGTTTTTGTTCAGTCTTGTTTGACTCTTTGTGATCTCATTCAGGGTTTTCTTGGCAAAGATACTATAGTTGTTTGCCATTTCCTTCTCCAGCTCATTTTGCAGATGAGGAACTGGGGTAAACAGGGCTAAATGACTTGCCCAGGGTCACACAGTCAGTAAGTGTCTGAGGTCACATTTGAACTCCGGAAGATGTGTCTTCCTAACTCCAGGCCCAGCCTTTACTCACTGTGCCAACTAGCTGCTCTAGAACTAATCCTGGACTAGAATTAAATAGACAACATATGTACAAAAGAATATTATACCACTAAAGTCCCATCCTATGTTTTCATCTTAGTGTGGAAGTGACCCTTGAGTTTTGAAGTCTACGCCAGAGAAAACTGAGCTCTTCTACTAAGCTGAACAGACTTTTATGCCTGACACTGGACTTTTTTTTTAATCATTGGAGGACCAGTCTAGCTAAGATTGGAGAGGGTCATCTCCAGAAGTCTTGCTACCATGTTTCTACTACCAAGGCATAGAGGAAATGTAATGTATTTTGGTGGATTCACTGATGAAATCAGAGCCCAAGTGTAATGAAAGATCCCAGAGATCATCTAGTCAAAACTGATGATTCAGATAACTGCCCACAGTCATATTGGTAGTATGCAGGAGAGGTAAGATTTAACATATATTCTCTGATGCCACAGCCAGTATTGTTTTGGTTATTTTTTTAACCATATCAGAGTATCCCTACTGCATATTTTAATTTCCTTACATTACTTTCTTTCTTTCTTTCTTTCTTTCTTTCTTTCTTTCTTTCTTTCTTTCTTTCTTTCTTTCTTTCTTTCTTTCTTTTTAAAGCAATTGGGGTTAAGTAACTTGCTCAAGGTTACCCAGCCAGTCATTATTTATGTGTGGGTACTCATTTTCTGAGGCCGGGACCAATCCCGGGTCATCCTGACTCCAGGGCTGTGCCACCTAGCAGCCCACCTTGCATTACTTTCAAAGAAGATTATGCAGGGTAATCAAATGAAGAGTTAAGGTAACTAGAGGTTTCCTTTTTATGCAAAGTAGTTAGACCATTCTGAGATTTAATTCACTGTCAATGAAATGGGCAACAATCTTGTTCTCAATTCTGAATGTGTAAAATACACTTTTTTTTTCCTAATGGATAAACCTGACTTTGTTAGGTAAAAAGGAAATCCACCTGCAAATGGCCTGCTAATAAAAACTTTCCTATAATTAGATCATATTAACGGACTTAGGAAAAGTCTGGAATTGCAAAGTTTCATGCAAGGAAACAGCTCAAAACAAGACAGTAAGGCAAGGTAGCTTTATTGAGGGGAGACACAAAATGAAAGGAAAATGAAGCAAGATGGAAATAAGTCAGGTCCACTGGGAACCTGGGTACAATTGAGTACCTTGCCCCAGAAGAAATAGGCACCCTCTCGCGAGCCCAGTCTGGTGGGTTTTTATAGTTTTTATCTTTATATAGCAGGACCAGGCAGGGGGGCAAGGAATGAACTAGGAGGCTGTACCTGCTGCTACTGATTCATTCTAGTGGGAAGAGGCAACATTGAAAAGAGAATTAACGAGTGGTTGATGTTCAAACTTCCTGTGGGGGCGTGGAGGAGAAAAGGGGTTTGGGACTGTTAATGCCTGTCTTATTCTTCAGAGTGACTTAACTTTCCTTTCAGAATTTTTTGAACTTCCCTGGGGTTTCTTCATTTAGCAGCTCAAGGAGGCTACCGTATTCCTCAATACATATTACATAAGAAAATAAAATACTATTACAAAAAAGTAAAAAGTACTTCATAAACCTTAGTTTTTTACATGACATTACATTACATGCTGTAGAAAACAGACTATGAATGTTCATTTCTCTATACTTTTGAAAATAAGCTTTCATTGGTAAGGGATAATTATGATACATCCACAAAGAAAGGGAGAGTTGAGTGTTTTTTGAATACAGATTATCTATGCCTCTTCCTCCAGTTTAAGACTGAGTAGTGTAAAAAAGCTTTAGCAGGGGTAGTAGGTTAGAGAGGCTCCATTTAGGAATATAGACAGAGAAAGAAAGCTTCCCAAGGCAGTATCTTCACATATATTAAAAACTTGTGGGGTGTGATATTACATTAACAGATATACAATACCTCCTCTAGAGATGTTCATTTCTAATCTCATCAGGGGTAAATGTAGTATATATATATATATTGATTTCTGTTTAAAAAATGTCATTGATTGCCTATCTACATAGGAAAAGGGATTTTAAATCTCTGACAAAGTTTTCAATGAAAATAAATTATTCTTCTAAATAAAATAATATTAATTAAAGAACCAAAAGTATCACTTTTTGATGCCCTTAATGAATAAGAACTCAAGAAAGGTTTGTCATCTATACTGATCTGTGAATATTGATATTTATAGTTTTTTTAGTTGAATGTACATGACAGTGATAATTAAATTAACAGGGGTAATGCTAATAATAAAAAGGATATGAATATTTTTCACAAACCACAAATAATTTTTTTTAGATAAATATATGTTTCCTGCTCTTTACTTAGCATTTCTTGCCTTTCCCAGCTTGAACATATTACAACTTTTGTTGCCTTGTTCTTTTACAAGTGATTAGAGGAGTCATCCAATTTTTCCAATGAGGATTTCTTTCCCTTGTGCTTTTATTTATTAGTAAAATCTTACCATGTAAAACAATTCACAGAAATGAAAGCCAACTTTTGTGACAGATGCCAGCCCCCACAAAAGGAGACAAAACCCAACTCTCTAATTTTCACTGTAGATGTTTTTGATCCAAACTGTGATTCTTTATTGCATATCCTATTTTCTCATTTCACATGCAGACTTGCTATTTATTGTGATGTAAGTTGCTTATGGAATGAGTATCAGTACAATTGGGAGCCACAATATAGTAGAAAAAAGTCAGCTAGGGAAAAGACAGAGCAAAGTATTACCCATGGTTTGCAATATAGAATTGTTTATTACAACAGAATAGAATAAAAAATAAAGCAATTTTAGAGAATAAAATTGTGTTTTTGCACACTGGCTATATCTAGGGGAAAAGATAGAATGTGAATGTCAGCATTGATGAAGTGGCCCACATTGTTGTGACTGCAGCAATGGGTCTGAATGATTATGGGTGATCATACAGTCAGGTCACAGATTGCACAGTTATGTAGCCATTCACATAATTAGGAAGAAGTGTGAATGGCTATCTGCACATAGTAGGTACTTAATCATTTTGTTGTGTTGTATCAATGGATTCTATTTTTTGTTCTATCCATTTTACTAACTATATGTATAGTTATGCATACATTTTGTCTTCCACTCTCAAAGGGGAAGTAAGGAGTTGATAGAAAATCACTTTAACTCATTACTAAAAGTAGTTACTTGACAATATACCTGCCAACTTTCTTCAGTACTTTGTGTTGTATACTCATAGCCATATACATAAGGTCTTCATTAGATAACCACTAGTCACAATCCCAGTGCCCTACAGTAACCACAGTAAGTAGTTAAGTTGAACAGATAATCAAATTTTGGTAAATATCTTTTTTCTAGGAAGAGAAGATCTACGCAATAAGATAACTTATTTGGAAGTGATGATGAATATCACTATTTTGTTAAGCTGACAACGCTATATTCAGTTGTCTGTGCACGTGTATAACTACATGCATATATAAATGCATGGGTATATATATACATTTAAAAAAAGTTTTCATAAAAAAGAACTTCCTTTTACCACCTCCCTCTGCTATTTTATTATTTATTATTCCCTCTCACATATTCTCTGTCCTAGAAAAACTGGTTTATTAGCTGCTCCCTATAAAAGGTATGCTTCATCTCATCTCTGTGTCTTTTGCACAGGCAGATGCCCCAAGGAACATACTTTCTCCTCATCTCTGTCTTATAGAATTCCTTGTTGTTCAGTTATTTCAGTCACATCCAACTTTTTATGACCCCATTTGGGTGTTTCTTGGGAATGATACTGGCGTGGTTTGCCATTTCCTTTTCTAGCTCATTTTACACATGAAGAACAGAGGCAAGTAAGGTTAAGTGACTCATCCAGGGTTGCACAGCTACTAAGTGTTGGAGGTCACATTCTAACTCAGGTCTTCCTGATTCTAGACCCAGCACTCTATCCACTGCACTGACAGGCTGCCCAAATTCCCAACTTCATTCAAAGCTCCAATGAAATCCTTTGCTGGATCTTCATCTATGCTATGTGCACCAATCCTGGGAGTTCCCAACAGCTCCTTCCTAAGCCTTCTTCTCTTTTCTCTCTACATAGTTTCAATTGTTGATCTCATCAGCTCCCCCATGCCTTCAATAACAACCTTTATGTTGATGATTCCATGATCTATATATCTTGCCCCAGTCTCTCTCCTGAGTTCTATTTCTACATCTCTAACTGCCCTTTAGACATATTGAACTGAATGTCCCATATATACCTGACACCCAGCATGCCCAAACTTTTCTATTTCTATCTTGTAGAACCCAATCCTCCCAGTAAACCATGCTCACAACCAATTCTCCACCCACCCTCACTCTCATACTCCTATTTTTCCATGTCTTGTTTCTATTTTCATGTGTCTTGTTTATGTCTCCTTTTCTCTACTAACACAGCCACCAACTGAGTTTAGGCTCTTCTTGACTCTCCCCAGACTCTTACTTACTTAGCTGTGGATCTGCTGTTACTCCCTCCTATCTTTCTTCACCCCCATCCACCCTCCTCTCAGCTGGCCGAAGTGATTTTCCTAAAGCATAGATCTGACTTTTTTCGTGTCCCATCCTTTTCAGTCCAGTTCACTGTCTTCCTATTACTTACAGGATAAAACAAAACATCCTCTGATTGGGGTTTAAATCTCTCTTAATCTGGCTTCTTCTCATATTTCCAGTCTTATACTTTATAGCTGTCCATGAACTCTATGATCCAGGCACATTGATCTACTTTTTTATTCTTCTCACACAACACTCCCATCTCTGTGTCTTTTCCCTGGCTGTCTCACAAATCTGGAATATTTTCCCTCTTTATCTTGTCTTTTAGATTCACATACTTTCTTCAAGGAGCAGCTGGTGCCATAGAGAGTTGGGACTGCAGTCAGGAAGACTCATCTCCCTGAGTTCAAATCTGGCCTCAGACACTCACTAGCTTGTGACCCTGTACAAGTCACTTGACTCTGTTTGCCTCAGTTTCCTCATCTGTAAAATGAGCTGGAGAAGGAAATGGCAAACCACTTTAACATCTTTGCAAAAAATAAAACAACAATAACAAAAACTAAAACGGTGTCACAGAGTCAGGCATGACTGTAATTACTGGACAACAACATTGTTATTCCTTCTGAATTCAGTTCTAGTTTTGTTCTAGGTGACATGACTAACAAGACTGAGGACCAAACTCTGTCTCTTATCCTCATGACCTCTCTAACATCTCCAAAATAGGAATCATTTGCAAGGGAAATGGAAATTTCAGTTGCTCACAATCTAAGATACTAAAAACACCAATGGCCAATAAAGACCTGATTGAACTAACACCAGGATGAGGCTAACTCTCAACCCCTAGTATTAATTTAGTCCTCTCTTTTCTACCACTCACCACACTCCCAGTAAGGGAACACAAGTTAACCTAACTATGAGCAACAGAACTCAGCTCTCAATACTCCCTATCTCTTCTCAATTCCAGGAGAATCAAAAGGTAGAAGATTTACTCTGACTGATAGTGCAGTATGGCATTGCTGCAACAATACTCAGGTGGAGAACTGAGGAATAGAGGGAATGTGTCAGGCTGCCAGCATGTCTGGTGCCTTGGGGAATATTACATCTGACTGGGGGCCAATCCTATCACCCCAGGAGTCATCTGAGACAGACACCAAGTCCTTTAAAATTTGGATTGCCCTGTATGGAAAGAAGCTGAAACAGATTTGAGGTCCAATCCCTAGGGAAACTACAACTAAAGGAGAAGGATTCAGAAAGTGAACAATGAGGCAATATAAAGGGAAAAAAATGACTGAAATTACCAAAGATCTTGTGTAGAAGAAAAAAAAAACCTCAAAGAACTTGATTGAGCAAAACAGATAAACTAACAGGGGTAATATCAATAATAGAAGGGAGCATGGTCTGCAGATCAGCTAAATGAGTCCAACCATCTGAATAAATATTGTAAAATAAGTATAATATTATAAAATTTTACATCTGTATAAATATTGTAAAATATATATGAGTAAATTTTTTTAAAACAGGAAAATGAATCAATACCTGATGAGGCAGAGTACCCTGTGGATTCTCAAGAGAACATGGAACCACAGCAGGATGTTAGTGAATGGTTTAAAGGAGAAATACAAATTGTGAAAACAGAATTTATGACTTGCACAACAGAAATAATTAGTAGAATATAACAACTTGAAACCACAGGGGCAAACCTCACCAAACAAACAAAAGATAGAGCAACTGATTGGGAATGCAACTACACAGAAATGAAGGACAATGAGAAGAAAACCAACATTAAAAGACTCATCTCAGATCCTGCCACCTGCAAGAGACTTTTCCCAGTTCTCACCTAGTCTTCAGTCCTTTCTCTCAGAGATTACTATCCATCTACTCTGTAAATACTTTTTTTCCTAAGGACCAAGGCTTAAACCCAACTCATTCTGGCTCTCATTGAGTGACCAGTAATAGGTCCTAGTCCAAGTCCCACTTAGTTGTCATTGTTTGGACCCTGATGTCTACAAATAGTAATTGTTTCTATTTTGGCCAGAAACTCAGAAGGTCTTCCCATCCAAGATTGTTGTTGTTGTTTTAATTAGGTAAAAATAGGTTATTTCTTGGCTCATTTTTAACCTAGTATTACTCACTGAATGAGTATTGCCTCAGTGAGAACTTGGAAATACCTTAACTTAAAAAGGCCAAGATCTCCCACTGCAGCCAGTATCATCTCCAATCATCCTGATCTGTATCTTGACACTCAACCCAGATGGCTCCTGAGGAGAAAGTGGTCCTGGTGACTTTGCACAGCCTTCCCTTACTTAAATCCAATTCACTTGCAGGTTATGGCATCATCTTCTGATGTCATGGTCTTCTTTGAGAATGAAGGACAAATGACAATATATATTTTGTATATACTAGGCAATTTTTCATGTTTTATTCTCCATTAGAAAGAATATTATGCATACATATGTGTATGCATGCATGTTACATACATATGTAAATGCATGTTTGTGTATGTGCATGTGTTTACATATATATGCCCTTATTTGTATTCCCAGAATCTAGTACAGTGCCTGACATACAATAAACTCTTAGACAGTACTTTTTTTTTTTTTTAAGCAATTGGGGTTAAGTAACTTGCTCAAGGTTACACGGCTAATCATTATTTATGTGTGGGTGCTCATTTTCTGAGGCTGGATTTGATCTCGGGTCATCCCAATTCCGAGGCCGGCACTCTTACTCACTGTGCCACCTAGCCACCCCTAGACAGTACTTTTTGACTGACCTATTGATTGTTTCCTATATGAGCAAATCTTTCCTAATTCTACCTCTACCCACCTAATTTTTAATGGTTTTATCCATCTTGTAGTTATCTGTATATACTTATCTGGGTTCATATTATGTAATTGTAGTAGAATGTAATCTACTTAATAAATCAGGGATTCCTTTATTTTTGTTTTCATATCTCTAGCATCAAGTTCAATACCTTGAATGTAGTGTTTTTTGAATTAATTGAATTTAACTGCAAGGGACCTTGGGTTCTCAAAGGCTATGCCAGCAAAATCCATGTCCTGTTAAGATCAATCAATTTAGAAAAGTTTTTAGTATATCCCTTAACTGGATATCATCTAACATTTAGGCTAGCTAATTTGGAGAGTGTGAATGGACAGTTGAGATCATCAATCCAAAATGCTTCTTTTAAAGATGAGGAAATGGAGGTCCATTATAGTGAAACTGCTGACTTATGGTCTCACAGTTAGTAATTATCAGAGCTGGTATTCTATCTCAGACCCTTAAACTCTCAATTTAATGTTTTTTCCCCCACTATACCATCCAGAATGGTTGCTACTAGGTTGGCACTTCTCTTTACATTCGTTGTCCCCTATTAGACTATGAGCTCTTCAGAGCAGAGTTTGCCTTTTCCTTTGTTTGTATCCCTAGTACGGACTGACTGATTGACTGACTGGATGACTTCTCTCAGAACTTCCATATAAAGAGGGCACACAGTCCAAGCATCCCTTCAGTTTTTTTTGTTTTTTGTTTTTTGGAGGGCAATTGGGGTTAAGTAACTTGCCCAAGGTTACACGGCTAGGTTTTTGTTTGTGCGTGTTAAGTGTCTGAGGCCAGATCCGAACTCAGTTCCTTCTGACTCCAGGGCCGATACTCTACTCACTGCGCCACCTAGCCGCCCCCATCCCTTCAGTTTTAACCAGGCTGCAATCTGAACTGATCCATCATGTCCCCATGCCAGGTACCTCCTCAAAATCTCTTGCTTTTCAGCTTTTTTTTTATGTGTTAAATTCCTCCATCTTGAGAGCAGGGATTATCTTTTTTATTATATTTGTATTCTAAGAGCTTAGTACAATATCTGGCATATAGTAGGTGCTTAATAAATAATTGTTGACTGAATGATTATAGCAAGTCATGGAGATGATCTATTTAGAAAGGAAAGTTCTGTGATCTATATCTATAGAAGGAGTACCTGAAATCATAAATATTTTGAATATTGAAGTATAGAAGTATTGTTTTTCATTTCTTAAAATTAAAATCAGAATTTTGAAGACATCTGTTTCATGGATAGGTGATTTTTTTTTTTTTTGCTTTTTTGGAGGACAATTGGGGTTAAGCAACTTGCCCAAGGTCACATGGCTAGTTTTTGTGTTAAGTGTCTAAGGTCGAATTTGAACTCAGGTCCTCCTGACTCCAGGGCTGGTGCTCTATTCACTGTGCTACCTAGCTGCCCCAGTTGTTTTTTTTTTTTTTTAAGGAAGCATTAGTCTAGGGGAATGTGCTTGTTCCAGGTCTCAGTTTTGTTGCTTCTTAGCTGAGTGACCTTGGGCAGCTCACTTCAGGTCTTTGGGTGTCAGTATGTTCATCTTTAAAAAATGAGGGTTTTTGTACTAAGTAATCTGTCAGATTCCTTCTTCTCTAGAAATCAATTAACGGATAATTTTGATTATGTTGGCAAAGCAAATGCTTCCATTTGAAGGCACATAGCATGGTTAGAGGGTTCTCTAGCCCTTCTGCGAGCTTTCTAATTCACTACTGCATATTTGGTGGCTATCTGGGGTGTAATTTGCATTTCAGTGACAAGTAAAACATTTAAAATGTATTACCCTTGGAAAAATCTCTAATGTTGAGGTTATCCTTTTGAAAATAATGTTAATGAGATTGCAGCATAGTGTCTGTGGCATAGTAGGTAGTTAATAAATGCTTGTTGACTTGGCTTGTTAAAAGTATGCCAAATGTGTTAAGAGTTCCCCCTTTACTCAAGAATATTCATCAGCAATGGCAAATGGAATGATTAGTGGAAATCCTCACTAAATAAACACGTAATCTTGCTTGAGATAGGGAATAGGGACTATACTTGTGATTTCATTAGTAGAGCACACTCCCCCATAAAGGAAACTCCCTTTACCAATGAAGGTGGCACCTCTGCTACTTATAGTCTTTGAGAGTGGCACAAGGCAACGGGAGGTTATTTTCCTAAGCTTACACAGCCAGTAGACTTGAGACTTGAACCCAGTCTTTCTCTATCCAGGAATTTTCTCTGGCTATCTCCTAGGCCTGGAATGTTCTCCTTCCTCATCTCTGCCTATTGGGTTCCCTTAAATTCCAAATAAGAGCTCATTTTCTGCAGGAAATCTTTTCCAACCCCTATTAATTCTAGTATTTTCTCTCTTTTAATTATCTATACATATTTACTTGTTTGTTATCTCCCCCATTAGGTTGTGATCTCCTTGAGGGCAGAGACCATCTTGCCTCTTTTTGTATTCCCAGAGTCCAGTAGCGGTCAATGCTTAGCAATGGTAGGAGATTGATAAACTTATTGTTTAAACTTACTGACTGACTGATAAAACTATTTCTCTATACACTGCACTAGGCTGCCTCACAACTTGGGATAATAAGTGAGAAAACAATACTTACATAATTCATATTGCTTATTTGCTTCCTGGGTAGAAGATAGCTACTAAGAGCAACCTGAGGTTGTTAGGTTCCTTCTACTTACTTGACAAGCTGCTTTAAACCCTTTTAAATGAAAAAATTACAAGTACCAGGAAAAAACATGACTAATTGAGTTAAAGTAATCAGTGTTGCATGAGGACAGATTTTATATGAACAATAAATAGCTGCTACTATTTTTACTTATCAATTATTTTTACCATCCCCCCCAAAAAAACAACAACAACAACAACAACAAACCCTAGCCAAACAGAAGTCCCTTTAATTGGTGAGGATGAAAATATAAGTTTTTGCAATGGTATGCTTCATTTCCTAGAATACAACCCCCATTCCACTGCCACCATTATTATCATCAACAGGTGTTGTGGCTGCTCTTTAAATACGTATTAAAATGATACTCACTCCCCCCATACACTCCAAGCTGCCATAGGATACTGATGTTGGCAGCAAAATTGGGAGTCTAGCACAGGAAAAACAACATTATTTTACCATTGTTTTAAACTATGAACCTGACCAGTCCTTAGATTACTGTGAAATTGTCTTAGATGCTTATCAATCCTAAAACAATAGGAATATTACAACATAGAACATCAGAAAACACTAAAAACAAATATTTCATTTATTCAGTCCCATTTTCATCAACTACGAGAGAATGGAATATTAGGTGATATTTACTGAAGGAAACCTCAAAATCAGAGACAGTAGGCATAGAATGATCACATCTAAACGTCATGATCTGGGGAATCTGCCATTATTCCTGACATGGCTGAGTGCATAATCACTTCTATCCACACTGATCACATTTTATATTTATTTCTCATTTACATAATACAGAAGGATGCGGAATAAGCCCCAGAAAGCAAATAAACACATTGAGCAGAAAAGGAAAGAAACCTTGAAAATTATTCCTTTGTCCATTTCAATTTTCTTCCTTGGATGTAATAAAGACTAGTTTCCTTAGATTCAGGGGTTAGTTTTTCTCAATGTTGGATGAACTTTTATCAATTGGATCCATGAAATCATTGATGTGGTCATTGCCCCACTCATTTATTTAAATTGATCCCTACCTACTCATCCTGGGTCACTTTTATTCATGTCTTTCTTTAAGTTTGTCTTCTATAAGCATTGACCAATGGGTTGGGAGGCTTTTTCAATTCTCCAGGCAACACAAGACTATCAATGGAGTATGTCTTTCTGTTAGTTATCCTTACTTTTGCCATGTTACCAGCCCATTTTATTTTGCATATTTCTGATTAGATCTCTTCCAATACTTTTTCTGCATAATTTATTGCTTATGTTTTCTTGCAGCCCATTCACACCCACCATATGCCTCTCTATTGCTTTTTCAGTGATGCTTGATTTCAATTTGTCAGCATTGTGTGACTCATAGTCATACATACCACATTACAAGAAGGATGTTGGTGTTTCAAATTTTTTTTTCCCCAGAAAAAAAAAAATTGGGGCCCATTATGAGAATTTTGCAATTTCTTTCTCTCTAACTTTCTCTCTGTTTATATGCACACATACATATATACATGTGTGTCATTGGTCCTCTTCAAAATGAAGTATGACTAAGAACAATATCTCTATGTATATATATGACAGGCTTTATAGATTGTCCATCAAATATACCTAAAGCCTGGACAATGGACATTCTTCATTCAATTATTATTATTTTTGCTGTGTGGATAGTTAGGTCAAACTCTTTTAACTCAACACAGATCTCATCCAGAGAATTCTGCTATGTTCTGAGGCTTGATGCAATTAACATAATGCCATCTGAAAACAGGGACATGTAGAGAAAATCATTGTGATAGGGAATCACTCTGTCACTTGGCCTCCATGAAACCAACAAACACCTTTGACCAAGATACATCTATTGATTTTATTCCTCTCAATATCAAGAATCAGAGTGTCATCAAGTAATTTTATCTCTGTTGTCTTCTTTTTCAAGGACAATATATATTTTTAAAATTTGGAATATGCAATCTTCTTAGAGTATATACTTTGTGGGATAGTCTATGTGTCTTCTGTTTGATGGAGACTATGAGTCTGGCCTGCATTTAGTATGCCAGGGAGATAAGCCAAGATTTTGGAGGCCTGTGTCTAGAGGTCATACCCTTCCCTTATCTGGGCATGGAATGATTAGACATGAAGAGGTAGGGAGAGAGAGAGAAAGAGAGAGAGAGAGAGAGAGAGAGAGAGAGAGAGAGAGAGAGAGAGAGATTGAGACTGAGAGAAAGAGAGACAGAGACAGAAACACAGAGATTAAGACAGAAATAGAGAGATTGTAGAATGCTGGTCTTTGAGTCTGGACAATCTGAGTTTAAATCCTGCCTCTGACACATACTAGTTATGTGACCCTGTGCAAGTCACTTAACCTCATGGTGCCCCAGGGTAACTCCCTAAACTATAAATTATAAACAAGTTGCTCCCTTACATCAATAGCGGGAATTTTCACATTAAGGATTCTCTACTCTGAAGAAATCACAGGTCCAAACATGACCTCAAAAAAAAAAAAAAGATTCAGATGAAATATTCATCATTATAAAATAAAAACCACTTAACCCAGTTTCTGCTAATCCCTTTGCCTTTGCATTACAATGCCCAGGACAGAACTTCTGGAATGCCAATCCCTGATGACTGGAGCATTCCTTTGGAGACTATGTCTGTCCTTTTAAAAGCTTACCTCTGTTTCCATAAGGGAAAAAAAGTTAATTGTTTAGAACTTCAAACCCTCTTATGAATCATGAAGAGCTCTAGTCCTTTTGAATCAATCTAGAAATGTGTGCTTTGTTTTTGTGTCACCTTACATTTTTCTGGTATAAGCTCTGACATTTTTCAGTCCCCTCCATGGAATCACTCTTGTGGTGACAAAAACATTAATACAATTTCCTGCACTTAAGTGGACAAAGGTATCTAGTGATTACAATAACTTTTGAGGCATTTTTTTTTTTTTGTCAACTACAGCATGATTGAAGCCAGGAGAAAGAGTCGTTCTTTAAGATTAAATCCTCAAGCAACTAGTGACAGAGTCCTTGTCCTTGAAGCTTATATAAATAACCTTCCTGTGTTTTTTTAACCTGTTCCCCCCTCTCCAGCCACCCCAGCAGTGAGGCATGTCACTCCACCGGTCCATATATATCTCCTTTTATTGCTGTCCACTTGGGTATCTGTACAGGTCATCCATTTTGCTGCCTCTCTGGCAGCCACTGGGAACTAACAAGGAAAGTTCCTGGACTTTGTGTGCTGGGCTGGGGGAGGAGGGAGAAGGAAGAAGTGTCAGTTTTCTCCAGGACTAACAGTCCCAATCAGATGCTGGTCCTGGGCCTCATAAATCTTGTGGGTGACCCAGGTGAACCCTGAGGCTCAGAGCTCACTGAAAACTGATCAGGGCCCTGCTTAGTTTAACAGGCCCTTTTTGGTGACAAGTGAAGGGTTCAACAAATGCACAAAACAGATATATATTAGCTGAAAAACTAATGGCTTTTAAAAGAATGTTTGACAATTGTTTAAGGCTGTCTGTAGATCCATTATACTGATAAACGACCATCTTGGTACACACTAAAGTAGAGTTGCCTAGGAGAAAACCAACTTAAAAGTTTGATCCTTTTTATTCTTTTTTGATTCATTTTAATTTTTTTAAATTTGATTTGATTTTTTTTTAATCTTCTTGTTAAATTCAGGAGACATACATGTTTTTTGGCAACTGAGAAGACTTTGAGAAAATAGGAAAAATTACCTGTTTTGCATAAATTTAATTTTGTAGCCAAATTGGAATTAAAAAGACTCTGAAACTGCCCCCAGTGACCTGCTATTGACCGCTTGAACTTCTAAGTTAGGGTCAGGGGGGCCCAGAATAAGAGGTCAAAAGCTGGTCAGTTCTCCTCAGCCCCAGCATGTTGAATGGGAAGACTTTATAGCTGTGATTTATGCAATTTGCAGAGACAGGTTAAGGAGGCCTTAAAACATGCCACAGTGCTCACTTACACTGGGTACACTATCTGCTTGGAAAATAAATTCTGATTGTCCAGCTGAAGTCTCTTGGGGATACGCCTTGAAGTATTTTACTCTCTGTGTCTAAAGATTCATTCCCACACTCGACCCCTGAACGTGACAAGGTTAGTGTTTCCAGATTTATTTAAACAATACAAATGCACCAAATGAAGCCCTTTCTAAACCTGATTAATTGCAAAGGCAGAATAACCATCAGTAATGAATTATTTGGGAGTGTGGGGGGCAGGTAGCTAACTCTTACAACAGTTAAAACTCTTAAATCAGTCACTGAGGAGCTCCAAATACAATGTAAATTGCTATTTTTACACAAATCCAAATATGAGATCTTTGGAAGTTCTACTTGAATAGCTTCTTAGGTCTTTGTGGACTGCTGTTATTGAGAGCAAATTATCAGAATAGTAGATAGTTTATGTTCAGAACTATGTGGGGAATAATATAGGGGATGGGTTGGGAGGAAAACTAATTAACTGATTTTTTCTTTTGCTGCTTACTTTTCATTTGAAAAAAAACTTTTTTTTTTCTTTTGCTGCTTACTTTTCATTTGAAAAAAACTTGTTTTTTTTTTCTTTTGCTGCTTACTTTTCATTTGAAAAAAAACTTGGTGTTTATAAAAATCAGACTGCCTTTTGGATTTAGGTATAGTTAAATCACAAACAAGAAAGCAAACATTTTACTTCCACCATGACTTCCTTCCTCTAAATCTACAATATGGTGCTAAGAGTCTAAATTAATCTCCTCAGAAGAAAGCTCAGAAACGTAACCCGGACTTTATATTTACTAACCATGGTTTGCATGGATGCTATAAACCAGGAGCCAAACCCAGGTTTTTCAAGGATGAAAAGGCTATAAACCTTTGAACTACCTTGTTGTCTGCTTACAGGGAATTTACTGCTTCTTGGTACGTGTGTTCTCATAACTCAAATTGGCTTTGATCTAATAAATGCAACTTAACAAGGTATTAGTCTATAATATGGCTTAATTGCATTTGGTATAATGAGAGAAAAAGCTAAAATGGTGAAAGATATTCACATTGAAAAATGGCTACCTGGCAATATTCAGCCACTAATTTCCATAAAGGTTTTAAGGACACACTCTAAGCGAGGTTAACGCATGCCCTAAATATATATTTGCGTAAGCAATAAGAATGGCACACTCCTAACAGTTTCGATTTGTTAGAGAAATAATACACTAAAATAAAAATTATTTTTTATAATCAGTTTATGACAGGAAGGCCTAAAAGGCTATAAAGTAGTATATACTTTGGGAACAACAGCAAAAAAAAGTCCTAGATAAATATTATTTAGCTGACGAACCCTGGGCCATTTCTGGTCTTATAAGGCATAGTGTTTCCCCATTCCAACTTTTACCCTCCTTTTAAAATGCTCAGGTATATTTACTTGATAAAATGGCATAGCTCAAAAGAGTTATGAAAATCTCCCATGAATGTATTTTTTAGTCACAGGATTTAGAGCTGGAAGGAATCTTTGAGATGATCATGATCAAAGCCCCTCTCAGACCCAGCAATGTTAAGTGACCTGATCAAAGTTAAACAGAGTAGATAAGAGCCAGGATCTGAATCAAAATTCCATGATTCTCCATCCAGTGTTCTTTGAATACCTTATTTCCCC
The DNA here is from genome assembly GCA_011680675.1 of Gymnobelideus leadbeateri. Taxonomy (NCBI): domain Eukaryota; kingdom Metazoa; phylum Chordata; class Mammalia; order Diprotodontia; family Petauridae; genus Gymnobelideus; species Gymnobelideus leadbeateri. The sequence goes on along the minus strand of WOXC01008073.1, from coordinate 62,329 downwards.
ACAGGTTTGGTTTGTTCATGCTCTTGATCTCTATCATCATCATCATCATCATCATCATCATCATCATCATCATCATCATCATCATCATCATCACCACAATCATGTTGAACATCAAGCTCATTATCATTAATATCATCACCACCACCACCACCATCATCATCCTTTCTAGAAAAAGGAAAAGGAACCCTAAAGGCAATCCTTTTACAACAGCCCCTCAACAATCCCAGAAAACTCCACCTTTATCTTTTATCAGAGCCTAAATGGATGTGAATTAGTACCATTCAGATCACTGTAGGCAAGTCAAGGTGAGGGCTGAAACCAAGAAAAACCAAGAAGCCTAGTTCCCTAATTCAGATGGTCAGTCTTTATTTTCACAGCAATGCAATTGACTTTGTCAGTGGGTTCCCAAACTTGAGTTGGTTAAAATGCTGTTTTCCTGCTGGATTTAATCTGTTGTAAAAGGGTATCTTCCTTCTTGAACGATAAAAATTAAAGCTAATGTTCCCAGTTCACTGTAAATAGCTTTCTGGAAACTCAGAAACTCAGTTAATTAAATCTTCCATTATGAAGTATTTTCTATTACCAGAAGAAATTAAAAGTAGACAGGGAGCACAGGGCAGTCATTAATGAGGTTAGTAAAAATCCAAAGAGATGCTGCATTCTAAGACTGGTTCTGCAAAAGTCTCATATTAAGTGATGAAGCCCTGAAAGAAGGGAACTTTACATTTTGATGATCAATTCTGATCAACTGGTATTTTTCAGAGCTCTCACATGGGTCAAGATGAGAGGAGAAAAGAGATGATTGATGCATATCCTTGTCATGAGAACTTAATGTTGTTTGCCCTTCTTGCTTGAAGAGGACCAATGACATCACAATATTGGGGTCAAGGTCCAGTTGTGGCTGAGGCTCTCCCCTGGGTACAAAGGAACAAATCGTTCATTTGAACATTTGGGAAGGGGATTTCTCTAGATTTTTCTCATGTTTCTCTTGAGCTACTGAGATTCTGCTTTGCTCACAGGGCATAGAGCCTTTTTTGATGAGAGTATGCCATATTGGGCTGTCTTGTGCCATGTCTCTAATGTTTCACAATCAAAAATACAGTTCTTTAGAGAGACTTGAGAGAGTACTTGAACTATTTCTGCTATGTGAGTGCTTGTCTTGTGCTACTTAAAATAGTCTTATTGGCACTGGATGGAGCCAAGATGGTGGAAAGAAAGCAGTAACTGCACTAAGCTCCTCAGTCACTAAACCTTAAAAAGTGAATCTGAATGGATTCTGGAGTGACAAAATCCACTTGGAGACAGATTGTGGCAGAATCCAGCCCAGGAAATTGCCCATTACATCCAGACAGGACAAGTGCAGAGCATGTGGGGTCTGCACAGCTCAGACTTAAAAGCAGACAAGCAGACTACACCAGAGAGAGAAGAAGCCCCAGCCTGCAGACTTACCAAGGACGAATCTCAGTCATCTCACTGTCATCTCAGGAGGGGACAGGAGGATTCATTAGAGCCAGGTAGGAGAGTCTGGCCCCAACTGGAGAGAGCAGCATTTCCTGCAGTGATCAGCCCCCAGCCTGGAAGTTTAGAAACTGCCTGCCTGTATAATACAGGGGCTAGAATGGCAATGTAAATTCTAGTTGCTCAGATCCATCCATCCCTCCCTCATGAAGTAGAAAACCCAAAGATAAGTCTCCCACCCAGATTGAAATCCCAAGTTAATGGAAATAGCCTCAGGCTAGGGAGTCTCCAAGAAGGGGTGTAACTGAGAAAACCAGGAATCTGAAGAGAAGAGAGGGAGGGGTCCCAACAAACCCCACCTCACCAACAAAAACCTACTTATAGCCCAGGGGTATAGAGGCAGAAATTGATTCACCTCCACAGTCTTCTCAGTGTGCATCTACATTCCTCTCTGACATTCCTGCCTTAGACTTGTAATGGAAATGCAAATTTAACGATCTTCCCTGCCCCTAGCTTAAGTGCACCTGGAGCTTGTGGTGGGAGGTTTGTTTTTCAAGAAAGCCCACACCTTGATACTTTGTGATTGGGCAGTAGGTCAAGGAAGTTGTTACAATCTTTGAGCCAGGAGAAGGCTATATAAACTCTGATGAGAGGCTTTGCTTTGGGACTCACTTTGAGAAGTGTTGTGTGATTTGACCAGATGAGACTCTGGAAAGCCGTTGTTGAGAGCCCCCCGGCTTTGAAAACCCAGATGTTGATGCTTCCCTCTCTGGTAACTGTGATTTGGTATTGATATAATGGTTGGACAGTTTGGAAGTCTGTCTGTTTGATCTGTAAGTTCTGTAACTCTGAAGTTTGGGGTGCTGACCTTTTTGCCCTGAACTAGGTAATGTGTGTTTGTTTGATTAAAGTAAGCTTGTTAACCCGTTTTGAGTTGCTTTCCTTTTGAAAAGCAGATCTAAGAACCTGTGTTGACAGTCACTCTGGGGATATTGGGGTGCTTGCTGCAACAAGCCTCAAACTAGATACCCAGAGGCTACAGCACTCAAAGTCAAAAAACCAGGCCCTTAACTCATAGCCTGAGAAATTAAGAAATAGGAAATCACAATGGGAAGGAAGGAAGCTGAGAAGGAGAAGGGGAAGGCAAGAAAGTCAATACAAGTCTACTATGTAGGTCAAGAACAACCAAATACACGGGACAATATGGACTCTCTACCCACACCTGAGACCACAGAAGGAAATATGAACGAGTCTCAAGCTCAAATAGGATTCGTGGAGGAGCTTAAGAAAGATTTTAAAGACCAAATCATGGAGGCAGTTACCAATTTGGAAAAAAGTCTCAGTGAAGAAAACAAATCCTTAAAGAGTAAAATTAGTGAAGTAATTGGAGAAAATACCTTCCTAAAAAAGGACCTTCAAAAACTAACTGAAGACTACAATTCACTAAAAATTAGATTCAAACAAATTGAAAATCAGAACTCTATGATACAGCAAGAGTCAATCAAACAAAACAAGACGATTGAAAAATTGGAAGAAAATGTAAATATCTCACTGGAAAAACAACTGACCTAGAGAATAGATCCAGGAGAGACAACTTAAGAATTATTGGTCTATCAGAAAGCCATGATGAAAAAGGCAGCCTAGACAACATACAACAAGAGATTGTCAAAGAAAACTGTCCTGAAGTCCTGGAATCAGAAGATAAAATAGTTATTGGAAGAATTCACCGGACGCCTCCTGAAAGAGATTCCAAATTGAAAACTCCAAGAAATATAGTAGCCAAATTCCAGAATTACAAGATTAAGGAAAAAATTCTACAAGCAGCCAAAACAAAACAATTCAAATATTGAGGAACTACAGTTAGGATCACACAGGACCTAGCAGCTTCTACATTAAAAAAGCAGAGGGACTGTAATCTTATATTTCGTAGGGCAAGAGAGCTAGGACTACAACCAAGGATTAACTACCCAGCAAAACTGAGCATCATCTTTCAGGCAAAGAGATGGTCATTTAATGAAATAAGGGACTTATTCAATAAATAAGTAAGAGAGCTGAGCCCAGGTCCTCATGAGCCAGAGTTTTAGCCCAAGGGCGGCCAGGCCAACAGCCGGCTGGAGGGACCCCAGAACACCAGCAGCTGTGGTGATTCCAGAATGGTCAACAAAGACATGCCTAGGACAAAGCTCCCCTGTCTGGTAGCAGAGTTCTACTGTGGCTACAAGCCGCAAACTCAAGTAATTAAGTGGCAACAACATGCCACGGTAAAGGAAGCAAAATAAACAGAAAAATGAAACATTAGACTCCTATTTTGGGGGCAAAGAGGATCGAAGCATGGAACAGTCAGAGGACTGTAAAGTCAGAAATCCTGCTCCAAAAGCCCCAAAGGAAAATATGAGCGGGTTGCTGGCCATAGAGCACCTTAAGAAGGACTTTAAAAATCAAATAAGAGAAGTGGAGGAAAAATTGGAAAGAGAAATGAGAAGGATGCAGGAAAAGTATGAAATGAGGGTCAACAGCCTGACTGAGGAAAACAACACCTTAAAAAATAGACTAACTCAAATGGCAAAGGAGGCGCAAAAGGGCAATGAGGAGAAGAATGCCTTAAAAAGTCGAATTTGCCAGATGGAAAAAGAATCTCAAAAGTTCACTGAGGAGATTCATTCCTTCAGAGTTAGACTGGAGCAAATGGAAGCTAATGACTTTATGAGAAATCCAGATGCTGTTAAACAGATCCAAACAAATGAAAGAATAGAAGGCAATGTGAAATATCTCATGGGAAAAGCCACTGACCTGGAAAATAGATCCAGGAGATAAAATTTAAAATTATTGGACTACCTGAAAGCCATGATCAAAGAAAGAACCTAGAAATCACCCTTCAACAAATTCTCAAGGAAAATTGTCCTGATGTTCTAGACCCAGAGGGGGAAAGAAAGGTTGAAAGAATCCACAGATCACCTCCTGAAAAAGATCCCAAAAAGAAAACTCCTAGGAATATTACTGCCAGGTTCCAGAATCCCCAGATCAAGGAGAAAATACTCCAAGCAGCCAGAAAGAAACAATTTCAATATTGTGGAAACACAATCAGAATAGCACAGGACCTGGCAGCTTCTACACTGAGGGATTGAAGGGCATGGAATATGATGTTCCAGAGGGCAAAAGATCTGGGACTGAACCCAAGGGTCACCTACCCAGCAAAACTGAGTATTTTGTTTCAGGGGAAAATATGGTCATTCAGTGGAATAGAGGACTTTCAAGCATTCTTGAGGAAAAAACCAGAGTTGAATAGAAAATTTGACATTCAGACACAAGAAGCAGGAGATACCTGAGAAGGTAATCAGTGAAAAGAAATCAAAAGGAACTTATCAAAGTTGAACTATTTACATCCCTATATGGAAAAGCAATAACGGTGACTGATGATATCTTTCTCACTATGAAAATAATGGAAGAAGGGTGTGTGGTCATATGAGTACATAGGTGAATGTGTGTATACATGTTTACAGTTATACATGGATAGAGGGCATAGGTTGAATTTGTTGGGAAGGGATGATACCTAAGGGGTGAAATTATGAGGTGAGAGAGGCAAGTGGCAAGAGTAGATGGGGAGAGACAGGGTAGGGTTAACTATCTCATGTAGAAGAAGCAAGGGTAAGTGGCTGCAGAGGAGGGGTAGAATAGGACGGCAAAAAGGCAAAACCACATTCTCATTGAATTTGGTTCAGGGAGAGAATGACATACATACTAAATGGGATATCTCAACCTGCAACAGATTAGGGGGAAGGGGGATGAGAGGAGGGATGATGGATGGGAGGGCATTCTTGCGGGGAGGGGAGGTTGGAAGTACCCACTGTAGAAGAGGGACAGGATCAAGTAGGGAATGGATCAGGTGGGGGGTGGGATGGGTGGGAGGGAATTATAAGCAGCCTTGTACAATATATCTACTATGGTAATATTTTGCATAGCTATACATGTACAAAATATACTGAATTACTTATCTTCCCAGAGGGAATGGGTGACAAGGGAGGAAGGGAATGGATCTGAAATTAGAGGTCTTAAAATTAAATGTTTCAAACATATATAAATACTATTATCAATACTCTTTTGCTTGTAACTGGGAGATAAGATATACAGGCATCGGGGCACAGAGATTCACCTTGCTCTAATGGAAAAGTCGAAGGGGGTATGGGAGAAGATATGGGAGAGAGCAGGATGGAGGAAGCGATATCTTGTGGGAATGCTATTCTGGGAGGGTGGGTAGGGGAAAAACGGGGAAAAAAAATTGTAACTCAAAATCTGTCGGAAATGAATGATGTAAAACAGGAGTTAATAAAGCATTTTTTTTAAATAAAAAAAAACAATAAAACTAACTGGATCAAAAAAAAATGAAAAGGGTGAATGTACCTCCAATGAAGAGGAAATTAAAAAAATGAGCAATTATTGTTCCCAATTGTATGCACATAAATATGACAATCTTAGTGAAATGGATGAATATTTACAAAATTACAAGTTGCCCAGATTAACTGAAGAGGAAGTGAATTGCCTACATAAACCCATCTCAGAAAATGAAATCTCAGAAGTTATCAATGGACTCCCTAGGAAAAAAATCCCCAGGGCCAGATGGGTTTACTAATGAATTCTATCAAACCTTTAAAGAACAATTGATTCCAATACTCTACAAACTATTTGGGAAAATTAGTGAAGAAGGAGTCCTACCAAATTCTTTTTGTGACACAAATATGGTACTGATTCCTAAATCAGGAAGAGATAAAACAGAGAAAAAAAATTATAGACCAATTTCCCTCATGAATTTAGATGCAAAAATTTTAAATAAAATATTAGCCAAAAGACTCCGACAACTTATCACAAAAACAATACACTTTGATCAGGTAGGATTTATTCCAGGAATGCAAGGATGGTTTAATATTAGCAAAACCATCATTATAATTAAGCATGTCAACAATAAAACTAGCAGAAACCACATGATCATCTCAATAGATGCAGAAAAGGCTTTTGACAAAGTACAACATCCATTCCTATTAAAAACACTAGAAAGAATATATGGAGGTAGGAGCCAAGATGGCAGAAAGGAAGCAGTAACCTCGCTGAGCTCCTCTGTCACTAAGTCTCAAAGGGTGAATGTGAGTGGATTCCGGAGTAACAGAGCCCACTGGAAGACAGAGTGTGGCAGAGTCCAGCCCAGGAGGTTTCCTAGTGTGTCCAGACAGGTCGAGCGCAGAGCGAGTGGGGTCTGCACAGCTCAGACCTAAGAGCATACAAGCAGACTACACCGGAGAGACAAAAAGCCCCGGCTTGCAGACTTACCGAGGATGAATCTCAGTCATCTCTTGGAGGGGAAGGATCATTGGAGCCAGGTAGGAGAGTTGGACCCCAGTAGAGAGAGTGGCTTCTCTGGGCAGCATTCAGCCCCCAGCCTGGAAGTTTAGAAACTGCTTGCCTGTATAATACAGGGGCTGGAAAGGCAAAGTAAATTCTAGCTGCTCAGATCCTCCCATCCCTCCTTCATGAAGCAGAAAACCCAAAGATAAGTCTCCCACCAAGATTGAAATCCCAAGTTAATGGAAATAACCCCAGGCTTGAGGGTCTCCAAGAAGGGGTGTAACTGAGACAGCCAGGAGTCTCTAGAGAAGAGAGGGTGGGGTCCCAACAAGCCCCACCTCACCTCACCAACAAAAGCCTACTTATAGCCCAGGGGTATAGAGGCAGAAATCTGAAGTGATCAGACTAACCCCCACCTACACATCTACATTCCTCACTGATTTTCCTGACTTAGCCATAAACTAGCCACCCAGAGGTATTCAAAGTCAAGGATCAGGCCCTAAACTCGCAGCCTGAGAAACTAAGAAACAGTAGTCACAATGGGAAGGAAGGAAGCTGAAAAGGAGAAGGGGAAGGCAAGAAAGTCTATTGGAGCCAAATATCAAGGATCTACAGTTAGGATCACACAGGACCTAGCAGCTTCTACATTAAAAGAGCGGAGGGACTGGAATTTGATATTTCTTTCTTTCTTTTTTTTTTTTTTAAAGCAATTGGGGTTAAGTAACTTGCTCAAGGTTACATGGCTAGTCATTATTTATGCGTGGGTGCTCATTTTCTGAGGCCGGATCTGATCTCGGGTCATCCCAACTCTGAGGCTGGCGCTCTTACTCACTGCGCCACCTAGCCACCCCTTTTGGGCAATTGGGGTTAAGTAAGTTGCCCAAGGTTACAAGGCTAGGTTTTTGTTTGTGTGGATTAAGTGTCGGAGGCCGGCTCCGAACTCAGGTCCTTCTGACTCCAGGGCTGGCGCTCTATTCACTGCGCCACCTAGCCACCCCTGGAATTGGATATTTCATAGGGCAAGAGAGCTAGGACTACAACCAAGGATTAACTACCCGGCAAAACTGAGCATAATCTTTCAGGCAAGGAGATGGATGTTTAATGAAATAAGAGACTTCCAGACTTTCCTGATGAAAAAGCCAGAGCTCAATGGAAATTTGATCTCCAATTACAAGATGACAGAAGGACATAAAAAGGTAAACAAGGGTAACACAGACTCACACATGCAGAAGTGCACACACCCACACCCACAAACACATGCTCACTACTTGGGATGCAACAAGAGCAAAATGTTCACATCCCTATATGTGGAGCTGATAACTGTCAATATTTGAAATCTTTATGATTATCATGACCTTCAAAAGGGTTATACTTAGAGGTTGTGCGTATGAATGCACTAACTTGATGTCTAAAAAAAAAACTATTAAGGGGATCAAAGGGAATGTAATGGGAAAAAGGAAAAGATTAGATAGGAAAAGGTAAACTATGCCATCTGAAGAGGCATCAAAACACACTATAGAAGAGGGGAAAGAAAGAGGGAGAAGAACATCATTTAAACACTATTCTCACTGGTTCTGGTTCAAAGAGGAATCAAATTAATCAGTGAAGTTTAAGATTCTAATGTGAATAGACACATAAATTCATTAAATAGAGGAAAAGGAGGGAGGGAGAGGAGCACTGTTTGAAATTTACTCTCATTGGTTTGGAATCAAACAGGGAGTAATTTGATAAGTATAAAAATTTATTGTGTCCTATAGATAGTGGGAGGGTAAGTGGGGGGGGGGTGAAAAGGAGAAGACTAAGGAGGGGATTAGAATGGAGGGAAATAGTAGTAAGGGGAGAGGGTAGGTTAAGAAGGGGGGTCACTGGGTGGGAACACTTGGGGAGGGGGTGGTCAAAAGGGAAAGCTTCAAGGTGGGGAAGGGGGAAGGAAGAGATGAAAACATAAACAGGGGAGGGAATAGGATGGAGGGGAAGAGACAGATAGTCATCATTACTGTGAATGTGAATGGGATGAACTCTCCCATGAAACAGAGGCGGATAGCAGAATGGATTAAAAACCATAATCCTACACTATACTGTCTACAAGATACACATTTGAAACAAAGGGATACCCACAGGGTAAAGGTAAAAGGTTGGAGTAAAATATATTATGCCTCAGCTAAAGTAAAAAAAGCAGGGGTAGCAATACTTATCTCAGATAAAGCAAAAGCAAAAATAGATCTAATTAAAAGAGATAAGGAAGGAAACTATATCCTACTAAAAGGCACCATCAAGAATGAAGCAATATCACTACTTAATATATATGCACCAAGTGGTATAGCATCCAAATTCCTAGAGGAGAAGTTAAAGGAATTAGAGGAAGAAATAGATAGCAAAACTATACTAGTGGGGGACCTTAATCTCCCCCTCTCTGAACTCGATAAATCTAACATCAAAATAAACAAGAAAGAAGTTAAGGAGGTGAATAGAATCTTAGAGAGACTAGATATGATGGATCTCTGGAGAAAACTGAATGGGGATAAAAAGGAATTTCCTTTCTTTTCAGCAGTGCATGGTACATACTCAAAAATAGACCATGTACTAGGGCATAAAAACCTCACAATCCAGTGCAGAAAGGCAGAAGTATTAAATGCATCATTCTCAGATCATGATGCAATAAAAATTATATGCAATAAAGGGCCAGGGAAAGATAGACTAAAAACTAATTGGAAATTAAACAATTTAATCCTAAAGAATGGATGGGTCAATGAAGAAATTATAGAAACGATCAATAATTTCATTCAAGGGAATGATAATAATGAGACAACATACCAAAATTTGTGGGATGCACTAAAGGCAGTTCTCAGGGGAAGTTTTAGATCCCTGAGTGCATACTTAATTAAAGCAGAGAGAAGGGAGGTCAATGAATTGGACATGCAATTGAAAAAGCTAGAAAAAGAACAAATTGAAAATCCCCAATTAGAAATATTGAAAACCAAGGGAGAGATTAATAAAATTGAAATTAAGAAAACCATTGAATTAATAAATAAAACTAAGAGCTGGTTTTATGAAAAAATCAACAAAATTGATAGACCCTTAGTCAATATGATAAAAAAAGAAAGAAGAAAACCAAATTATGAGTATCAAAAATAAAAAGGGTGAATCTACCTATAATGAAGAGTAAATAAAAAAAATGAGGAATTATTTTTCCCAATTGTATGCACATAAATATGACAATCTTAGTGAAATGGATGAATATTTACAAAATCACAAGTTGCCCAGATTAACTGAAGAGGAAGTGAATTACCTAAATAATCCCATCTCAGAAAAAGATATAAAGCAAGCCATCAATGAGCTCCCTAGGAAAAAATCTCCAGGGCCAGATGGGTTCACTAGTGAATTCTATCAAACATTTGAAGAACAATTGATTCCAATACATTACAAAGTATTTGGGAAAATTAGTTAAGAAGGAGTCCTACGAAACTCTTTCTATGACATAAATATGGTACTGATTCCTAAATCAGGAAGAGATTAAACAGAGAAAGAAAATTATAGACCAATTTCACTCATGAATTTAGATGCAAAAATTCTAAATAAAATATTAGCCAAAAGACTCCAACAACTTATCACAAAAATAATACACCCTGATCAGGTAGGATTCATACCAGGAATGCAAGGATGGTTTAATATTAGGAAAACCATCAGTATAATTGAGCATATCAACAATAAAACTAGCAGAAACCACATGATATAGATGCAGAAAAGGCTTTTGACAAAGTACAACATTCATTCCTATTAAAAACACTAGAAAGTATAGGAATAAATGGAGCCTTCCTCAAAATAGTTGATAGCATCTATTTAATACCATCAGCAAGTATTATATGCAATGGGGATATACTAGAAGCTTTTCCAATAAAATCAAGAGTCAAACAATGGTGTCCAGTATCACCCCTCTTATTCAATTTAGTGCTAGAAATGGTAGCAGTAGCAATTAGAGAAGAAAAAGAAATCAAAGGAATCAAATTAGGCAAAGAAGAGACCAAGCTATCACTCTTTGCAGATGATATGATGATATACTTACAGAATCAAGTAAAAAAAACTACTTGAGACAATAAATAAATTTGGCAAAGTTGCAGGATATAAAATAAACCCACATAAATCCTCAGCATTCCAGTCTATCTCTAGTGAAACTCAACAGAAAGAGATAGAAAGAGAAATCCCATTTAAAGTCACTGTAGACATTATAAAATATTTGGGAATCTATCTGACAAAACAAACCCAGAACATATATGATCACAACTACAAAAGACCTCTCACACAAATAAAATCAGATCTAACTAATTGGAAAAATATCAATTGCTTGTGGCTGGGTCAAGCTAATATAAAAAAATGACAATTTTACCCAAACTAAACTATATATTTAGTGCCATACCAATTAATTTACCAAAAAACTACTTTGTAGAGTTAGACAAGATAATAACAAGATTTATTTGGAAAAAGAAACATTCTATAATATCAAGGGAATTAATGAAAAGAAATGCTAAGGAAGCTGGGATAGCTATGTCATATTATAATCTGTATTTTACAGCAGCAGTCATCAAAACTGCTTGCTACTGGCAGAGGAGTAGAGTAGTGGATCAATGGAATAGATTGGGCGCAGGAGGAACAGCAGTTAATGAATATAGTAATCTATTGTTCGATAAACCCAAAGACCCCAGTTTTTGGGATAAGAATGCATTATTTGACAATAACTGCTGGGAAAACTGGAATACAATGTGGCAGAAACTGGGCATAGATCTAACACCATATACCAAAATCAAGTCTAAATGAGTGCATGATCTAGGTATAAAGGATGATACTGTAATCTGGGAAAGCAAGGAATAGTTTACCTGACAGGTTTGTGGAGAGGGGAAGACTTTAGCACCAAACAAGAATTAGAGAGCATTGTAAAATGCAAAATGGATAATTTTGATTACATGAAATTGAAAAGCTTCTGTATAAACAAAGCCAATATAACCAAGATCAAGAGGGAGGTGGGAAATTGGGAAATAATTTTTACAACCTGTGTCTCTGGTAAAGGACTCATTTCTAAAATTTACAGAGAAGTGAGTCAAATCTATAAGAATACAAGTCATTCCTCAATTGATAAATGGTCAAAGGATATGAACAGGCAGTTTTCAGAGAAAGAAATTAAAGATATCTATAAGCATATGAAGAAATGCTCTAAATCATTATTGATTAGAGAAAAGCAAATCAAAACAACTCTGAGATACCACATCTCTCCAGTCAGATTGGCTAAGATGACAAAACAAGAAAGTGACAAATGCTGGAGAGGATGTGGACAAATTGGAAGACTAATACATTGCTGGTGAAGTTGTGAACTTATCCAACCATTCTGGACAGCAATCTGGAATTATGCCCAAAGGTTTATAAATAATTTCATACCCTTTGACCCAGCCATACCACTTCCAGGGTTATATCCCAAAGAGATCATAGAAGTGGGAGGAAGACCCATATGTACAAAAATATTTTTAGCAGCCCTTTTTGTGGTTGCAAAGAATTGGAAACTAAAGGGGTGCCCATCAATTGGGGAATGGCTAAGCAAGTGTCGGTATATGAATGTAATGGACTATTATTGTGCTATAAGAAATGAGTTGGAGCGGGGCAGAGCCAAGAATGCTGAGTAGAAACAGCACTTCCAAGGTGCTCTGCCCCACACCACCTCCAAACAATGTGAAAGGGGAATCTGAACAACTTCTGGAGCCCCAGCACCCACAGAACGACACAGAGTAGGTAACCTCCTGCTGAGGACAGCCCAGCAGCCCTGCCGGGAGCGGCCAGCGCAGTGCTCTGAGAGGGGGCATCACAGTGCTGGGAACCGACAGCGCAGCACTCTTGGAGCCAAGCCCAGGCCTGAGTGAGTCACAGTTTTAGCCTGAGGGCCGCCAGGCCAGCAGCCTGCTGGAGGGACCTCAGAACACCAGCAGCTGTGGCAATTCCAGAACTATCAGCACAGATATGCCTAGGACAAAGTGAGAGGTTAGTGCCCTATGGACTTTGGTACCAGTATTTGGGGAACTCGTCAGCTTCCTCCCCTGGGGGCAAAAAGTTGCTGAGGAAACGTGGCACAGAGGACATTTTGCAGTGTTAGTGGCAGCTCCAGCTCCTAGTCTGCTAACTGTAGAGAGACCCAGCAATCAGTCTTGGGGTTAATCGGTCTTGCTTTTACCTGCTTGGATCTGCATTATGGTCTGGGGTGGAGGTTTGGGGTGGGTATCCAGCTTGCCAGAGCAGGTGGAGGCATTACAGAGGCCACCCAACCTCTGGAACTTGTGAAGATCCCATGTTTGGGACAGAAGCTCTCCTGTCTGCTGGCAGAGCCTTACTGTGGCAACAAGCCCAAAAATCAAGTAATTAAGTGGCAATATGCCCAGGCAAAAGAAACAAAATAAACAGAAAAATGCAACTTTAGACTCCTATTTTGGGGGCAAAGAGGATCAAAACATGGAACAGGAAGAAGACTGTGAGGTCAGAACTCCTGCTCCAAAAGCCCCAAATGAAAACCCAAGCTGGCTATAGGCCATAGAGGACCTTAGGAAGCAGATAAGAGAAGTGGGGGAAAATTGGGAAGAGAAATGAGAAAGATGCAAGAAAAGTATGAAGTGACAGTCAACAGCCTGACTGAGGAAAACAACACCTTAAAAAATAGACTAACTCAAATGGCAAAAGAGGCTCAGAAAGGCAATGAGGAGAAGAATGCTTTAAAAAGACAAATTTTCCAGATGGAAAAAGAATCTCAAAATCTCACTGAGGAGAATCACTCCTTCAGAATTAGACTGGAGCAAATGGAAGCGAGTGACTTTATGAGAAATCCAGATGCTTTTAAACAGATCCAAACAAATGAAAGAATAGAAGGCAATGTGAAATATCTCATGGGAAAAACCACTGACCTGGAAAATAGATCCAGAAGAGATAATTTAAAAAATTATTGGACTACCTGAAAGTCATGATCAAAGAAAGAACCTAGAAATCACCCTTCAAGAAATTCTGAAGGAAAATTGCCCTGATGTTTTAGACCTAGAGGGGAGAATAGAGGTTGAAAGAATCCACAGATCACTACCTGAAAAGGATCCCAAAAAGAAAACTCCTAGGTATATTATAGCCAGGTTCTAGAACTCCCAGATCAAAGAGAAAATACTACAAGCAGCCAGGAAAAAACAATTCTAATATTGTGGAAACACAATCAGAATAGCCCAGGACCTGGCAGCTTCTACACTGAGGGATTGAACGGCATGGAATATGATATTCCAGAGGGCAAAAGTGCTGGGATTGAAGCCAAGGGTCCCCTACCCAGCAAAACTGAATATCTTATTTCAGGAGAAAATATGGTCATTCAGTGCAATAGAGGACTTTCAAGCATTCTTGAGGAAAAAAACATAGTTGAATAGAAAATTTGATATTCAGACACAAGAAGCAAGAGATGCTTGAGAAGGTAATCAGGCAAAAGAAATCAAAAGGAACTTATCAAAGTTGAGCTATTAACATTTCTTCATGGAAAAACCATAACTGTGTCTGATGAAACCTTTCTCGTTATGAAAATAATTGAAGAAGGGCATTTGGACATATGAATACATATGTGAATGTGTGTATATATGTTTACAGGTATACATAGATAGAGAGCACAGGTTGAATTTGGTAGGAAGGGATGATACTTAAGCGGTGAAGTTAAGAGGTGAGAAAGGAAAGTGACAAGAAGAGATAGGGGGCAACAGGGTAGCGTAAACTATTTTATATAGAAGAGGCAAGGGGAAGTAGTTGCTGGGGAGGGGAAGAACAGGAAGTCAAAAGGGCAAAACCCTAATCTCATTGAATTTGGCTTAGGGAGAGAATCACATACATACTAAATGGGATATCTCACCTTGCAGGAGAGTAGGGGGAAGGGAGATGAGAAGGGGGATGATGGAGGGGAGGGCATTCTAGCGGGAGGGGAGGTTGGAAGTACCCACTTTTGAAGAGCGACAGGATCAAAGTAGGGAATGGACCAGGTGGGGGGTGGGATGGATGGGAGGGAAATATAAGCAGTCTTTTACAATATATCTACTATGGTAATATTTTGCATAGCTATACATGTACAACACATACTGAATTGCCTATCTTCCCAGAGGGTGACAAGGGAGGAAGGGAATGGATCTGAAATTTGAAGTCTTAAAATTAAATGTTTCAAATGGAAAAAGAAAAGAAAGCCTATATAATAAATACTACACATTGTGTTGAAAACAAAAGAAATGAGGAGGAGACAGATTTCATATTTACCTGGAGAGGCTTATACAGACTGATGCTGAGCAAGAAGAGTAGAATCAGAAGAAATGTGTATACAATCACAGACACATCATATGTGTGATGACCAACTATGGCAGACTGGTCTCCTTTCAGCAATGCAGTGATATAAGTCAATCCCGAAAGACTCATGAAAGAGAGAAATGCGACATCCAGAGATATAACTAGAAAGAACTGAGCCTGAATCCTGATGGAAGCAAACTAATTGATCTTTTTCTTTTCATTGTTTGGTTTTATTTCTTCTTTATCATTTTTCATCCCACCTAGTACAATAGGCCTTTGTAATTATACTAATGTCTAATATGAATGTATTTGCAGATCCTATACTGGACTATATGCTGTCTTGGGGATTGGGTGGAGGGAACTGAAGGAAATTTGAAAATCAAGGAACTATGGAATTGAATCTTGTTAATGAAACTAAACTAATAAATTAATTTTAAAAAATAAAATAGTCTTATTAGATCCTTGCCTATACTCATTTAAAAACACAAATTGATATTGAAACTAGTTAGTAATAAATAAGAGATTGAGTATATCATCATTTGGACTCACCCTTAGTGATGCTTTTCACTTATTTCCATGGTGAGTAAATTATACTCCATTTCTTTTTTCCCTTCCTTCTCTGGGCCATTTTTTTTCCGAATGATGTCAACCTTATTTGTGATTTCTTCAGCAGACTGACAGCTGTTCTCCAACTTATAGTTTTAGAGAATTGCCTGGGGGTCCTGAGAGGTTGTGACTGGCACATAATGTATATCACTAGCCAATGACAGCTCTCTATGCCATGATGCCTCAATATAAGTATTTTTTAAAATCATAATTAGCATATTTCCTTAGAGGGGAGGCTGAGACTGGTGGATCTCTTAAGCTCTAGAGTTCTGAGCTGCAGTAAGGCTAGAAGTCCTATCAAATATCTGCCCTTGTCTGGGGAAGGAGGATAACAGGTCACCTAAGGATGGAGGAACCAGCCTATATTGGTAATGGAATGGATCAAAGCTCCCCTGCTCACCACCCATGGAGTGGATTCTGGACTAGTGGGTGGGCCCTGTATTTTCAACCATGATGAATGAGATAAACCAATAATCAATCAATCAGATGAATTAGTGAATAAACAAATAAAATTCATTATCATTACCTTCATAAGTAATTCTGAATATATCCACCTCTGAATGGGGCCTGCTTAATAGCTATTGTCCATTTTATCATAGTGACATGCAACATCATTTAGGGGGGAAAAATAGGTAACTACAGGTTTTCCTTACAAAGCTGTTAGGGAGTACAGTGTGTGAGGGAGATGCGAGTTCATTTTGTGGGGAGAGATGTTGGTCCATTTTTCATCATTCTATTTTTATAGATTCATATATTTAGGACTGGAAGAAACCTTAGTGGTCATCCATCTAGTCCAGACTTCTTATTTTACCTATGCAGGAAACTGAGGCCTTAACGTTAAACACACTTCCTTAAAGTTATACAGTTATTAAGTAGCAGAGTCAGAACTGCAATCTCAGGCCCTTTTACTCCAAATCTAGTATTCTTTCCAAGATCAAACTAGGTATCTCCTATGCCACTGAAGAGGTAGGACTTGAAATATCTGTGAACATAGATTCTTTTTGGCCAACCATAGATGGAGATGAATACGGTTATCTCTAGGCCAATCTGTAAAGCTGGTAAAGGGTCTTTGACCTTCCATTTCTGTACCTTTTCCTCAACAAAGATATTTTCTTTTGCTTTGCCTTGCTTCCTAGATTCCTCAATAAAAACAAAAAAAGATCTGACTTTATCATTTGCATTGACTGAAATTAATTAATTCTAAAGTATTGCTCCTCCTAGAATATTGATATTTTAGTACATTTTATCTCTAGTTGCTCCATTAAAATCTTATTTCTAAGGCTTCATTTGGGTGAGTTGGTGCATCTAAAATCTGTATAGTGACACCACAAGCTCTGGTAGATCTTGCTAAGCTAAAAATAAACACTACCTTAAATACATGACTAACAGCCTATTGATAAATTGTGTTCCTGTTGTCTGACCTCCTGGCCAGAGAAGTTTAGAAAGGCTCATCATCTGAAACCTGGATAATGAATTGGGTTTTTTTTTTGTTCTTTTTACCAACAGTAAGTCATGAAGATATGGCAGGGCTGTGGTTTTCATACAGATTTCCAGAATCCTAGAATTCAGAACAGGATATTCTTAATCACTTCCCCCACATTTTGTCATCACTGTTACTTCCAGACAAATCCAACATAACATTTACTATTTCAGTTCCTCTCTATTTTGAAGAATGAACTTAATGGGTGTTTACTCACCCAGATTAAATCTCACCTGATTGGAGTGAGTAATGTTTCTAGTTCTACTAAAATCCTCCTTCCTGGCTTCATTTTAACTTGCTGCAAGATGACAGCCATAGGGAATATTTTGTCCATAAGCAATTCTTAAATACCAATTACCAAGTCATAGATGTGTTGAAAATTGCACCGATAGAAGACATATCCACACTAGTGAAATCATATATCCTTGAAAGACTGAAGACCTAGAAAGAATACTTAAAATATCTCCTAAATATCTGGACTTGTTTTCATCAGAGTAGATGTTATTTTCATAAAACAGACTGTAACCTATGAAATTTTAGAGGGCAGTTTCTCAAGTTTCTGTGATAAAAAAGAGAAATATCTGTTGGCCACCATTCTGATGATGAAACTCTCAAAACTTAGCCACATTGATTCTGTGATAAAAGACAAATCATCAATCATGAAAACAAACAAACATATAGAGGCTTTGAAATTTGACAGGAGCTCTAAGATGTTGTACTTTCCTGTTACAGCTTTTATCAACAACCTAACATGCAGGTAAAACAAAGGAAGCTTCTGGAAAAATGTAGCTAGGTAAAACAAGGTGTGAGAATGATATTGTACCTCATGTCCTTGCATCTTGCACACCTGAGTAGTCTGCTTCCCTCTGCTAAATAAATTAAGCCTTATCCTCAAAAGTGGCTTCATACTTAGCATACAGCGACAATATAATGAAAGTTTTGGAGTGTAGCAGCAAGGTGGAATGAGAAATAAAGCATCATATCCAGGAACATAGTTCTGCTGTACACTGCCATGATTAGACCACATCTGGGGTTTTGTGTTCAGTTCTGGGTGACATGTTTAGGAAGAGTATTGATAAACTGCAGAGTATTCTATTTTCATTAGCCTTTAATTTAAATTTCACATTTCTTCAATTTGCTTAAAAACCTTATTTTGAGAAAGGGTCCTGAGGTTTCACTTGATTATCAAAGGAGTCCCTGAAATAAAAAAAAAAAAGTTTAGAACTCTTGGATTAGATAGACAGAAAGATAGATAGATAGATAGATAGATAGATAGATAGATAGATAGATAGACAGACAGATAGACAGAAAGACAGACAGATAGATAAGAAGACAGAGATAGACAGAAAGATAGATAGACAGACATAGAAAGAGACAGACAGATACATAGAGACACAGACAGACAG
Organism: Gymnobelideus leadbeateri; assembly: GCA_011680675.1. Classification (NCBI taxonomy): domain Eukaryota; kingdom Metazoa; phylum Chordata; class Mammalia; order Diprotodontia; family Petauridae; genus Gymnobelideus; species Gymnobelideus leadbeateri. Next base: position 43,723 of record WOXC01008073.1, on the reverse strand, counting down.
ATAGATAAATACATACATACATACATGCATACAACATTTATTAAGCCTTACTATTTACCAGGTACTTTGCTAAATGCTAAGAATAGAAATACATTAAAACAAGACACCTTTTACTCTCAGCGACCTTGCATTAAAACACAGAGAGACAGACTACAAAGGATACTTGGAAAGTGGGAGGAGGCATAGAGAGTGAACTTGTTCAGCTGGGGTTTAGAAGTCAGAATTAGGAGCAGGGTGTGGAGACTACAGAGAGGAAGGCAAATTGATTTAAGGAAAAACTTCATAACAGAACCATTCAGAGGTACAATGGGCTTCCTCAGGAGGCATCCATCTTTGGAGATCTTTAAGCAAAAGCAGAATGAGTCATGTCCTGTGGCTGTAGCAAAAGAGATCATTGATTAAAATACCTGCAAGAGAAGATGATCTCAGAAGTCTCAGTATTTAATCTATGATTATTCTTCTGTTGATTGTCTCTAATTTATCCTGTATATCTTTTATCTGTACGTAGTTGTTTGGATGTTGTCTCTCCTAGATTAGAAGATGAGATCCTTGAGAACAGGCATTATCTTTTTCCTCTTTTGTTTTTTTACTTCCCCCAGGACTTGGCACAGTGTTTGGCATACAGTAAGTACTTAATAAATATTTATTGATTGACTGTGGTTTTATATCAGAGACAAGGTACTAGTGGAAGATTATCTGTATTTTTTAAATGAAAATCAGTGGCAATTTTTAGTGAAATTTCAGGCATCACTAAGCAGGTATGGGAGGTCTGTTAGTGACAGGTTAATACTTCCCTCTGAAGTCACACTATGTCTAAGGCTGTCTCTGAAGATTTATCTGTTTTCATAATATTAGGATGGCTAAGATGGATGGAACAAAATGAACAAAAATGGACTTCTCCCCCAGACATATTTCTGTTCCCATAAGTAAGGTGAGCTTGAGCTAGAACTAATCTAGGCCTGTTTCCTTGGAATATCTGGAGAAGATGCCAACCCAGTTTCTGAGATTTGGTTTGCTGAGCTTGGATATTTCTCTTGTCTTCTCTTCTCCCCTCTTTCCTCTTAATTCTTAATTCTTCCCTCTTATGTCTTTTCCCCAGAAACCCAGAATCTCCACATCATTCTTACTGCAGTCTCTCCTCACCAGATGGCATCACCCCTACTCTAGCTTTCTTTTAATCTGATCCTCAATCTCATTATTCAAGAATTTATATAATACTGAAAATTGAACAATTTTGAAAGATTTAAAAAATCTAATCGATTCAGTAATCAATCATGATTCCTGAGGATTGATGAGGAAGAATGATACCAACTTCCGGATAGAGTGGTGATAGAATCAAGAAGCAAATGACACAGGCAAAATTCGAACTCGGGCAATATGGGGATTCATTTTACTTGATTATGCATATCTATTATGAGTTTTAGTATAGCCCTGTCACATAGTAAGCACTTATTAAATGTTTATTGCCTGACTGATAAGGGTTTGATTTTTCTTTTTTTTCCTCCAAGGTGGGGAAATAGTAGGGAGAGAAGATAAATATTGTTAATAAAAAAAGTTAATAAAGTTTGTATCAGTATGTGTGATTATATAATTAGAGGAAAAGCTGTTGACATTAATGTTATTTATGGATGCTAAAGAACTTAAAAAGTGAGGAAATAAAAAGCTAGAAAATTAGTTTGGCTGTGCAAAAAGTAGTACTAATTATGTGAACTGCTTATCATTCATGCCCAATTGCACAGCTGGTTTGTGACCTGGGACAAATTACTCTCTGGGCCTTAGTTTCCTCAGCTGTAAAAAGAGGGGGTTGGATTAGGTCTCTAAAGTCTCTTTTGGCTCAGAAATGCTATGATTCAGTGAACATGGGGGAATAGCTGTGAACTTCTGATGGCTAGAGATTGAGAGCTATAGATCATAAGGGGCGGGTGGGGGGGGTGTGGGGAAGAGGAAAAGGTGAGCAAGACTCATAACTCTTCATGACTAGGGACTAGATTTTGGAGGCAATGTTTGCCTCCTAAGGGATTGTCTCCTAGAGCTGTGCTCTCAGACACCAATATGGGCAGGTGAAAACATTAGTCTCTTTGTTTGAAGGCAATCAGAAACCATCATTTGCTAAAAGGAAGATTAATGCCTATTCAAAGTTCTCTCTATGGTTCTTCATGTTCACAGATCAGTTTTATACTTATATTACTTTCCTTCTCCTTTATCTCCTCTATAATTTTCTCATTCCACCAAATTTTTAAAGCTTATATTTGCATACTTTTGCTTTTTGCCTGATTTGAACTAAAGCAATACAAAGAGTTGAATTTAAAGACTAGTTCAACTTAAATAAATTAAATGCTGAGAGAGCAGTTTTGGGGAACATTTTGCCTTGAGGCTACATGTCGTCCTCTAGGTCCTCAAGTGTGGTCTTCTAGTCAAAGGGCTGGACTTAAGGACCAAGAGGGTCACATGTGGCCTTGAGGCCACAGGTTCAACACCCCAGCCTAGAGAGATCTTTATAAAATCTCTTCCAGCTCTTTAGTTTATCCTTGGGTTCAGAATATCCAGAGAAAAAACTAATTCCATATGAGCAGCTTAGAATTTTGTGGCCTCTGCAATTCAAATTGGTAGAAGATTCCCTGCGCCTTCCATCCAGAGCTAAGGTCCTTGAGGGCAGGCCTGTTTTCTCGTTTTTGTCTCTGTATCCCAAACACCCATCACAGTGTTTTGCACATTCTGTGCTAAATTGGGAGTTAGGAATACCTAGGGTCAAACCTTATTTGGGTGCATGGCTCCATGCAAGCCATTTATGAGCCTCCTTTTTCTCTCTTCAAAAATGGTGATAATATCTGTAGTACCTATCTCCCAGGATCATTGTGATATTTAATTGAGGTAATCTTTATGAAGTGCTTTGAGAATTTTCAAAGTACTATGTAAAAATCTTTCATTCAATGTCTCTGTGCCTCAGTTTCCTCCTCTATAAGACCACTGGGGGTCCTTATAGTTCTAAACTTATGGCCCTATTTCAAAGAGAATTTCAAAGGAAAATTCAACTGAAACTATAAAAATCACACTACACACTCATGGCATTTGTTCAAAACATGGATCAACTAGTCTGACTGAAACACAGTCCCAAATGTGCTGAAAGATATATAGCTTTAAATGAGTATGCTCCCAGCTATGGGCTTAGTAAGGCGAACTATCCAGTCAAACTTTGCTTAGTCTGAGTTTGTTAGGGATGTTGTATGTGGTTCTAATGTTCAAGTGCCTCACCCTGATCTAACTTCTTTTTTTTTTTTTTTGAAGCATACTTTTTTTTACTTTATTTTTCTTGAGGTTCTTTGTTTTCTTTTACAACACAATTATTATGGAAATGTTTTTGCATGATTACACATGTATAATCTATGTCAAATTGCTTGTCTTCCCAGTACGGGGGGAGGTGAGTGGGAAGGGAGGAAGAGAGAATTTGGACCTCAAAGTTTTAATAATGAATGTTAAAAATTGCTTTTGCATGTGACTGAGGGAAAATAAAATACTAAATTTAAAAAATATATAAATACTTTTTCCATTATTCTGTTCCACCACCCACCTATTCCACTCCTATTCCCAAGCTGCTGAACAATGCTGGAGGAAGTTAATTGATGATGAGTGGTTCTACAACAAATTTATTACCTAATCTCAATTATGTGGCAAACCTTTTACTGCTCCCTGGATGATTCTTTATCACATTTCCTAAAATATCAGTTCCAAACCTTTGCTTTTCTCCCAGGCCATCTTGACCACTCCCTATACACCCCTTTTCCTTTGAGTAGAGAACTTATCCTCAGTTTTCTTGGTAAAGCATATGGCAGTCTTTTATGAACTCTTTCCTCTGTTTTGAATCTTAAATCTCAACATAATTTCTCATCTCCTCTGTTTCTCTCCTTGCTTTGGGAGAGATGACCCTTATCCTTGCTAAGGCCAACACTTTTACTTGTGCCCTTGATTACATTGTCTTCTGTCTCTTCCAAAAATTTGTTCCTTCTATTGTTCCCCCTCTGTTGCCATTTTTTTAATCATACATTGGTTTTCCAGCTCCTTCTGTGCTGTCTACAGACATGCCTAGGAATGCTTCATCCTTAAAACAATAACAACCAGGACAAAAGCATCTTTAACTTGATCCTGACATCCCTTCAAGTTGTGATCTTATAACTCTCCATCCTCTTATAGCCAAAGCCCTAGAAGAAGCCATTTACACTCCTCCTTCTACTTCTCATTCTATTACATTCAGCAAAAAATAACTGAGAAGGAACAATCAGATGGTAGAGTCAGAACCAGGAAAGAGGAGTGTCTGGAGAGCTGAGGAAGAGAAGAGAATCCAGAAGGGGGGTGTAGTCATTGGTGTCAAATGCTGCCAATCGGTTAAGTACGAGGACTGAGAAAAGGCATTTATGATTCTGCCATCTATTCATTTCTTAACCATTTTCAATGTGGCTTTTGATTTCATTCCTCAACTGTAACTGCTCTCTTCAAAGAAGTTAGCAATGGTCTTTTAATCGTCCAATCCAGTGACCTTTCCTCGTCCTCATCCTCCCCGTCCTTGATTCAGTAATGACCTCTTCCTTCTGGATTCTCTCCTCCCTCAGCTTCTCTGACACTACTCTCTTCTGGTTCTTCTACCTGTTGCTTTTCAGTCTTTTCTCTTTTCTTTGCTGGTTCATCTATGCCATGTACATACTCTGGCTCTGTCCCACGCTCTATCCTCTTTTTTTTTTTTTTTTAGGGTCTGCAAATGCATTCATATTAAACATTGTTCCAATTACAAAGGCATATTGTACTAGGTGGGATGAAAGATGGTAAGGAAGAAGTAAAACCAAACAATGAGAAGAACAAGATCATTTAGTTTGCTTCCATCAGGATTCAGGCTCAGTTCTTTCTAGTTATGTCTCTGGATGGCACATTTCTCACTTTCTTGAGTCATTCGGGATTAACTTATATCACTGCATTGCTGAAAAGAGTCCAGTCTGTCATAGTTGGTCGTCACAGATATGGTATGTCTGTGATTGTATACAAATTTCCTCTGATTCTACTCTTCTCGCTCAGCATCAGTTTGTATAAGTCTCTCCAGGTAATTATGAAATCCGTCACCTCCTCGTTTCTTATAGCACAATAAAATTCCATTACATTCATATACCACAACTTGTTTAGCCATTCCCCAATTGATGGGCACTCCTTTAGTTTCCAATTCTTTGCAACCACAAAAAGGGCCGCTAAAAATATTTTTGTACATATGGTTCTTCCTCCCACTACTATGATCTCTTTGGGATATAACCCTAGGAGTGGTATGGCTGGGTCAAAGGGTATGAAATTACTTATAATCCTTTGGGCATAATTCCAGATTGCTCTCCAGAATGGTTGGATAAGTTCACAACTCCACCAGCAATGTATTAGCGTTCCAATTTGCCCACATCCTCTCCAGCATTTGTCACTTTCTTGTTTTGTCATCTTAGCCAATCTGACTAGAGAGATGTGGTATCTCAGAGTTGTTTTGATTTGCATTTCTCTAATCAATAGTGATTTAGAGCATTTCTTCATATGCTTATAGATATCTTTAATTTCTTTCTCTGAAAACTGCCTGTTCATATCCTTTGACCATTTATCAATTGGAGAATGACTTGTATTCATATGGATTTGGCTCAATTCTCTATAAATTTTAGAAATGAGTCCTTTATCAGAGACACAAGTTGTAAAAATTCTTTCCCAATTTCCCACCTCCCTCTTGATCTTGGTTACATTGGCTTTGTTTGTGCAAAAGCTTTTCAATTTAATGTAATCAAAATTATCCATTTTGCATTTTATAATGCTCTCTAATTCTTGTTTGGTCCTAAAATCTTCCCCTCTCCACAGATCTGTCAGGTAAACTATTCCTTGCTTTCCCAAATTGCTTACAGTATCATCCTTTACACCTAGATCATGCACCCATTTAGACTTAACTTTGGTATATGGTGTTAGATAGTGATCTATGCCCAGTTTCTGCCATACTGTCTGATCTAACTTCTTGGTGACAACTAGCTCAGAAATCTAACAGTTATTTTGATGCATCTCTATCCAGAGCTGGCTTAGAATGAGAGCCGCAGATTGCAGTTGGCAGAGCCAAAATGAAATGGAGACAATGCAGTGAAATTAAATTGAATTTCAAAAGAACAATTTCATTGGTTTCCATGTTGAAAGCATGTTTTGTCTCCATTTATTGGTTTATTGATTTACTGGTTTTTGAACTTCCATTTCAGTACTTAAAAATACCAAACACAGAAACAAAGAAAACAAAATTCAATACTACATGACTATTGCAACGCCACTCCTCACCTTCCATCAAAAAAGAAAAAGGAAAAAAAAAACTACAATTGGCAGCCTAGCCTTGAAATGATCAAGAAGCTGTGGTGCTAGAGGACAGTATGAGTGTACAGGTTTGGTGAAAATGGGGCAGTGCTCTCATGATATCTAGTCACTAACAGAAGGAAAGAATGAAAGACAGACAGATAGAAAGAAAGAAAGAAAGAAAGAAAGAAAGAAAGAAAGAGCAAGCAGGAGGGAGGGAGGAAGGAAGGAAGGAAGGAAGGAAGGAAGGAAGGAAGGAAGGAAGGAAGGAAGGAAGGAAGGAGAGAAAGGAGGGAAGGAAGGAAGGAAGGAAAGAAGGAAGGAAGAAAGGAGGTAAAGGAGGGAGGGAAGGAAGAGAAAGAAAGAAAGAAGGGGCGGCTAGGTGATGCAGTGAATAGAGCACCAGCCCTGGAGTCAGGAGGACCTGAGTTCAAATCTGGCCTCAGACACATAACACAAAAACTAGCCTTGTGACTTTGAGCAAGTCACTTAACCCCAATTGCCTTCCAAAAAGTAAAAAAAGAAAAGAAAGAAAGACTGGAAGGAAAGAAAGACAGAAAGAAAGAAAAAGAAATGGAAAGGAAGAAAAAAAGAGCATACATCAGGTTCTCCTTGTTTCCACAGTTGCATTTCATGTCATAAACATCGTGGAAATAATTTCTGGTCATGCACATAGGATATGATTGCCACTGGACTTCAGTAGAAGAGAGAGTAAGGCTGATGACTTCTACATTCATTATGAATGTAATCAGCTCTGTCTCATTTCATTCCAATTCATGTGTGAGTCAAGACATCATCCCTTGATGTCATTGGTCCTCTTTAAAATGAAGGATGAGCAACAACAGCAACAACCAGGATATAAACATCTTGAGGGCAGAAATCATATCCTTAATATTATATACTCAATACATGCTATAATATATATATACATATATATTATTTCAGTATAGTGTAGTATATATATATATATATATATATATATATATATATATATATACTACACTATACTGAAATAATATATACCATATATTACATACTCAAATAAAGGCTTATTGATTGACCAAAGTAATATTATCTCTGAACAAAATGGAATATTTAAAGGTGTAAAGGCAGGTGCGTTTATATGTAAATATGTATGTGAACATTCTAGTAATACGCTGGGGGATCTCTGATCTATTCATGGATGTACACATGGAAAGTATCTAAGAGGCCATGCATTCCAACCTCTTCATTCAGCACAGGAACAACTGAGGTCTAGGGAACTTATGTGACTCGCCCAAGATCATGGTTGTTAAGTGACAGAACCATCTTATAAACCCAATTTCTTGGACTTCAGATCTAGAACTCTTTCTATCATACCATACATATTGCCTCTATCATCAAAGTGAATACTTCCTCCAGTGATAAAGATTGAAACACATCCATATCTGCTGATTCTGTGTCACTCTTTTCTGTGTCCTCCCATCAACCTGCGATAGGGGACCTACTCAACATGCTTCAGCTCTCAATCTCTTAATTCATGAACATATATCATAGACATAATATGTCTATAATATATACAAATTATACCTATTATAAAGGTATGCAGCATGAGTATAAAGAAACACATGAATTTCTTTCATGATGGGTAACTGGCACAATTTCTTTGTTGTACTATGTATGTACATATAATATGAATTTTCAACAACAGTTTAATATTCGAACATTATCTAGAGTGGGTTATGAATTATTTAGGTTCAATATAAGTCAAAACCCAGCATTTCTTTTCCTTTATTACCATTTTTTGTCCTGAATAACTGTGGTTATTCAGGTTATGTGGTTAATCATGAAAGATAAAGATAAAGGTCTTAAGATATTCATACCTCAATTGGTCTTTTTCTGATGTATTGATTGGACTGAACATGAGTAGCTACTCTAATTAATATCTGAAATGAGCTTGTTGTTGAATAGCACCAATAAAACATGTTTGCATTATAGGCCAGTATGCATAGGGAAATCCAGTGCTTGTTCATTTGGGTAGTCTTAAGGAACAAAACACACTTTTGGTGTTAAGTAATTTTCAGTGGTGTTTGACTTTTCATGACTCCATTTGAGTTTTTTTTTTTGGCAGAGATACAGGAGTGCTTTGCCATTTCCTTCTCTAGATCATTTTACAGATGAGGAAACTGAGGCAAACAGGGTTAAGTGACTTGCCCAGGGTCATACAGCTATTAAGTTTCTGAGGCCAGATTTGAACTGAGGATGATGTGTCTTCCTGACTCCAGATCTAGCACTCTATCTACTATGCCACAAAGGTGCCCAGAGACTCTAAAGCAGATTATATTGATTCTAGGTCAATCAGGAAGGTGAATTTATTCCTAAAACATGGGTTCAGATCCTAACTTTTAAACTTGCTACCTTGGATGATCTTGGGAAAAATCACTTCATTGCTTTGAGTTTACGTTTCCTCCTCTGAAATATAAAAGGCTTGGTTTAGGTTACTTAAAAAGTTTCTTACATCTCTATGACCTTGTGTCCAATTAGATTTGAGTGAATCTGAATATATGTTTTAAAATAACATTAACTTAATTATATTGATTTCTTTGAAACTCACACTTTGGCAAGTACTTGAAAATATTTTAAAGTCTTGTTTCCACCAAAAAAAATTCCCAGAAGAATAATTTTAGGGAAATCTAAATATTTTCACAATTGCTAGTTCATGTGACTTCATTCTTTGAATATATGCTGCTTTTTTATTGTTGATTTTACTTAATGAAAATGAAACTATTTCTGTGTCCTTCTGTTTCAGGAAAGACTTCTCACCCCTCCTCCCCTGGCAAGATCCCCTTAAGGAGGCTATCTCTTTATTATATAAATCAATCTGACCCTAATGTAGAGGCTGGTGATGGGCACAATATTTTTTTCAATTGAGGCATGTTCTTCCTAGTTAGAGAATTCCTTTGACCTTATTAGTTCACAGCCTTCCTCAAATCTTAGCTCTTTCTTTTGGAACCTAACCTTATTTCCTCTCTGCCAATTTATGTTGACAACAGCTCTATAACTAGTCTTTTTGCTTTTATTTCACTGAGTCATATTCTTCCCTGATATGAAAGTATACACTTAACTCTTTCAGTTCATTAGGATATCATCAGACTTGGGTCCAATGGTCTTATAGGGGTTCTTACACTAAAGTCCACGTATCTCCCAAGGATTCAAGGTAAAGATTTGAAGGTAGTCCATGAACTTGAGGTAGAAAGATAAAATTTTTATTTTAACTAACCTCTAACTGAAATATTCTCTTTCATTATAAATGTAAGCAACACATATCGTAAGAAGTCTTCATTAGAGAACCAAAGGCTTCCACATTTCCAAAAAGGCTATAAAAAGTCTAAAAAGAGTTACATGTTACTTTTAGGAATACTTTACGAATATGTAGTTGAAAATGAAGCATTAAGAGAGCCCAAAATATATTGTAGAGAGTATTTCAGGATTTCAAAAGAAAGAGGGGAAAATTAAAGTAGGGTCTGTTCAGTTGTGTAGAGCCTAATAAGCATGCTATGAATAATGGCAGAAATGTGTGCATTATATACATGCAGTGGAATACAGGATAAGCACATTTTGATAGCAGTTTCTAATCAGGAAAGATTGGCCACATGGGGTATTGTCCAGGGAAGGTACATTTGGGAAAAGTAAAAAATGGGAAACCTGAGCAATCTGGGAAGGACATTGGGCTTGAGAGAAGGGAAGGGAAGGAAAAGAGCAAATTAAGATACTTAAGTCCATGTTCATCAACTTTACCCCTTTATTTATCCTAGGGTCTCTGTTTTTCATATATATACATATATATGTGTGTGTACATATATGTGTATATAAACACATATGTATACATGTACATATATGTGTGTATACATATATGTATATATTTACGTATATGTGTGTATGTATGTATATATATGTATATATATATATATATATACATACATATATATCTCAGAGTTGGAAAGCAGCTGAAAGGGTGAGTTCATCTCTTTCATTTTGCAAATAAGGAAACTGGAGCCTAGAGATATCAAATTACCTCACCAAGGGCATGTAGCTACTTAGTGGTAGAGCAAGGAATAACCCCTTGCATGATAAATGCTAATTTAGTTTATCTAACAGATTAACTGATAGGCACTGCTACATTTCTGCCAATTGAGAAATGTGTGCCTCTGAGCTCTGTTATGTAAACATGGAAGATGGTTATATAAACATGCTATTTAAGAAGTGTATTCAACCATGGCATGGAAAGTGCAGGGGCACAGGCATTTTTCTATCCTCTTGCTTTACAGGATCAAGATTACTGCACAGAGATATGAAGCCTTTTCCATACAAAACTATGAAGTGTTCTCCTATACATTTACTTCAGTGAAACTAGATGTAAAACTTTCTTGCTCTCAACCAAGTAGTTAGAAATTATTGATGTCCAGTAGAATCTAAGACAATCAATTTGAACTTTGCTATTTTGCATAAATGAAAACTTTGGTGCTTAATCATAATATCTAACATTCATATAGTACTTATTATGTGCCAGATAACTATATTAAGACTTTACAAATACTAGCTTGTCTGACCCTAACAACAGTCCTGAGAGATAGATACTATTACAATCACCATTTTATAGATGAGGAAACTGAAGCAAACAGAGGTTGGGTGACTTGCTCAGGGTCACATGGTCAGTAATTGTATGAGGCTAAATTTGAACTCAGGCCTTCCTTACTCCTAGTAATCCCTCTAAGATTCATGGGGTGATTTGAAAATTAAGGGAAGGTTGGGGTGGCAAGGTGGCACAGTAAATAGAGCACTGGCCCTGGAGTCAGGAGGACCCGAGTTTAAATCCGGCCTCAGACACTTGACACTCTTATTAGCCATGTGACTTTGGGCAAGTCACTCAACCCCAATTCCCAATTGCCCTCCAAAAAGCAAAAAAAAAAAAGAAAAGAAAAGAAAAGAAAATTAAGGGAAGGCAAAAAAATAAAAATAATAAAACTTCACATGGAGTAGTGGATATTAAAGCTGAGTGGAACAACTGAAAATATTCTCATAAAGTAAAGGAGATAGTCACCAAACTTGAGCTGAGCTTTAGTCTTGATAGGGACAAATTTAAAATACAGTCTTGAGGAAAACAAGAAAAGCAACAAATAATATGTCTGCCCTGTCTACCTTTGGTAGACAAGAAAAGCAACAAGTGATCTGTAAATTGCCCAATTTTGGCAACAAACAATATGTGTGCCAGGTATTTCTGTAAATTGCCTACTTCTTGGTAAACAAGAAAAAGTAACATATAATCTGTAATAGCTTACAAATTGAAATATGCATTTGTATTGGGTAAAAGGATTGTAAGGACACACCTTGCCACCAATGGGAATGAAGGTCCAGTTACTGGGGAGGTCCAGTTTTTGGGTGGTCCTAGAATTGTTTGTACAAAGGTATATAACTGCTTGCTTGATTTTTTTTTTTTACTTTGCCTCTCTACATCGGTGCATGTTCTGGGTAGGTGATGCCCAACTCTAAAAAAACTTGTTTAGGAATAAATAGCTTCTGTTTCTACCTGGAGAAACTTCTGAATTTTATTTGGGTGAAGGTTTTGGGGGTCTTTATTCCATACAAAGCTGACCTCTGTGTCAGGAAGACCTTCATTCCAACACTCACTGTGACACATACTAGCTGTTTGCCCCCCAGAACAACACATTAACCTTTTAGTACCTTAGGGAGCTCTCTGAGACTATAAATTGCAAAATCACTACTTGGGCAGAGGGAATTTCCTTATTTGGAGTTCCTCATATCCATGAAATCACAATTCCTTGTCCCCATCAATCAAAATAAATAAACAAATATATAACACTTTGGTCATGTCCCCAGAACATGAAAGGGAAACTAGGGGTGCAGTGGATAGAATATCAGACCTAGAGTCAAAAAGAGTTCAAATTTGGTCTTAATAGTTCTGTGACCCTGAGCAAATCACTTAACCCTGTTTGCCTCAGTTTCCTAATCTATAAAATGATCTGGAGATAGAAATGACAAACTATTCCAGTGTTTTTGCTAAGAAAACCTCAAATGGGGTCACAAAAGAGACAACTGAAAAGAGACTGAATAACAATCAGAATATGAAAAATCGTCAATGACTTTGTGGGAGGTACAAGTTGGTGAAATGTTCTCTTCAGAAGACAGTCATGATTGAGTTAGTTTCAAAACAAAATCACCCTTTAGTCAAAAAGGGAAAAGCAACTTCTGAAGGTCAGAGTTGAGGTCATTAGCAGGATAATAAGGGTTTCATCCTTGAGAGCAGCTGCCGATATTGTCTTTAGTCTCTGAATAAATGAAAAAAGGGACTTTTGTTTCCTTTACTGTTGCTCTTTGGATCTTCCCACTGTAGGTCTGTCCCAAAGCAAGTTTAGATGTAACAGCCTTTTTCATCTCTTCTTTCTGCCCAAGGAAAAGAAGAATGAATTGACCATGCACATTGCACAATCTGGGCCTCTCTGTAAAATGTTCGAGTTTTTTTAAGCCCATTCTGTCTGCAGATTAGAAAGGCATGATGTTATAACTAGAAATAATATAGGGCTTAGGAGTTAGGGGAAATCGCTTTGAAGTTATCCACCAATACTTTATAAGCTGAGTGACCACAGTTAATCATTTAATCTTTCTGAATGCTGGTTTCTTTGATTGTAAAATATTTTGCAGAATTCCTCCCTCAAAATCATTTAAATTTTCACACACAGTATCTTGTGTGTTGTGTTGGCTTTAAAATTTTAGGTTGCTATATACAGAAAGATCACTAATCAATGCATGGTTATTAAGCACTTGCTATTTGCCAAACCCTACACTAAGATCCAGGAATAAAATACAAGCAAAAAAGAAAAGATCCATACCCTCAAGGCTTAAGTCTTCTACTTACAATCTTATCCACCTTGCAAACTATGGAGAATGGTAAAGAAGTACTCTGTGCAGATATTAAGAACTCACAGACTTAACCCATTGAGCACAACTGTGAAGAAGCCCTAATTCCCTTATTATCAATGAAGGTAGATCAGAGAATGCGGAGAGAATGTTCCCTCAGGGAAATGTACTGATACTCATTTCCAGGAACTGTATAGTCCATTTCTGCTTCTATGCTTGAAAATTAACAGCACGTTAACAGGACTATTGCCTGTACTTGTGGCACTGTCTGTTTAGAAGTAGGCCATTAAATATTGATGGAGATAATTGTTCCTGCACTTGAACATCAGAAAGATGGAACTAAAAGTAGTTTAACTGGCATTTGCCTTTATGCTTGGTAAATAGAGGGCTGGGATTTAAAGCAGAGAAGAGTCAGTATTACCCTATACTCAGCTCCATAGCCAAAGCATCATTGATCAGAAAGTGTAGTTTGTAAGAGTGTTATAGCAAAAGTTAAATGAAACAATGCAGCAACAGCATTTAAGTTGTGCAGAAATAGAACAACATAGAATGGGGCTCTAAGAACAAGTAAATGTGATTTGTTGCCAGTTAGGTTTTTTTTTAAAGGTACTTTCATGTGTCACGACGGAAAATGTTCTCTTGCTACATCTTCAAAACAGATTTCCTAGCTCTTACTGGTGCTGTTACAATCGAAATCTTTTTTTGATTCCTTCTTATTTTTGTTGTTGTAGTTGTTTCAGTTATGTGTGACCCTGTTTGACCCCGTTTGGGGTTTTCCTGGCAAAGATACTAGAATGGTTTGCTGTTTCCTTCTCCAGATTATTTTAAAGATGAGGAAACTAAGGCAAACAGGGTTAAGTGACTTGCCCAGGGTCACACAGCTAGGCCCGATTTGAAATCAGGCAGATGACTCCAGGCCTGGAACTCAATCCACTTTCCATCTTCAAATTACCATCAACTTACTTATGTCCATGTTGTATCCCTCTACTGGAATATAATCCCAATAAGGGCAAGTCTTTGGTCTTTGTATTTCCAATGTCTAAAACAGTGCATGTAGATGCTTCCTAAGTATTTGTTGTTCAATAGGCGGGCTTGTTGATTTATCACCAAAAACTTTCATAGGGTTGTTAGTGGATAGAACTTTGTACTTGCAATCAGAAGATCTGGATTCAAAACCTCACACTTATCAACTCTATGACCTTCACTTGTCTGTGTATATGCCCATGTGAGTCAACTTGGGCAAATCTTTCAACCACTTTTTGCCTCAGTTTCTTCATATCAAATTAAATTATTTCTAAAGTTCCAACTCTCAACATAAATATCATTTTTAGCTTTACAAGAACTGTGGCACAGATATGATTTATGTCAAAGAATCCTAAAAACATACTTGTCTTATTAACTAATATTAGTAGTTTTAAAGAAATGCACTAAAATTTTGTCTGGGGGATCTGTACCACACTACGGACGGATAAAATGGTTCTAAAGTAAAGCGTATCCAGTATGCAGTAGTAATGCTGCAGGTCAGTTTTTTATTAATGTGTTTACATTTAGCGTGATTTATTCTTAGTTTAATGTCCCTTAGTTCATGAGCCTGTATGCCAGGCTAATTTGTTGGACCTGTTCAAGACAAGAAGAATAATAGCCAACATTTATATGTCATTAAAATTTACAAAGCACTTTACACACATTATCTCATTTGAGCTTCCTGGTAACCCTGTGAGGTATGCACCATAATTTCCCCCATTTTGTAGATAAAGAAACTGAGGACTAAATTAAATAATTTTCACATGATAACAAAGTTAAGTAATAGATGTGAGATTTGAAAAGAGGTCTTACTGATTCCAAGGCTAACACTGTATTTCATTGGTCTAGTTGTCCCTCAAAAATAAAACCAGAACTAGTTACACTAACTTGGAGAATTGCAAATCAAATCTAATATATACGTTAGCTTTATCGGTCAATAAAAAGAAGAAAAACACACACAAACTCACAGACACACACACACAGACACACACACACACACACACACACACACACACACACACACAATGAATTAGTTCAAACCAGAATGGAACAGAACCAAATTACTAGATGTAACTATACAATCATGAAATTCTAATAATTTCAGTTCAATCACTTTATTAATGCACCATAGGATGGGGATGGTGACCGAAGAAGAAGACATGGTCAGATAGGTAAGAAGAGAACAAGGAAAGATTTCATTGTTTAATTGTTTCTGACTTCTCGTGACCCCTTTTGATGTTTTCTTGGCAAAGATCCTGGAGTAGTTTGCCATTTCCTTCTCCAGCTCATTTTACAGATGAGGAAACTGAGGCAAACAAAGTGAGGTGACTTGCTCAGAGTGACATAGCTAGTAAGTATCGGAGGCCAGCTCAGAACTCATGAAGATGGGGTCTTCCTGATTGCAAGCCTAGTTCTTTAGCCACTGTGACACCTGGATGCCCCAATAAGGAAAGACAGGTGTAACTAAAAACAAGAGAAAATATAAGAATGTTCCACAGCTGCAAAGGTCAAAAGGGATAAAGTGTTGAAAAGAAGCTATTAAATTTAGCAATCAAAAAGTTACTGGTAAATTTGGTGAGAGTATTTTAGCTGACTGATTTAAGAAAAAAAAATAAGCACCAGAACTTAAACATCTGACTATGTTTTATCTTTCAGATCACAGTGTTTTGTACATAGCAAGTGACTAATAAATGTATGTAATAACTGATAGTTGAAACCAACCATTTTCTTTTAGAGGCTTAGTGATAATGCTATTGCTTAAGTTAGGGTTCTTAATTTTTGGACCCCTTTGACAGTCTGCTAAAGCCTATGGACACCTTCTTAGAATAATACCTTTAAGAGCAGGAAAATAAAATACTTAGGATTACAAAGAAAACCAATTACTTTGAAAATAGTTACTAATTTCTGTTTAAGAGAAAGTTCATGACCTCCAGATTAAGAATCTCAGGCTAAAAGCGTCTTAAAAATTCTGCTTTAGGAATTGTCTTGAGAGCCATTTTATAAGCTCTAAGTCAGGAATATTCATTCCTCAAGTCATACCATATATAGATCCAAAAGTCCTTTACCCAGTTATCCAGTTTGATCACCCACCTTTTCTTCTAACATACTTTGACTAGATTTGCACGTTGGCTTTCTCCAAAAATCATATCTATCCTCATGAAGACTTTTCACCACTGAAGATCTGCTAACAAATGCACTGGAGCGTATAAAGACAATCTCCAAAGAAAAGCTCTCCAAACATAAGGAGCAACGAACCACCTTTCAAACGAATTCAGAGTTTTCTCAAGGGAGGTGTAGTGAATTGGATTCCTCCATAAACAAAAGATAAGATTTGACAAATTAATTCACATCATCCTGTTGGTAACAATGTATTGCTCGGGGGGAGGAGCCAAGATGGTGGAGTAGAAACAGCTCATCCAAGCCACTATGTATCCCCCCACACTATGTAAAAGGGGACTCTGAACAACTTCTGGAGCCCCAGCACCCACAGAATGACACAGAGAAGGTAACCTCCCGCTGAGGACAGCCCAGCAGCCCCGCAGGAAGGACCAGCGAAGTGCTCTGGGAGCTGACAGCAAGCAGTGGAGCCGAGCCGAGCCCAGGTCCGCGTGAGCCGAGGTTTTAGCCCGAGGGCGGCAGGGCCAGCAGCCGGCTGGAGAGACCCCAGAACACCAGCAGCTGTGGCGATTCCAGAATTATCAACATAGACATGCCTAGGACAAAGTAAGAGGTTAGTGTCCTATGGACTTCGGGACCAGTATTTGGGGAATGTGTTGGCTTCCTCCCCTGGGGGTGAGAAGCCGCTGAGGAGACACGCCATTTTGTAGTTTTCAGAGGCAGCTCCAGCTCCTGGCCTGTGAACTGTAGGGAGATCCAGCTCTGCGCTATGTGCTGCCAGCTCCCAGAGTGCTGTGCTAGTCCTTCCTGCAGGGCTGCTGGGCTGTCCTCAGCGGGAGGTTAGCTTCTCTGTGTCGTTCTGTGGGTGCTGGGGCTCCAGAAGTTGTTCAGAGTCCCCTTTTACATAGTTTGGGGGGAATCTGGGGGCAGAGTGGGTTGGATGAGCTGTTTCTATTCCGCCATCTTGCCTCTGCCTCGCAGAAGTGTGCTCTTTACTTTTTTTTCTTCCTCTTGAAGAATGCAGTAAGGTAGACATTTCTTCTCTTCAATTTGCAGTGGCATCTTGCAGTAGAAGTACATGGTGATATCCAGTAGAAAAGAATACATCTGTGGAGTTGTCAAGGTGGTGAGAGTAGTCAAGGGACTGGCACCTAGAGCTATGATCTTGCTTGGAAGATGTCAGGGCCCAGAGCTAAGAATTTTTTTTGGGGGGTGCCCTTTGTTTTCAAAGAGGACTAATGACATCACAGGTTGATGACTTGTGTGAGAATTGAAAAGAAAGAGTTTCTCAAAGTCATTCTTGCTCTCTCTTCCAGATTCCTCAAAGTCCAATGGCAAGACAAAAGTCAAGATGACTGGCAATGGACTGGGATGCATTGGAAAACCTTGTCATCTTTGATGTTTCACCAAGCTCTAAGCACTCCACAACACCTTCTTCATCCACCTTCGTGGCCATTGCAACAAATTGTTTTCATCTACCTGTTCTACCTGGGGAGACCTTCACATGGTTGGGTTATAGACACCCATATAACTTACTGACAGGTCTATGGCCCACCTTTAACCTGGTTTAACCCATCTGCCAAGATTGTTTACTGGGATATCGTCATGAGAACATCACAGGTGAGTGCCAGTGAGCCACCAAAAGTGGAGAAGCAGACCTTGAAAGAGCTTGGCACACCCTCACACCAGAGGTACTAGTCCTCCTTGAACACCACATTCATACTTGCGCTATAGTCCTTGGGTCTGGACTGAGAAAGTGCACAGAATGCTTTAGGCCAGAAGGGCAATTGACTCTGAAGCTATAAGCAGTGGTGACTCTAGCCAAACACTGAGATAGTACTCAGTGGAGACTGAGAAACCAGTCAGAGGACATTAGTGGCCATCCAACATCTGGTCCTATAGCATCAGGGTAATGAGCAATCTTTGTCCTCATGTGTCTTGTGTTCCCTATTTTTATGTCTCTCTACCTGTGAAAACTATGGGCATCTACTACATTCATAGGCCAGTGTGCCCAGGTTTATACATGAGATGTTGTATCACTAGCATTCTAGCAATTGTAATGTAAATGGAATAGGCCTATGTGACTTGCTTTGAGTTCTGGCCCAGCTCATAGCTGTGATACAGCCTGAGTCACATAGAACTTGAGACTCATGGAGCTCAGGGTGGAGGGAGTTTGCCCAATAGAGCAGAGAGCAGAGAGAGAGAAGCAAGCATGAGTGGGCGGAGGGAGGAATTTGCCTAGGGGAACTCGTTTGTGGGGAGACCTAACAGAAAGAAGGTTTAAGATTTTAGGGACGCACAGCCTGCCTTGAACTTGAGACCCAGGGGACCGAACCTGTGAATACATGTTGGAGGATGTGGCCAGAAGTGATGTTATGTATGTTTCATTGTTTAGGGAATCTTCTGCCAAAGAAATTATTTAATTAATGAATAATTTTCATATGGAGGTGACCCAAAATTTTATAGGACTATGCAAGTGGAATTCTTACTCTGGGCCAAGTCTCCAAAGTCAGAAATGCCTTGAGCATTGACTAAATAGTTTATTTTTCATCAATTGTCCAAGGACCTTGTAAGTTTTCCAAAGGCCAATAAATTTGGAGCTCACCATCAGAAGGTTGTCCACCTGGTGATGAAATTTTTGGTCACAGCAACATGTGATTATCATCTGCTCCCTATATCAACTCTGGAACATAGAAGGAACTTAATTAATGACTACTTATTAATTGATTGATCAGTGTCTTAAGGCATTAAGGATTGTTATCATTGCTGGTATAGGAAGTAATTGCATCAACAAACTCACAGTTCTTTCACTCAGGGCAGCAATACCAAGTATTAGTAGACTACAATTCTCCCATTAAATGATTTCTGACAACCAGATAGCTTGCTGCCCCATGTAACAATTACCTGTCTTGGTCCTTGAATCTCTGTCAAGCATTCCCATTACTATGGCAAAAGCAAACTTTCTTCTTTGTGACTTTCTGGAACTTCACAATCTCCTTATTGACTTCTGGTTTCCTGACTGCTGGGTTCCTTCCTGGTTCTTTTGTCTATATTTCAGTTGACTTGATTTTTCTCAACTCAGGCAAACTCATGTTTGGCATCTAGGTCTACTTGCTCTTTTGTCTTTGGCATCTCTAGGATGAGATTCCTGGTTATCAGTGCAGCTCACTGTTCTTCATCTATTCCAGCTTTCCTTCCCCCAATTCTCTTTCACTGTCCCCTACCATCCCCAGGTTGTACTTGCTGGACCTAAACCTCTCCCCTTCTGCTCCATAGTGAAAGGACTTCATATTTTAGAACCACAACTTAGGACAAGAGAAATAAAGAAGAACTCACAGATTCCTTCCCTGAACTTGATGCTAAAAATATGGTCCAGGGGCAGCTAGATGGGAGTAGATAAAGAACTGGCCCTGGAGTTAGGAGGACCTGAGTTCAAATTCAACCTCAAACACTTGACATTTACTAGCTGTGTGACTCTGGTTAAGTCACTCCAGTTTCCTCATCAGAAACAAAAATAAAAATGACCCAGAGCCAATAGAATATTTTGTTAAAGGTATTATTTATTAAGTTCGTAAGGGTCACTTCCAAGTGCTTTTGAACATTTCTGAGCACTTATAGACTTGGGAGTTCATGTCTAATTGGAAAAGCTGGGTTTTGTACTTTTTGTACATTTGGTACATTTGTAAAAAGAGTCTACAAAGTAGTCTTATCTATGTGTCATGAAAGACAGATCCCCTTGCTGTCACATCTCCTTCATTAAATAACACTAGATTAGACTAATTACTGGAACATTTAGTGGCCATTTGACACACAGTATATACTGCCCACTATGGTTAGTTTTCCTTTCATGTGGATATGTCATATCTTCTCCATTATTTCTCTCTCTCCTCCTCTCCACTAGAATGAAAATTTCTTGAGGGCAAGGAGCATTGTAGTTCACTGGAAAGAGTGCTAGATTTGCAAATAGAGATCCTGAATTTGCCACTTATTACTTTTGTGACCTTGGGCAAGTCATTTGATCCCTCTGGCTCTCAATTGGTTCAACTGCAAAATTTGGAGATTGGGTATAGATTGAATAACTTCAAAGTTCCCTTCCATTTCTAAATTTGTAGTTCTATAGCCCCTCAATGTTCTGTCTTCCAAGTAATAGGCACTCAATATATAATCACTAATTACTAAATTATTCATCAGACAAATCACAGTCATTAGAAGTCCCAGAATGACATAGAATGAACATTTTCAAATATTATTTATTATTCCTGGTTAAGCTGTGAGTACTTAGCCAGGGGTTAGAGAAACCAACATTGTATCCTGAGAGATTTGGCAGATATCATACAAAACCCTAAACATTGGCTCCTGCTGTTTCCTTTGCTCAGGGATGATTTACCTGGGCCATTTTCCTCTCTCCAGGTTCATTTACTGGCCTGGTGGAATTTCTAGAATTGAAGTGTTGTATAGCAAGGTATGTGGAAATTCCTCTGGACTCATCCAGCTCTCCTTGAGACCAAACAGAAGAGTCTCTTTTTGCTACTTTCTGACCTGATTGAAGCTTCAAAACCACTGAATTGGCTTGCCAGGCCCAACATTTCCACCACCCAGGTCCCAGAGGGTCTTTTTGACCTCACATTTGGGATTCAGGGAAGTCATTTTCCCTGGTTCAGATAGCATAGCAGAGAAATGACTTGAGTGCTAGTGAGTAACCAAGCTCCCTGGGGTTTCTCCTCTCACAGGACTGCCTCCTGTTTGGCCAGAGACTGACAAATCACTTTAATTGGTCCCATGAGGCACTGACTGAGCATATGTAGTCAAACTAATTTACAACCAGGACATAGACTAGACACCTTACATATCTCCTTCCAACACTCAGCCCTATTCCTGGTGAAGCTGTATTTCAAGCTTCCTAAATCAGTATGGCCAAGTAGCCTGACTTCAGTTCTCACCTTAATGTGAACACAGGGCTAAATCACAGCTCAGATTTTTGTTGGTCTAGCTAACTGAGGTTTCTTGTAGAATGCAAAATTGCATTGTGTTACACTCAAGTTGGGGTTGCTTAAAGTCAAGATTCTTTCCTTCTGAGTACACAGATTATGGATGCAATATACTGTAATAGGAACTTTTGTGGTCAGGCTGTCAAGGACAAAGCTTTTGGGTGTGCCAGTTATGAAGGAGTTATTATGGTTAAACAGTCTTGTGGTTTTAGCTTATTAAGAAAGACCTATCATGAGACAGTATAGCTTCCAGGCCAGAGGATTTGATGAATAGCATTTGTCAACAAGTTCTGAGTTAATGTAGATGTTCAGAATCCTTACTAAGTTTAATAAAAAAGAAGTGAAAAACTTATGTCTCACAACTTCTGAATGAGATCACATATATGGATTTTTGTCCCTTGAAACATAGTAATGGCATATTTCCCAGGTATAGAGTGGATACATCTATGAAAAAAGAATATCTGATTCCTCCCTGTTTGCCAAGGAAGGCATTCTTGCCCAGGCCCTGCAAAGAACAAAATAAAATTCTGGGGAGTAGAAGTGCTAGTTTTTTCCTCTCAGTACTGAGTGAATGATAGCACCCTATTTCAACTAAAATGTCCTCTGAAACAATAAGTAAGGATAGGAATTGGACCTGTGACTTCATTGTGATTGGGTACTCCAGGATGAGGAGATACCCTCTTCTAAAAAAAAAAATTGGAAATTTTTACTATGGGACATTGATTTTTTAAATTATTGTTGTGATTTATACGTTGAATAATTCAGTAATCAAGAATTGTTGAGTACCTCTGATGTATAAGAACATAATGCTTTCCCAGTCACCAAATGGAAATACAAAAATGGGATGATGAAGGATCTGGAAGGAAGAAGTGTTTATTTGTTTGGTGCATTTGAAAAAGTAGTAATCAGACCCACAGAAGTTCTGTTTTGCTTCCAATATGACGATCTAGTATAATTCAGTAATCCTACTACATGTATTTACTGTGTGTAATACACTGTGCTACACTGATGAAAGAAGTGAGAATCACTATCCTCAAGGACTTTTGGTCCAAAAAAATATATAGCAAACTGCTATAATTTTGATTTTTTAGGATTTTCTAAACTAGATCTCAGATTTTCCTTCTTATAGTCTGGACTGAAAAATGAGTCACAATGACATTTTGCTATCTGGAAAAAGGCTGGGCCACCACATGGCCTTGTTCCCTCTCCCTGTCCCCTGGTAGGTAATAATTTTAATGCAAATAATGCCATATTTTATAGTCATTAGAAACATATATTTCTACTCGTATTTTAATGAAAAATTCTAGTTTCTTGAGTTCCTCTGTCTCATAAAAATGAATATGTATGTATGCTTTTTTCTGCACCTGTAGTAATTCTCTACCCCTACCTTCAAACTGAACCTTCTTTGTATCAAGGCAGATAAATTAGGTAGAAGCAGACAAATATGAGATTCTATGTGTAAATTTAAATAATATTCTATCCTAGTGGTTCCCCTCCTAATTACAGCAAGGAAGGCAATATTTTTGATTTTCTATTCTATAAGAACTTCATTATATTTTTGTTTTTGCTTTCATCTAACTCAAGTTTTAACTTGAAATGTCTTCTGCATTTACATTGTTGACATCACTAAGCACATTGATCTGTTTATTCTACTTATATAATAAATAACTGATATATACATAAATAACCGATGCTACTCAGCATCAGCATCAGTTCATATAAATCTTCCTACGATTCTCTTAATTCTTCATATTCATCATGTCCAACTGCATAATAATAGTACATTATATTAACATATTATTCTTTATTCATACCTCCTAGTTGTTTGGTACCTTCATTGTTTCCAATTCTTTGCTACCATACAACTGCTGCTATTACAGAGGCAGCTGGAGTCACTGTGGATAGAGAGCTGAGCCTGGGATCAAAAAGACCTGAGTTAGGGGTGGCTAGATGGTGCAATGAATAGAGCACTGGTCCTGGAGTCAGGAGGACCTGAGTTCAAATTCGGCCTCAGACACTTAACACAAAAACTAGCCTGTGGCCTTGGGCAAGTCTCTTAACCCCAATTGCCCTCCAACCCTCCCCCCCGACCCCCACCAAAAAAAAGACCTGAGTTCAAATGTGGCCTTGGACACTTACTAGCTTTGTGACCCTGAGCCAGTGTCTGTTTGCTTCAGTTTCCTCAGTTGTAAAACGGGGGTAATAATAACATCTACTTCTCAGGGTTATTGCACAGATCAAATGAAGTAAAATTTGTAAAAAAGGTTTAGGACAGCACCAGCCATGTGTGTTATGGCAAAGAATTGTGGAAGTCAAATTTTAGGGGCTGTGGGAAGGCAGGCTGTAGCACTGACTCCCAGTGATATAGTAGATTCCTGACAAATGCCAGTCCCCTTCCCACTTTCTCCCCTCCCCCAAGTAATTTTTTGATAAATATCAAATCTTCCTTTCTTTCTTTGACTCCTTTGGAACATATACCCATTGATGTAATCACTGAAACAAAGAGAATGGATAGTTTAGTTACTTTATTTGCATAATTCCACACTGATATCTTAAATATCTGGACAATTCACAGACCCAAGAATGTTGCCTCACCTGTCTTCTTGTAGCCCCCACAGAACTGACTCTTTCAATCCTTCATCATATTTGCCAATTGCAGGATATAAGATGAAACCTCAGAGTCATGAAAATTTGTATGTATTTTATTAGTGACTGGGAACATGTTTTCATATGGACATTTATACTTTGCAATTCTTTTAAAAACTGTTCCTTTCCTTTGACTACATCTTTACTTTTATTATATGACTGTGTCAGATCCTTGTATATTGGGGTATCAGGCTTTTGCAATATATTTAATATCGATTTTTTATATCCTAACATTTTTCTTCTCATTCTGTCATCACAGATTTTATTACTTCAAAAATTAAAAAAATGCAATCAGAATGATTTTACATTTTATGATTTCTTCTATCTCTTGTTTGGTTACCAAGGGTTCTTAAACTGGGGTCTATCAACCTGTGTTTTTTAAAAATATATTTCAATAACTATATATTCGGTATATTTTATTATCATGCATTTTATTTTATGTATTTAAAGATATTATACTTAGAAGAGCTCTGAGAAGGCTCCACCAGACTGCCAAAAGGGGTCCATGACTAAAAAGGCTAAATAACCTATAGGTTAAGCATTCTTCCCATGCTGTATCATTTAACTCAGGAATTTCACTGCTAGCCTCCCCTCCCTGAACAAAGACAGAAAGAAATGAAATACGTAGACCTATATATCAACATCTATTTTTATACATATTGATACTTATATGGAGAAAATTTTATATTAATATATATATCAATATTGATTGATATTTAATTTTTAAATTTAAAAAATCTACATGGATTTTTATTTCTAGTTCTATATATCTGATGCCAATATATCTCTATATCAATGTGTGTGTATATATATATACACATATATACACACACATGCACATTAATAGTCATATCAACACTTTTGTGGTAGCAAAAAAATGGAAACATAGTAAATATTGATGGATTGTGGAATGGTTATATACCTTGTGGCACATGAACATTTAGTGAGCTCTGAGAAATGGTGGATGGAAAGAAATAAGGTTCATATGAGGAATTTTGTGAACTGATACAGAAAGAAATAAGCAGAAACAAGAAAACAACATACACAGTGACAACAATGTAAATTGAAAGAACAAAGAGGAACTGAATGTGGTATACTTATAATTACCAAGTATAATTCCATAGAAGAGATGGGGAACTGTACCTTGCTCCTTTGCACAGGTGGGGAGCTATGGGTGTGGGAACACTGCACATCTTCTCAGAGCTGGTCTGTATGTTGGCTAGTTTTGCTGAATTGCTATTTATTTTCTTTCCTTTTTTATTCTTTATGTCAAGGGATGGCTTTCTGGTGAAGGAAAGGAGGAGAGGTATATTCTGAAATGAAGGCAATGGGGAAACGGAAAGATATCAATATTAAAAATCACCTCTACCACTACCGACAACAAAAAGAAAAAAATATTTCCCAGGTAAGTTTTGTCATTATCTTCTAATTTTTGTGCAATTTTTTAATAATTAGGTTACATATGCATTTTGAGATTATTGTGGTATATTGCATAAGATGGGCTGAACCTATTATCATTATTATTATTATTATTCCAAACTGTTTTTTAAGTATCCCAGAAGTTCTTGTCAAAAAGAGGGTCCTGTTAGCAATTTTTATTCTAAAGTTGCCCAAGCAATAGACTACTGTTGATTAGTTCTGTTTCTTGCTAATTTAGTCAATGTTCTTTGCCTATATTTTTCTAACATCCTCCTGGGGAAACTTTGATTAGTGTAGAACTTCTCCTGCAATTCTGCTTTGCTCATAGAGTATAGTACCTTCTTTGATGCAGGCATGCCACACTTGGCAGTCCTGTGCCACTGTGTTCTCTGTCTCACAATCAATTCCTAAGTTCTTCAGAGAGACCTTGAGAGTGTCCTTGTATCACTTCTTTTGACCTTCATGTGAGTGTTCACCTTGTGTGAGTTCTCAGTAAAATAGTCTTTTGGTAAACATGCATTTGATATTCAAAGAATGTGGTCAGCCCATTGGAATTGCTCTCTCTGCAGTACAGTTTGAATGCTTGGCAGTTCAACTTGAGAAAGAACCTTAGTGTCTGGCATCTTCTCCTGACAGGTGATCTTTAGGACCTTCCAAAGACAATTCAAATGAAAATGATTCAGTTTCCTGGCACGATGCTGCTAGACTGACCAGGTTTCACAGGCATGAAAGAATGAGGTCAGCACAATGGCTTTGGTAGGCAGTCTAATACCTCTTCTCTCCTACACTTTCTTTCAGATCCTCCCAAGCACCAAACTGCCTCTAGCAATGCATGTGTCAACCTCATCATATATGTGTATACCCCTGGAAAGCATACTGCCAAGGTAAGTGAACTTATTCACTGCATTCAGAATTTCTCCATTTGCTGTAACACAATGGATAGTGTACTGATGGCTATTGGAGAACTTCTGTTTTCTTGGTTTTAATTGTTTGACCAAAATTAGCACAAACACCAGAGAATTGATTCATATTAATATTCTGTTGCATCTTCACCTCAGCAGCTGCATTGAGTACACAATCCTCTGTGAATAAAAAGTCATACCCCAACTCTCCCTCCACTTTTGTCTTGGTTTCTAGCCTTTTCAAGTTAAATAATTTACCATCAATGCACCATCTGACCTTGATACTGTTTTTGTCCTTGGTGAATGTGCCTAACAACATAGCTAAAAAGCATGGGAACAAGCACTCAGCCTTGATTCACTCCTTGGTGACTGGAAAAGCATAAGAGCATCATCCATTATCCAGAACCCCTGCAACCATGCCATTATGAAACCAACATACAAAATTGATGAACTCTGGGCAACCAAATTTTGCCATGATCTTCAGTGAGTGGGGGTTAGCTAGGTTTTAAATATATTAAGTTTGAGATGAACGTGGTGTGTAGATCTGTAGATGCTTAGATCTGGAGCTACAAAGTTAAGTTTCATTTAGAAAATGGGGATATTTATATTTGCACTACCTTACATAATTATTGTGAGAAAATAAAATTTAAAAGTTATCAAGTTCTGCAGAAGTATAAGCTATCGCTAAGCATGAAATTCACTGAACACAAGATAGATTTGAGGCTTTACATGCCTATAGCAATATTTCTAATACTCTAATATGCTGACACAGTATCAAATAATCATCCTCATTTCCCTTAAGTTGTCTTGATCCTGTTATTGTAAGGGTAATGCTTTACCTTCACTCCTCAATAACTGCCAATTTAAATGACTTGCCTTGGATCCCTATTGTTCAGTCCCATTGCCTTGTATCTGCTATATGAATCCCTTCTTCTGACATTCTTATAGATTCTACCTGGGACCCTGGCATGTCATATCTGGGACTAATTACAGGAGGAGAGATGCCAGCAGTTCTCTCCATACCCATCAAAATTTCTCCACGTTATGGGACTCAGCAACTTCAACCCTCTAATTATCTGCGGGTTCATAACCCCTAAAATACAGAAAAGATTTATCAGAATGCAATATTATGCTTTCAGTTAAAGCTTTCTAAAGTCTCTAAACCCTTTTTTAAAAACCTGCTAAGTTATATACCTCATTTGAATTTATCATCGTGGCAGGTTTTTCTGCACAAATGGTACTTTGGGGTTAAGGTTGGATTTGAGTTGTCTTCTTTCTGATTTCTTTTATTCATTAGTTGCTAATTTGTATTTTTTCTCAGAAGATGCATCTGAAGGAAATATCCATCCAAAGATGAAGGAAGAATTCATGGCTGAAAGTCTTCATGACCTAATATTCTCCTCATATGCTTGGAGAGTAGCAGAGTTTGGGAAGAAAGACCGCTTGAACCACTAGTCTGGTGGATTCTGTAGTCTGTGTCAGCTATCTGCCTTAGAGAGTCAGCATCCAAAAGCCAAAGAACAATTTACAAGTTGAAATCTTCCTGTATTGCTAGTAAGGGCATGATGTGTCAAGGTGTTTTTGTTGGTGAAAACTTGTCCTTCACTCATGACTCATAAGAGTCAATCATTTCAAGAGAGATGTTGAGAAGTATTCTTGGAAGAAAACTTATTCTCATTAGGTGACAGTCAAGAAGCATTAAATAAATAGAAGAGTGGACATTCTACCTACTGCAAGTGGTAGTATGCTTTACGTTACAAGTAGTTTGTTCTTTATGTTTTATATGGTTCTTAGGAAATAATAGGATTTAGATCTGGAAAGGATCTCAAGCATCATCTGGTTGATTCGTTTAATTTTACAGCTAAGGAAACTGAGGCTCAGAGAGTTTAAGTAATTGAGAGGTGAAGGAGACTTTTGAGGTCATTTTATCTAACCCCCTTATTTTACAACTGAGCAAACTGAAACCTAAAGAGGGTAAGTGCTTTATTTGGAATCACACAATTAAGATGTCTTTGACTCCAAATCCAAAGCTTTTCCTACCATATTGGGTTACATATAGTCTGAACCATTTTTAGTTGAATATGTTTTTTCTCAAAAAAATTTCTTCCTCCCAACTTCCCTCTCTGTACCTCCCCTCTCTCTCTCCCTTCCTCCCACCTCCAACTTCTCACATTTCGTCAGTTTCTCTCCCAATCTTCTCTATAAATTGGAATACCATTTCACAGATAAAACAAATTATTTAGAAATCACTAAAATCAATTATTTTTGTTAAGGCTTTTTCCTATTTGTTTCATTTGCATTATATGACCCAATGTCTTACAAATATAAATTGAGGGCTAAATGAAGTTATTAAACATCCCCTAAAGAATTTAGGATTTCTTCACCAAAGAAAAGGCATTCCATCTTCTTTCAAGAAAAACTAGAAAAAATTTTGGATTGCAGGGATGCACAACTCATCTTGAATTTGAAATTAGAAAATCTGGGACCCTCCTTTGATGACCCAAAGTATAGGAGGTGACTACTAAAAGTATTACGTGTGTTCAGTCTCTGTCCTACAAATGAGATCAGGATGAAGATAGGACAAGAATAATGGAGACTGCTACAGAGAAATGACCTGGCAGAAAAAGCAGTGGCCAGATAGGAGGTGCCAGAGTGTGGTTGGAGTCAAGGATAAAGCCATGGGTGCATGTAGTTCCAATACAATACTCACAGTGCCTACAGTGGCTATGAATATGCCGGCATAATTCTGAGTTGCAAAATATAACAGACTTTCCACATGGAAGACAGAACCAAAACATATATCCAAACACCAGAAAGCCAAATCCATCATATTAACAAAGACAGCTATACACAATAACACTGCAAGGGGTACTGCCATCCCCAAGCCTTCCCCCTCCTAGGGTCTTCCCACAAAAGAACACTTACAGCTCTCTGCCTGTTTCCTCTCTCTCCCTCAGCTTTAACTACTCTGACCAACTTCCTCTGGGCTCTGTTTCATCCTTCCTGCTCTACCCCCTTTCTACTCCACCCATTTGGCAAGCTCCTCCCACCACACACTCATGTGACTCAGGCTTCCATGTGACTCAAGTAGGTCACTTGGACCTATCAATGGATGGGAAAGATCTTCCCATTAAGCAAAAATACATTAACAATACATACAATGCATCATGTGGAAAGCATTAGGAATCCAGCATATTCAGAGAAGCTGCATCTGTGGGAGGTTCTCCATTAAAACCACACTATCCATTTATATTAAATCATGATCCCCAGGAACATTTATTTGGGTGTTCATGCAGACTAGGGCTTGCTAGGGATAGTTCAAGGTATCTTGCTGTCTAGGATACAAAATGAGGGGCAGTTTTTAATGCTCTCCCTCCTCCACTCTGCCTGAACTCCCTAGCTTCCTTTAAATCCTATCTAAAGCCTTCCCCCATTCACTCTTAATTTTGGTGCTTCCCTCTATTAATTATTTCCTGTTTATATTGTATATAGCTTGTTTTCTACTTATTGGTTTACATGCTGTCTTCCCATTAACCTCCTTCAAGACAGACTATTTTTTGCCTCTTTTTATATCCCCAGTGTTTAACACAGTACCTGGCACATAGCTAGGGCTTAATAAATATTTAATGATTGATTGATTATAAATATACACTTTGAAATATTTTGTTGATATTTTGTTTTCACATAATATTCATTCTGAATATATTTATTCCTGCTTCCTTCCCCACTGAGCAATTCCTTATAACAAAGAATGGAAAGGTAAAAAGTTCAGCAAAACCCAATGATACACATCAACTAAATCTGACATAATTGGAATGTTTCATACAAATAGGATTCTGCTTCTGCAAAGAATGGAGGAAGATGTATTTTCTCAACTCCTTCCCATAGACAAACTTATTGGACATTATAATTATAGTGTTTACATTCCTTTTTTTTGTTGTTCTTTCAGTTTACATTGTTGTGCTCATTGTGTCTTTCCTTGATTCTGTTTACTTCACTCTGCATCAGTTCAAGAGGATCTTTCCATGCTTTTCTGTATTCATCATAATCATATCTTGTAGTATAGTTATGCATCTATATTAATGTACCACAATGTGTTTAATCATTCCCCCAACTGATGGGTATCTACTTTGTTTCTAGTTCTTTTCTACCATAAAAAGTAAGTGCATGTATTTTGAATGCTAGAAAATTCTAATTTTATTCTCTGTGGCATATAACCTTGTCCTGGTTCTGGGTCACAGTAAGCTCTTTCACAGTTCTATTTTAATTCTATTCTTTCTGTTTTTATTTCTTGTAACAAAACCTGCCTCCGAAATGTAGGTGCTAAAGTACTTGAAAGGACATATGGGTATCAGCCTCATGGGTCTGTCTAGTACAGAATGCCCAGGATTCTAGATAGGGATTCAAAGACACCAGGCACCTTCCAGAGGGAGCCCAAGCAGGGACTTTATGCCACAGGCACCCTAGCACAGAGGTTTCAACATAAAATCTAAAAATGTGCTTTTAATGAGGAGGCTGATGCTTAGTCTGAAAAGAGCATCCACATATCAAAGACCTTCATGGTACTGTTTGCCACTTGATCTGGACACAGGAAAGGCAGGATTCTAAGCAGATGAGGACTGAAGCTGAAGATCTCAAGCCTCACTTGTGAGAATGATTAGGGGAAGCTGTTTTGCTTCACATTTTGGAGGACTTGAACTCTGCAATACATTACATTTTTACAGAACTACTTTTTACCAAGGTTGGGTGGAGAGGGGGAGTTTATGCCATGGCCAGATAGCAGATGTAAGGGTTTTTAAAAATCCCTATTAAAATATAAAAGGGGAAAAAGGATACAGAAAACAAATAGAGACAGACACAGGGAGTGAGTTAAAGGGATATATTCATGGTTTTATAGTCAATAAAAACTGACAGAAAAAATTAGTTTTGATCAAGGCATTTTTATTTATGAGGAAGCATTCAGGGAAGGAGCAGGTCAGATACAATTATATTTGCAAACATTTTCCCTCTTATTTCAAAGTGCCCCCTTCATGTACAGGTTTGGCTGAATATAATACCTCAGGTACAATTTCCACCTTAGATTAATTGATAAATTTTTTTAAATGATTTTGGTACAATTTTCTTTTGATGAAATAATGCTTTAACCTTGAAACCCCTATATGGGAATGACAAATCTCTTGGGTTGCTATTAGTCATGAGGAAATTAGCAAAAAGCCAAAATCTAAAGCTCCATTTCACAAACTTCCTTGAGAACTTGGAATCATAGATTCCAAGAAATTACAGGACATCAGTTGCTGGAAAGCACCATTGACATCCTTGTCCTGATATAAATAACTTGAGAGCAAGGACTTTTTCCTTTCTTTGTATCTTAGCCCCTCAAAATGTACTTGGCACATAGTAGGTGTGATTACTTGATTCATTGACTGACTTCTCTTGCCCTCTCTACCCATCCCCCAATCACCATAACACAGATGAGGGCACTGAGTTTGACTCAGGGGGTTCAAATAACTTGCCTATTGTAGAGCTATGGCATGAGCCCAGGTTTCCTGGCTTCCAGTACTTCAATTTTCCCACCACGCCCTGATGTTTCCCCCCAAAGTAAAAAAGGTTTCACAAATTGCATGTCATCCTTGCGTCTATAGATTTTGTTCAAATAGTTATTTATAATCCAGTAATTGAAAGCTCTTGGATTCTCTATAGAGATGAGTATGATATATGTCCATCATGTTTTCTTGACCTGTGCCTCCTCAGTGTTATTTGAGCAGGAAGGATGGATCAAGTCAGTGTTAAAGAAGCATAGTCAGATTGTCACTATACTGAAGAAGTCAAGTCCATAAGCTTGTTTCCATAACTAGACACAGTGGTGTTTTTGTGTGACCAAGACAAATTAAATTTTATATATTATATATAAAATTGTGTTGTTTTATATATTAGAGGGTTCATTCTTTATAACTTGAAGTATACCCTACATTATTTCTGTGAATGTTCAACCTTTTTGGTTAATACAAGCATCACATTACTGTGTTTACTGGCTTTATGATAGAGAATCCTCCAATCATGATAATTTTGAGAATTTAAGGAAATGTAAATTGGAATAAGCCCCAAATGTCAAGAAGGGATGTTATGTTCTTTACTCTTCATTCAATCTAGAACCTGAGATTGTTATTTTAGAAACAATTATACAGTAATTCTTTAAAATATTTTATTATGAACTTAATATGCATCAGGAAAGATAAACATTTCAATATGTGAAAAATAACAAAAAGAGAGAATTTCACATGAAATTGTCAACTTGTTATATAGTGTGTAGTTTTATACCCCTACATATAACCTGTTTCTTTTTAAAATTCAAATATAGAATGAGTGTTCCAACATTGCCCTCCTTGTCTGTGTCCCCTTTTGAACTTCCTTTACTCTTCTTTCTTTAAAGATTAATTAATTCTTAAAATTACTTGATTTTGTAATTTCTGGAATGGAACATTAGCAGCTCTCTATCCATAAAGAGAAAGGAGAGGAAAGAATCCAAATCTAGTAACTATTTTAAGCTTCTAGGAATGAGTCGTTCAAACTTCACATTTTTCTTCAGTTAATCAAAGATAGCTTCTGGAGTTGATATAGAATACAGTCATATTAAAATACCTTCAATTTTCTTTTCTCTTTTCCCAATTCCTTTCATGATTAAATATTGGTTGACAGAAGATTGTAAGTGTTTGTTTTTGTGTCTGGATTGCAGTGGTGTATGAATTTTGGATAGTGAGGTGGGGAGGAAACTTTTTTTATCAGTACAAGTCAACAACTGTTACATAACTTAAATCATTGATTTGCTTAATGAACTGAGAGTTTAAGTCACTTGCCCAGAGTTAGCCAGTCATCATGTGTCAGAAGCAGGATGTGAACTCAAGGATCCCGGACTTCAAAGCTAGCTCCCCATCCAGGACTTCATGCTGCCTCTCTAACCTGCATGTTAACGAGGTAGTTTCAATACTGGGAGATCCTCAGTCCTAATTAAGGTATTTGTTTATGCAGCTTAGACAGCTATCATCCTAATCAAGGTAATCAAAAGATCCTTTGGATCACTTTCCTCTCTCCTTGCCCTATGTGACGGTAACAAAATGGGCGAATGTGAAAATATATTACATAGAATTGTGCTTATGCCAAAAAGTTTATATCACTTAATATATACATGCATACATGTATATATTATATACATGCATACATGTATATATTATATACATGCATACATGTATATATTATATACATGTATATAATATAATATATACATAGCCATTATTTTATCTCGTTTCTAAACTTTAAATTCTCTGGCTACTCAAATAATCCAAGGAAGAGCACACCCAAAAGGCCACATTAAGTATCATTTATAGCTTTGTTATGTAACATTTTTAATAAGAATCTTGACAATATGAGAAATTCAGGAAAACATGGGGAAACTATCAGAGACTGAACTGAGCAGAAGTAGAAAAACAATATGTGTAATTAATAAAATAGGGTAAAGAATAACAAACAAAACAGAATGCAGTGTAATTGGAATTGCCAAGCTTGACCTGGGAGATAAGTTGGAAAAAAAAAATCTCTTTATTGAAAAGATTGGAGACAATGTGTGTAGAGCATTGTGTTTCCTGTCAAATGTAGTCAATGTGTCGGCAGGTTTTGTCGAACTGTTTCTTTTTCTTTTTAAATCCTTGTTAAAAGGGAAACCTTGCTAGGTAGTGTAGGGGGAAAGGATATGTTTGAAAATGGATGTGATGTAAAACAAAAGGCATCAACAATGTTTTTGTAAAGAATCTTGCCTATGCAGCAGCTTCTAACATATGAATTCTAGACAAAAAGCAAATCACTTCTTAGAGAACAATAAAGCACCAGTGGTTCTGGATTTGGTGTCCCCCAAGCTCTGCCATTAGCTACCTGGGTTACTTCGTGCAAATCTGGACACTTTCCCAGGCCTCAGTTTCCTTATCTGTAAAATGAGGTATGATGTCTAAAGTTTATTTCAACTAAAATGCTGAGTTCTTGAATCCTGCTTCATACATGAGGAGAGCAGTATAGAAATGTCCGTTCGCATTATATTCATTTTGTCTGACTGAGTACAGCTGATGCTTCAATTCTCTCTCTCTCTCTCTCTCTCTCTATGCATATGTATATGTGTGCACATGTGCATATCTGTATATGTATGTATACATTTAACTATGTGCATATACATATAATATGTATATATAGTAATATATGTGTATAGAACGTGTATATATGTATATATTTACATGTGTATATCATATATATATATGTATATGTGTATATCTCTTTATGTACTATGCTTACAAAGGCAGTGTGGGATAATGGGAAGAGCCTGGGTTTGTTGTCAGACTCTTTCTTTACCTTTGCCATTCACCCTGATATAATCTCAGGCAAGTGACTTAACATTTTACTATGCTTTCTTCTTTGGTAAAATGGAGTAATAGAATGAGATCTTTTCAAATGGTCTCCTCCAAATCTGTATCCTGAACCTAGCTGGCACAAGTCTAATGATACCATCTATTAATGTCTTAATCTGACCTTTCATGGTGGCATGGAGGTGACTCTGTGATTTTGAAAGTTATATAAATGGAATCCAAGCTCTAGTGGGTTCTATGAAGCTAGAAAGGCTCCATGTGTGGCCCAGACTATATGCCTATACCAGGAGTGGGGAACTTGGGGTCTCAAGGCCACATGTGGCCCTCTAGGTCCTCAAGTACAGCCTGTTGACTAAATCCAAACTTCACAGAAGAGCTATCCTTAATGAAAGGATTCACTCTGTAAAACCTGGATTCAGTCAAAAGGCTGTGCCTGAGGACCTAGAAGGCAACATGTGGCCTTGAGGCCTCAGGTTCTCCACTCCTGGCATATTCTGAGCATAAGCCTAGCTAAGTTCAAAGAAACTCATCACCAGAAGCTTGGCTAATAGGTGATGAATATTTTTAGCCATGGTAATTCATAAAGAGACAGTTTGGGATAGTGGAGTCTTTAAGACTGAATTCTGCTTTAAACACTTACCATAGAAGTGATAGTGGGATAGTCACTTGACTTCTCTCCACCTTAGTTTCCTTATCTGTAAAATGGAACTGGGGGATTAATTTAATGCCCTTCAATTTCCTTTCCAGCTCTAACTGTAGGTATGAAATCATGGGTGAGATGCCAAGAAAGAACATTCAAAAAATCAAAAGTCTAATGATTTATTCTCACAGAAATGCAAACGTGTGACTCCCCAGGTCTTCAGTCCCATGGGCAAACCTAAGAGGGAATGGTGAGGGTATGTGGTGGGATGCACACCTTGATTATGAATCTGAAGCTCTGGGCTTCTCCTCTTAGGTCTGATTGCTATTGTTGGGCAGATTCCTATGGGCTGAGTGAAAACAAAATCTTAGGGAGAGTGAATCAATGGGTAGTCAAGACTATTAGAGAAAGAGAGAGACAAAGAGAGGCAGAGACAGAGATAGAGAGACAGAGACAGAAGAGATGAGAAGGGGAGAAGAGAGATGAGACAGAGAGAGACAGTGACAGAGAAACAGACAGAGACAAAGAAACAGACAGAGGCAGAAGAGAGGGGACAGGGAGAGGAGAGATGAGACAGACAGAGAGAATAAGAATCTATAGGTTTTCCATTCAGGGGCATGTATAACCTAGACTCTAAATTCTAAAGGTTTTCTTTATCTCCTTGACTTTTCTGTATAGATAGTTGAACCAAACTCTTGAATGATTATTGATTGCCTTTAAGAGGTTCTGAAATGCTTAGAGGTTGGGTACAATCAACACATGTCATCTGTAAACAGGAACATTCCGAAGATCTTAGCATCTGTAGACTTGGAATCTGTCCAAGACCACCTATAATCTCTTCTAACACCTTTAGTGACCATACTTGTCACTGTTTGAAACTTTGGGTGATATTAATGATCAGGAGGTTGTTGAACAAGGTAATCTCTATTGTTTCATATTTTGAGGAATCTTAGGTAATTTTCATTTAAGGTTGTAGTTTTCTCTAACATATTAAATACCTTCATATATATAACAAATAGTAAATGCAGGGGGACCTTGAATTTTATTCAATTGTACCATGGTAAAAATTTGAAATATCACTCACAGACTCTTTAAATCAGCAACCTAATGAAATGGAAAAAAGAACTGGATTTTGAATCAGAGAATCTTTGATTTTCCCCTACCATTTGTGTGTGATATTGGGCAAATCACTTAACCTCCCTTGACCTCAGTTTCCTCATCTGTAAAAAGGTGGGTTTGGACTAGATAATCTTCCTGCTCCAAGTCTACAATCTAAGGACCTTTCATTTTTCGGCCAGGGCTTGCTAATTTATTGGTTAGTAATTGGGACTAATTTACCAATGTTACAAAAGGAATTGATTGCTAACTAAATGGAGACATTAATCTTAAGCACCTATCTCTTAACTTTAAATACTACAGAATTTTTCTTCCTGTCCTTGCTAGGAATTTATCTAATAGGGCCATTGATTACAATAATTTCAGTTTTCAGTCAGTCCACTCCAAAAGGAAACCAAACCAAATAAAGAACAAAAACAAAAACACTTTCTTTATTCTTTAAATCACTTTTATTGAAAAGTAAACAATACATAAACACATGCAAGATAAATAGGAAACCAAAAAAGGGAGGGGGGAGGCACTAGAATTAAGAGATGCTGGAAAAGGTTTCCTGTAGAAGATGAGATTTTAGCTGGAACTTAAAGGAAGCCAGGTGAGTCAGTAGGAGGAATTGAGGAGTGAGAGCATTCCAGGCATGGGGTACAGCTGGAGGAAGTGCCTGCAGCTGAGAGATGGAGTCTCTTAGACCATCCAGGAAGCCAGTATCACTGGATCAAAGAGTACCTGGTAAAGAGTAAGGTGAAGAAATTTGAAAAGGTAGGAAGGGGATAGGTTATGAGGGGCTTTGAATGTGAAATGATTTTATGTTTGATTCTGGAAGCGATCATAGGCAAACCCTAGGCTAGAGATCTGAAAGCCTGGATTCATATTCCAGCTCTATGTCATTTTAGACTAGTCGCTCACATTCCTGGTCCTCAGTTTCCTCACCTGTAAAAGGAACATGCTAGACTTCTAGTTCTATTTCCTATGGAAGTATAGGTGATGTTAGGGAATTATCTTGCTTTATATGCCCCAGCAATAAATAAGAAATTAAGTCTTAACAGTTGTCAATAAAGTACTTCCATAAGGGCTGAAATTCACCTGACAATTAACAAAAAAAGATTATTACCAGGAATGCATTATTTAGCTATGAACATATTTCATTGGGCATTTTGGGGGAAATTGTGAAAAATGATAGCAGTGAGCAAAACATAATCACATACTTTACCATATTGTTTTTGAATGAAAAGTGGTCCCTGGAAGAATTGGTGGAAAAATTAAATCGGAAACAAAACATTTGGTTCACCCAATTCCTGCAGGGTAATCTCAGTAGAACTCTTGTAAGTACATGTTTTTGGTTTCTATTGCAACTCAGTTTAATAGACAGGTGGCCAAGCTCATCACCTCTCCCTACAACTGAAACAAAGAAGCATAGGATATAGACAGAAACCTTAGAGAGGAAGATTACATCAGATGAGATTACATTCAGATTATTCTCCCCACCCTTCACTGTCCATCCTCCATCCCCCATTTCTCTCTCTCTCTCTCTCTCTCTCTCTCTCTCTCTCTCTCTCTCTCTCTCTCTCTCACACACACACACACACACACACACACACACACACACACATTTACACACATTTCCTACCACAGAAAGGGATCAGTTGGCTTATGCTACTTACCTTCAGCCACTGGACCTGTCTCAGGAAAGGCCTCCCCCCCCACCAAGTACTCCTGCTTGCATTGTCTAGAATGGATGTATGGGACATCCAAATAAGAACTCCTTCCAACTTGTACCAGTTTGATGAGAGTAAGTTTAGTGGGAACTCAAAAGAGTAGCCATTACCTAGACTGTGCAATGATATGATCATTATAGTTCTAGATCAATACTAGCTAGTCACTGAAATTCTGTGTGAGTTCTTGAAAGAAAGAGGAACAAGTACTTTGCTATGGCTACAGAAACCTGAAAATCATGACCATCTAGAACTGATACCTTCTAGCTTTGATATTCTTAGGCATCTATTGCCAAGGGCATTGACATTCAGAAAAATTAGACCTCTTGGTGCATACATACAATGTTATTAGATTTATGAAATTATCTTTTTTAAAAATCCTTTTATTCTTTTTTTAAACAAATGGCCCCGGGGATAGGAGCCCAGGGGAAGAGGGGAAGGGGTGGAGGCCCCAGCCCCACAACCCCTCCCCACCCACCCCCTGCTCCCTTATATATTTATATCTATGTACAGGCCCTGGGGGAATGGGAGTTGGGGGGGTTCAGCTACCTCAGCAGGGTGGGGGCAACCCAGCATCCATGTCCCCACTGGGCTCTGATTCCTCTGCCTGCCGGGGTGGACCCTCACAAGATGGTGGCCCTGTCTGCTCCCAGGGCCTCGGCATCCAGTGCAGGGCATCTGGTGTGGAGGCCTGAGGCAGGTACACATGGAGTCAAACTATTGGTAAAGGTTGAAGCGCTGGGTGTGGAACACATCAACACCACTATAACCTGTGGGTGGGGCCTTGAGTTGGGAGCTGAGACCAGAAAAGAGCCTTCCAGCTGGGGGGGTTCGAGTCCCACACCCCCCGAGGTTGCTCACTTTTTGATAATCCTGGAACAGCTTTAGTTCCATTGGGTGTAGCTCTGCTCTCCCCAAGCTGGGAGGGAAGGGCCAGGCGGGAGAAGGTAACACCTGGGTTGCTGGAGCAGGTGGGGGCCGGACAGTCAGACTGGGGGGCTGTAGAGTAGGGCCCACAAGCAGCAGAGAAAGTGAAGGTGGGGCTGGAGTCAAGGAGCTAAAGTTCACCACAGGTAGCTGGGACACCACCACTGGTAGCAGCATCTGCTGGGTGGGGGCAGCTGGGGACAGGAAGCCATTTTGGCCACCAGGCTGCAGAGGAGAGGAGTAGAAATCTGACAGGGATGACAGGTCCTGGCGCACCTGCAGCAAAGTGGGGTCAAGCAAGGGACTGGGACATAATGCTGGTGGGTAGAGAAAGGAAGGTGGGGGATAGAGGACACCCCCAGCTGGCAGCTTCCCCAGCTCTGCTGCCTGCAATGCTGAGAAATCCAGGAACTGGCCCTTGAGGGCTCCACCTGCAAGCAGTGCTGAAGCAGGGTCTGGGCCAAGCAATAAATAGGGCTGTGACCTGTAGGGGTGCAGTGAATGGGTCCCTGGGCAGAAGCCACCATTGGTGGGGTGCAGCTGAGAGTCCACTGTTCCCCCTGGGACCTGGATGCCTGGAGGCCCTGGGCTGCTGTAGAAGACCCGAAGGCTTGGGTTCTGGGCCACAGTGGTGGGACCCAGACTTTTGAATGATGGCTCAGCTGAGATGGGACCAGAGGAGAGCAATTCCCAGTCTCGAGGTACTGGAGCAGGCATCTCAGACCCAGATTGTGACAATTACTTCTCTGGCTTTAAGCTGTCTCCCACCACCAGGCAGGGGTCAGAGTCCTTGGCACTGGTTCCAAATTGGATAGGGGGACCAGGTCCGTGAGAGGGCCAGAGTGGACCAGGCTCTGGTCCTCAATCTACTCCCTGGGATTGTTCTGTGCCTATGGGGCCAGGCTCCTTCTTGTCCCCATCATGGGAGGCAGGAGGATATCTCCTTGGAGGGTCTGAAATTATCTTTCATTTTTTTTAAGATTCTATAATGGTGGGGCGGAGCCAAGATGGCGGAGTAGAAACAGCTCGTCCAAGCCTCTCTGCCCCCAGATTCTCCACAAACTATGTAAAAAAGGACTCTGAAAAACTTGTGGAGCCCCAGCACCCACAGAACGACACAGAGAAGCTAACCTCCCGCTGAGGATAGCCCAGCACCCTGCAGGAAGGACCAGCGCAGTGGTCTGGGAGCCGGCAGCGCGCAGAGCGCAGGAGCCGAGCCGAGCCCAGGTCCACGTGAGCCGAGGTTTTAGCCCCAGGGCGGCAGGGCCAGCAGCCTGCTGGAGGAACCCCAGAACACCAGGAACTGTGGAGACGCCAGAATTATCAACATAGACTTGCCTAGGACAAAGTAAGAGGTTAGTGTCCTATGGACTTTGGGACCTGTATTTGGGGAATGCGTCAGCTCCCTCCCCTGGGGGCTAGAAGCCGCTGAGGAGACACGCCATTTTGTAGTTTTCATAGGCATTTCCGGCTCCCAGCCTACAAATCGTGGGGAGATCCAGCGATCAGTCTTGGGGGGTAATCGCTCTTGCTTTAACCTCCCTGAATCTGGATTGTGATCTAGGGTGGAAGTTGTGGGTGGGTTTACAGCTTGCCAGAAACGGAAGTTGCCCCCCACACGTTCGGGACGAAAATTCCTCTAGCTGGCCTTAAAGCCATAGTGTGGCAACAAGCCCAAAAGTCAAGCAATTAAGTGGCAACATGCCAAGGCAAAGGAAACAGAAAAATGCAACCCTAGACTCCTATTTTAGGGGCATAGAGCGGGAAATGGACTGTGAGGTCAGAAGTCCTGCTCCAAAAGCCCCAGGGGAAAACATGAGTGGGTTGCAGGCCATAGAGGACCTTAAGAAGGACTTTAAAAATCAAATAAGAGAAGTGGAGGAAAAATTGGAAAGAGAAATGAGAAGGATGCAGGAAAAGTATGAAATGAGGGTCAACAGCCTGACTGAGGAAAACAACACCTTAAAAAATAGACTAGCTCAAATGGCAAAGGAGGCCCAAAAGGGCATTGAGGAGAAGAATGCCTTAAAAAGTCGAATTTGCCAGATGGAAAAAGAATCTCAAAAGTTCACTGAGGAGATTCATTCCTTCAGAGTTAGACTGGAGCAAATGGAAGCTAGTGACTTTATGAGACATCAAGATGCTGTTAAGCTGATCCAAACAAATGAAAGATTAGAAGGCAATGTGAAATATCTTATGGGAAAAACCACTGACCTGGAGAATAGATCCAGGAGAGACAATTTAAAAATTATTGGACTACCTGAAAGCCATGATCAAGGAAAGAACCTAGAAATCACCCTTCAAGAAATTCTCAAGGAAAACTGCCCTGATGTTTTAGATCCAGAGGGCAAAATGAGGTTGAAAGAATCCACAGATCACCTCCTGAAAAAGATCCCAAAAAGAAAACTCCCAGAAATATTATAGCCAGGTTCCAGAATCCCCAGATCAAGGAGAAAATACTACAAGCGGCCAGGAAGAAACAATTTCAATATTGTGGAAACACAATCAGAATAGCCCAGGACCTGGCAGCTTCTACACTGAGGGATCGAAGGGCATGGAATATGATATTCCGGAGGGCAAAAGAGCTGGGAATGAACCCAAGGGTCACCTACCCAGCAAAACTGAGTATTTTGTTTCAGGGGAAAATATGGTCATTCAGTGGAATAGAGGACTTTCAAGCATTCTTGAGGAAAAAACCAGAATTGAATAGAAAATTTGACATCCAGACACAAGAAGCAAGAGATGCCTGAGAAGGTAATCAGGGAAAAGAAATCAAAAGGAACTTATCAAAGTTGAACTATTTACATTCCTATATGGAAAGCAATAACTGTGACTGATGATGTCTTTCTCACTATGAAAATAATGGAAGAAGGGTGTGTGGTCATATGAATACATATGTGAATGTGTGTGTATATGGTTACAGTTATATATGGATAGAGGGCATAGGTTGAATTTGTTGGGAAGGGAGAGTACTCAAAGGATGAAATTATGAGGTGAGAGAGGAAAGTGGCAAGAGGAGATGGGGAGAGACAGGGTAGGGTAAACCATCTCATGTAGGGGGGGAAGTGGTTGCAAGGGAGGGGGAGAATAGGAAGGCTAAAGGCAAAACCACATTCACATTGAATTTGGTTCAGGGAGAAAATGACATACATACCAAATGGGATATCTCAACCTGCAGCAGGATAGGGGGAAGGGGGATGAGAGGAGGGATGATGGATGGGAGGGCATCCTTGGGGTGAGGGGAGGTTGGAAGTACCCACTATAGAAGAGGGACAGGATCACGTAGGGAATGGACCAGGTGGGGGTGGGATGAGTGGGAAGGAATTATAAGCAGCCTTGTACAATATATCTACTATGATAATGTTTTGCATAGCTAGACATGTACAACATATACTGAATTACTTATCTCCCCAGAGGGAATGGGTGACAAGGAGGAAGGAAATGGATCTGAAATTCGAGGTCTTAACATTAAATGTTTCAAATATATATAGATACTATTATTAATACTCTTTTGCTTATAATTGGGAGATAAGATGTGCAGGCATTGGGACACAAAGATTCATCTTCCTCTAATGGAAAGTCGATGGGGGTATGGGAGAAGGTATGGGAGAGAGCAGATTGGAGGAAGCGATATCTTGTGGGACTGCTATTCTGGGAGGTTGGGTAGGGGAATAATGGGGGGAAAATGATTGTAACTCAAAATCTGGCGGAAATGAATGATGTAAAACAGAAGTTAATAAAGTATTTGTTTAAAAAAAAAAAGATTCTATAATGGTGGGGCAACTAGGTGGCACAGTGAATAGAGCATCAGCCCTGGAATCAGGAGGACCTGAGTTTAAATCCAGCCTCAGAAACTTAACACTTACTAGCCATGTGACTTTGTGCAAGTCACTTAACCCCAATTGCCCTCCAAAAAGCAAAAAAAAAAAAGATTCTGTAATGGTAATGGGAATTTGAAGATCTTCCCTGCCCTTTAATAAGCCTAAGGGAATCTAAAGATCTTCCCTGCTCTGAAAGTCTTCCTTGCCCCCTAATAGGCCAAATGTAATCACATGGAGTCTGTGGTGGGAGATGTTTGCTGAAGGGTGGAGCAGAGCCCACAGGAACCTGGGAGTCAGAGAAGCTAGATGGTGGGAGATAGAGGATGCACCTAGGCAGACAACTAGGCTTATGAGTATTTGCCCCCTGCTGTGACAGTTAGACTTGTGAGTGTTGGTTTGTGAGAAGGCAAAGGATGGTGTGGATCTCTGTTGTGTTATGGTATATTAACTTCTATGTTGCTATGATGGATTTGGTTTCCTGGAGTTGGGATTTGACTTTCTCATGTCTGAATAAATGTTTTGCTTCTGTCTTCTATATGGAGAGTCTGTTATATTTTGCAATTGAACACTATGATGGCATATTTATAGTTGTTATCAGCACCATGAATATTGTGTTGGTATTATAGATTCACAAGTTGAGCACTTCAAGATTTGGGATTAAAGGGAAGCTAGTCAATCTTAAATTCTCACCACGTAAAATAGAAATGAGTTGTACATATGAAGTGTTGCTTAAAGAGATGGTTGCACATG
The DNA here is from genome assembly GCA_011680675.1 of Gymnobelideus leadbeateri. Taxonomy (NCBI): domain Eukaryota; kingdom Metazoa; phylum Chordata; class Mammalia; order Diprotodontia; family Petauridae; genus Gymnobelideus; species Gymnobelideus leadbeateri. The sequence continues at coordinate 8 of WOXC01008073.1, read as the reverse complement.
GAACTCCT